>OX465109.1:6787734-6817735 GCA_949987565.1 Luidia sarsii
TATCTGAGGTGCATTCCCTGCATATCATTTTATCTCTGAATTTTAAAGCTATCTCTCCTATTCCTACGAACACAGACTCATGGAAACAGACGATTGACGATGAAATTGACGATTGCCATATCTTCATATTCTCTTTGCTCTTCTCGGGCAAATGGTTGCGGCTTGTAGGCGAGATGAAACAGCCGTCGTGTCGCTGGGCACGGGCGCTGACTGAAACCCGATCTGGTTGCCCCTGGCAACCCAGCCTGTTTAATCTGGCGGTGATATCCCGAGATGAAATCGCTCGCCCGCATTGGGAGACTCTTAGGGCACCAACCCTCCCCCCCCATCCCGATCCGATCTCGCCTTCCTCTCCCCTTAATTGTCCGTCGTCCAGAAGGAAAACAAACAAGGGGAAAGATAGATAGACAGACAGACAGCCAGACAGACAGAAAGACAGACAGACAAATAAGCAGGTAGACGGACGGACGGACAGACAGACAAACATACACAAGCAGGCAGACGGGCAGACAAGCAGACAAGCATGACTGCTGAGAGACAGGCAGACAGGCAGACAGGCAGACAGGCAGACAGGCAGACAGGCAGACAGGCAGACAGGCAGACAGACAGGCAGACAGACAGACAGACAGGCAGACAGAAAGGCAGACATACATACATACAGACAGACAGACAGACAGACAGACAGACAGACAGACAGACAGACAGACAGACAGACAAGCAGAAAGTCAGACAGGCAGATATGGATAGACAGACAGAAAATGAGACAGACAAACGACCAGACAGGAAGGCCGACAGTCAGACAGACAGAGAGGCAGACAAAAAGAGAGGGAAACAGACAGACAGGCCAACATGCAGCCAGGAAGACAGGTAGTAGACAGACATACAAACAGACAGGTGTGCTGGGACATACATTATACAATACGTGATAAGAATTGAACAAGAGCGAGCCTCATTGCCACCGGTAAATGGCGCCAATGAAGCAAATACAACTAGGTGGAGACGAGGTGAACCCAAAGGATGCTGGAGAGGAATATACTGCAGGTAGGTGATGCAAGGCGTCTCGTCAATTATCATAAAGACATCACTGAATAGCGCGTCGTGCACATGCAGTATACCTTGACAGCCCTCATCAGAGCGTTAAAGGAGAACACGCTCAATCACACCCGAATCTCGCGTGATTCTCGCGGGAATACAACCCTCGACGCCTCTGTTTTTTGTTTGTTTTCATTTAACTGAGCCCCACCCCCAGCCTGCGCCCCCTCACCACCCCATGAAATTGCACCCTTTCCAACGTGTAGATGGTGCAACGGGGTGTGCTTAAACGGTGTGCTCGCTATGCGTATGCTGCGCCGAACATCATAGATACAAATAAGACTTACGGCTTTGCATGGTGGGTGAATCAATATAGGAAGGTTTGCGGCGACACCATGTATAAGTTACCGCTCAGGTTCTTTTCAGAACCACACCTCTTCTTTAAGAGACCTTATACATCGTGTCACCGCAAACCTTCCTATACCTGGATACACTCATCCTTAGTTTGTCAAGTTACTCTCGTCGTTATGTCGCCATTATGCCATAAGATGGCTTTCGGGGGTCTCAATGCAGGCATTCGTCCGTCAGTAACAAACAAGCTGCCAGAGGGGGCTGTTTAGTTCAGTTCTTGGAAGCGCCCAAACACCGCTGTTGCGGTGTAAATTTAGATGTTTTTTTTTTTTGCTGTTTCCCCTCGAGGCAGTCTGTGATTGAAACCTCCAATTATTGGAACCTTCACGGATATATAATATATATGGGAAACTTCTCACGCGCCTTCCACTCTCAGCAATGGCCCCGAGGGATATCTTCGGGGCCGGAGGTATGCGCTTGTCATCCATGCCTATTTGAGGTACGGCGAACACACCACGATTTGATCAATGTAATACACACACCTCGAATCACTAGCTCGTTGTTCTGGCGTCTAAGGGGCCTTGGCATTTCGAAGCACGTGCGTTTTCCTTTTCTTCGAACTTGGACCGAAACGTGTTTCTCTCATTCCTGGATATTTCCAAGGACTCGTTTTGATGGAATAGGCAGGTCTGTGTGTGCCCTCAGCTCAGTCGTGAAATTGCCTGAGATCGGTCCTATACGATAGAGCTTCTTTAAAGCCCCTACACAACATTGGTAAGATCGAAAAACAGAAATGTTCACAGATTTACATGAAACTTATACAGTTTGAAGATGGTTATAATAGAAACCTAATATTTCGACCTAAAATTATGTATCTTGGGAGAAAAATGTAAAAGAAATCGTTTGCGTCTCACCGAGATCTAAACGATTTTTCGGAACAGTACGGCGTTGAATGCTGCATTTTCGCGAAACAAATGAAGCGGTTTTCACGATTTTCTCGAGACTCAGTTGTCGGATTGAGCTGAAATTTTCACAGGTGTGCTATTTCATGCATATGTTGGATCAGACATCGTGTGGATTCTATTCTTTGACCTCGACCAATGTTGTGTAGGGGCTTTAAATCCCCTACACACCATTGGTAAGAAAAAACAAGAAAAACAGAAATGTTCACAGATTTACATGAAACTTATACAGTTTGAAGATGATTTAAGTAGAAACCCCGGACTGAAATATTTCTGCCTAAAATGGTGTATTTTTTGGGGAAAAGAGTAAAATAAATGGTTTATGTCCCACCCCCTAGATCTAAACGTTTTGGCGGAACAATTCGTTGAATGTTGCATTTTCGCGAAACAAATGAAGCGGTTTTTCACTACATGTATTTTCTCGAGACTCGGTTGGCGGATTGAGATGAATTTTTTTTCACAAGTGTGCTATTCCGTGCGTATGATGGATCACACAACGTATGATGCTATTCTTTGACCTCGACCAGTTTTGAGTTATTAATTCCTTTAAAGCATGCGCCCAAACGTACGGCACCGGTTCTTGAGCACACAAAGCCGGGAATTATGAAAAAAAGGTTAAATTTAGAATTTAAAAAGGTTGCCAGCCAAATCTCTCCTCCTGTTCAATGCCAAGTAGCCCACACTCTGATATAATTTTGAATGCGCGTTCTCCCCGAGCGGCTGCAGCCAGGTTTACAACAATTGGTCGTTCCCATCGGAATGAAAACTCGGCCGTGATATACTCGAAGATGTACGGCAATTTGCTACTTTTAGAAATGCTTCTGACTGGCGTCCCAACACGGCCAATTAGTCGACAATTTTGGGAAGGCCGCCATCTTAGGGCCGGATAGCTCAGGACGGTAAGAGCACTGGTACGTTCGACCAGAGGTCTGTTCCGACTGTACAATAATTTTCAATAATTTCAATAATTGAATAATTTTTTTAATTCGTTTGTTAGATAATTTTAGATGGATTCCTTGGAAATACACCGATCCAGTAGGCCACGCCCACCATAGCAACGGCCAAGCAACCGCGCACATGCGCACAACGCGTCACGATCGCCCACACGCCGTGCGCGCCCACTGCACGCCCGCAACCACCGAAAGCACTTCTCTCCGTTGGACTTTGGTTTTGGAAAAGGCCGAAAATGTACATTTCCTCTCTTGCCAGGGTATCGAGAGTCAGAATTACAATGAAATTATAAACACCGCTCGACCATGATTAAGAATAAAAACTCGGGTTTGCAAAGGAACTGCCAGATACATACGAAACAAAAGTAAACACAACGGAAAGTGTGTAGTAAAGAATACAACATGAAATGTTATGTTGGAAAAAAATGGCGGCAATTTGTCGGACCTTAAATCGCGCGTTGGGATTGGTCAATTTGTCAATGGGCGTGGCCTAACTGGATCGGTGTAGGCCTATAGGATGGCAAATTGAGCGATCAGCAAAGCGAAGAGTTCAAGTTCACGGCAGATTTCTAAGCCAATGAGCATCTCTGTGATATTAACCCAAGGCCTTGGACACGATAGATCCCTTCTTAATCCCCCTAACCGTGTCAAGGGGATGGCCAGTTGTCAGTTCGGTTTCGGTCGTAAAAGCGAGTATAGGAACCGCGCAGGGGTATCGATAAACAAAAAAAAAGAGAAATAACTACTCCGACCTTGACCGCTGTTCTGCAATCCATTGGCGTCGCCTCTACTGCATCTGACTCTACCGAGAATCAGCCATGACGCCGGCTGGCCTTCCGCTCCGCTCTTCCCTAGCTTCTCCTCCTGCGAGGGAGGCATAGACGGAGACGTACATGATTTAAGCCCTCGGCTAGGACCGAGTAATTGGCTCTCCACTTAAAAAAATAATAAGATACTGTCTCCTCTCGAATGGTTTTTCTTGTCCGTGTTCAAAGAAAACCGATCCTGCACGACTCGGAATGAAAAGAAAAAAACATGCATTAGGCTACATAGCGTTTTCTTCATTGACAGTTGCTCACTCGCACGCAATAAAAGATATTCCCCGTGGAAAAAGGCCCACACATAACAGTTAAAGGCTCTATGCAACATCGGTAAAGATCAAAAGATTGCCGCAGTTTGTGTGGTAAATCATAAAACATCCCAAAAAAGCAATACAACGAAGGGTTTAGCTTAAATGGTAATCTGAGAAAGAAGAAAAATGTAAAAACCGTCACGGTTTTCGCACCGGTCTGTGTTGGAAGAAATAGGATATTACTCGCGAGTAAACCATTTGTCGATGTTTGACTGAAGATTTCTCGGAAGGTACATGATCCCAGAACGTAAGACTTCAACATGAGGATTATATCGTGACCATCTACAGACTGTGTAAATTAGAAGGAAATCTGTGGACATCGAATGTTTTCCTATCTTCCAAATGTTGTATTGGGCCTTAAAGCCCCTACACACCATTGGGCGAGGTCCAAGAATAGCACCCATACGTTGTCTGATCCAACATATGCATGAAATAGCAAACCTGTGAAAATTTCAGCTCAATCCGCCAACCGAGTATCGAGAAAATCGTGAAAACCGCTTCATTTGTTTCGCGAAAATGCAGCATTCAACGCCGTACTGTTCCCAAAAATAGTTTAGATCTCGGTGAGACGTAAACTATTTCTTTTACTCATTTCTCCCAAAATACAACATTTCAGGCAGAAATATTTCAGTGAGAGGTTTCTACTATAACTATCTTCAAACTGTATAAATTTCATGTAAATCTGTGAACATTTCTGTTTTTTCGATCTTACCAATGATGTGTAGGGGCTTTAAATCACTTCTACACTTACAAGGAAAGCAAACGAAAAGGAGCCATCCAGTTTTGTAGCTATAGTCCTCCATCCATTCAGGAATTGAGACATAGGCCGTTTACGAAACGAAGGCTTAGGCTCGGGCTCAGGCTTCGTCTCCTTCTGACCAAACCTGAAAATCCAGGTTGTGGTTTGTTTCCGAATTTGAAGGTTTTGTTGGCCTGGTATAGGTACAGGGTATTCCCCATGAACCTGGGGCTAAATACTGTGGCATTATAACGAGTAAGATCAATATGACCGACGCTTATAAAGCCCGAGCCTAAGACTTCATTTCGAAAACGGCCAGTACACGAGAGAATGGGAGAAGATTATGCATGTCCTGTGCGCAGACTACACGCACCATTCCACGTGCTGTATCAAAGAATGTTCTCGGCGTTTTGAAATGTACACCCCGTTTATCTGTGCACCTGGCACTGACTATAGTATATATAACCTAACATGGTATATAAATGGTATCGAAGAAAAACAGACACACACAAGTCTATACAATGTGTTATTGGGAAGGATTGGTTTTGAAAGAAGCATTTTATGGTTTGCATATTCTCCCCAAGGGAATCTTTGTAACACCTGCCAAGTGTCAAATTCCAGCCCCTTTTTGTCTGGCTATATATAGTTTCTTTCAATGTTCACCTTCATTGCAAACGTATATTTTTGCGATTTTCGTTTTACCAGTTCGTTTGGATTTCAATTCACCCCCCCCCCTTGGAACTGTTATTCAATGTGTCCATTCATTGCACACGGCAGCAGTGCGGAGCAGTGCGGAGCAGGGCGGAGCAGGGCGGAGCAGAGCGGAGCAGAGCGGAGCAGGGCGGAGCAGGGCGGAGCAGGGCGGAGCAGAGCGGAACAGAGCTGAGCAGGGCGGAGCAGGGCGGAGCAGGGCGGAGCAGAGCTGAGCAGGGCGGATCAGAGCGGAGCAGGGCGGAGCAGAGCTGAGCAGGGCGGAGCAGAGCGGAGCAGGGCGGAGCAGAGTTGAGCAGAGCGGAGCAGGGCGGAGCAGTGCGGAGCAGTGCGGAGCAGAGCGGAGCAGGGCGGAGCAGGGCGGAGCAGGGCGGAGCAGGGCGGAGCAGAGCTGAGCAGGGCGGATCAGAGCGGAGCAGGGCGGAGCAGAGCTGAGCAGGGCGGAGCAGAGCGGAGCAGGGCGGAGCAGAGTTGAGCAGAGCGGAGCAGGGCGGAGCAGTGCGGAGCAGTGCGGAGCAGAGCGGAGCAGGGCGGAGCAGGGCGGAGCAGGGCGGAGCAGGGCGGAGCAGGGCGGAGCAGGGCGGAGCAGGGCGGAGCAGTGCGGAGCAGAGCGGAGCAGGGCGGAGCAGGGCGGAGCAGGGCGGAGCAGGGCGGAGCAGAGCGGAGCAGAGCTGAGCAGAGCGGAGCAGGGCGGAGCAGAGCAGAGCACAGCAGACCAGAGCAGACCAGAGTACAGTGGAGCACAGCATAGCACATCACATCACAGCACATCACAACACATCACAGCAGCGGCGGCCCATGTCATAACCCTTAGAAGACAGTCGACGGCTGTTTCCTCCCCAATCCTCATGCACTTTCAAATCGACTGGGCGTGTTCTAACGAATCACTTAGGACGAGCTTCCCTCGGACGACCCAAATCAAACACAGCAAGGTCACCCTCCATTTCGGACGAGCCATGACGTCATTCTCCCGCTCATGCATAATGCACCAGCGACGGCTCTTGTCGGCGAAAGGTGTCGTTGCAAGTCCGCGTCAAAGATTTGGACGGGTTGTGAGTGTGGAGTAGGTGGGGGGGGGGGGGGGTTGGGGGTACACCTCAACCAAATTCAATTAGTGAACTAGGCCGGGAAAAGTTCACGCAGTAGCCCTTTAAGCCCTAGTCTCAAAGGGGAATATGCCTGCATGTATTTTCCCTTCCTTAAGTGTTTGACCATTTCAAAATACAATCCGATTCTCATGAGAGAGAGGGAGAGAGGGAGAGTGAAAAAGAGAGTTAGAGAGAGAGAGAGGGGGGTGGAGAGAGAGACGGAAGGGGGGGAATGGAGAGAGAGAGGGAGGAATGGATATAGAGAGGGAGAGGGGGAGGGAGATGGAGAGGGAGAGGGAGAGGGAGAGGGAGAGAGGGACTGAGAGGGAGAGAGAAGGGGGTGGGGGAGAGAGAGATAGAGAGAGAGAAAGACGGGGGAGAGAGAGAGAGGGTGGATATAGAGGCGAGATGGAGATAGTAAGAGAGCGGAAAGAGAAAGAGAGCGTAAATGGAGAGACGGTATCGAGGGAGAGAGAGTTGGGAGGGGGTTAGAGAAATGAGGGGGTGAAGACAACTGCACGTTTCCCCCAGGATATTCATAAACTTCTCCCCTTTCTACAATCCAAGAGGCCCCTCTTCCACTGGGAGCTAATTTCAGTTGAAAAGTTGTCTGTTTTCAGATCAAAACGCTGCCCCGACGAGCTATACACTTGCCCTGTGCACTAATTAATTTAATAACGGGACGAGTGACGGCGAGAAAAGAGAGACAGACAGAGACAGAGGACAGAGAGATAAAGCACGGAGGTATGGATAAAGAGATAAATAGACAGTGATTCATAGATGAAGCTCGAGATAAAGAGAGACAGATTGACAGAGAGACGGAGAGAAGCAGAGAAAAATAGACCGGGATAGAGACAGCAATAGACAACAGAAGAGAGACAGAGAGATAGTCAGGGAGTCAGGGAGGCAGATCGAGATGCTGCGGAGTAGATCTAGACTGATAGAAATGAAGAGGAGAGTGAGAAATAACAAGACATAAAGACTGAGAGAGGAAGACGGAAACAGACCAGACAAAGAGACAGAGAGGCAGTAAAGATTCTTAACCTATAAGACTGTATTCCAATATCTGTACAAGGGCCCACACCCATAAGCTATGCTTGTTCGTGGATGCCTTGACAGTATATCTTATGGTTTATAAACAGACAATCTATTTATAAAGCGATACCGTACTGTGAAAATAAAATGAATGAAACGGTGGACATGACTATAGGCCTACACTACAGACAGAGAGACTGAGATATTATGTGTGAGAGACAGATTGGCCTTTGGCAGATAGGCAAAGACACTCATGGGCAGAGATGCGATGGAAGATGCAGACACAGAGTTTCAGAACTCCTATCTACTCCTCCCAAATGCTCTCTATCGTGTGCATATGCACCGGGACTTCGGCCCTCGCGTCTTCGTCCGTGACTCACCGCAGCAATGGCCGAACGCCTAGCGCGCCTAGCCACACGTCTTCTCGAGCACGCGTCATAATCATATCGGGCCTCGCATATAATATAATGGCTAGCACAGACACAAGATGGCGCCCGCCACAGTCTGGCGTGCCTGCACCGAGACACGGCAACTCCGCATAATTCGGTGCCCGACGATAAAAAAAAAATATCACATCATGAATAATGCGTTCTTTGGATAGTGATAGGATCGTATAGAGGACACGCCGTGCACACTCTGTTTTCCTTGGCTAGCAATTTCAGCGTGTTTTTACATCCAGCGCTGTGCGCGGTGCGATAAAAAATAAGGCTCGGCTTCCATTACCACGTCGTCACAGCTAGCATCAGTGTGATATTTTAGGGGCATAAAAAACAACCAGGAACTGAGGAAGAGAAACAGAGAGACAGACAGACTTACAAAAATGCAGGACCTACATTTTCTTTCAAATGTTAAAGGCCCTATAGGCTATACAACATCATAAATGGTAAAGGTCAAAAGATCGCCACAGTTTGTGTGTTAAACCATTAAACATTCCAAAAAAAGAAATCCAGCGAAAATTTCAGCGCAAATGGTAACCTGAGAACGTCGAAAAAGGCCAAAAAACGTTACGGTTTTCTCACCGTTCTGTGGTGTCCTGTCCTTTTTGTCAAGGCATTTCTAACTCAAGGTTCGGCTTAATAGGTCTCAACTTTCTTCTGTGGCCTTATAATGTATAAACATGAATCACCTATGCTATATAGTTACCTTTGTTCTATTTAATCACCTTAGGTATACTGTGGGTGTTTCCCCCAACATTATAACGCCATGATAAAAATGAATGCAAAATGAATGAACAATTTTTTTTCGAACACTTCACATCTTGCTCTACCACTAAATGATTTCTCTCTCTACTTTATTAAGTGTCTGGCATCTCTTACACGAGCAGAGGAAGCGCCAATGCGTACGACAACGCCATACGCACCATACACTACGGACCATACGTATAGGCCTACACGACCACTGCTATACCCAGCTCTGTTATGCAAAATATCCCCGTGAAGTCTGTTCAAACAGTATACGTGTTTATTTTAGCAGGAACCTATCTACGGTAGGGTAAGGATTTTGTGTCCTTATTCTTCTTCTTCCTTTTTTTAGTCCGAAAGATATCATGCGATTATTACCCCCAACTGTTTAATGAAAATAGGAAACCTTCCCGCAGTGAGGCAATTTCCTGGGACATTGGGAATGATTAGTCCCCTCTGCCCCTCTCCCCTCTCCCCTCTGCCCCTCTGCCCCTCTGCCCTCTCTCCCTCTCCCCTCTCCCCTCTCAGTCCTAGATCCGAGACGAGAATATTCCCCGACCAACGGTTGTGTGCGAAGCATTTATGCGGAGGAACTTGGCTTGGTCAGACCCGTATGACTCGAGGTAATCAGATCTTGTCCCGATCAGACTCCCGCTGGCAGTCTCACGCCTTGGTAATGCAATTTTCGCTTCTCCACACCAATCCCCTTCCTCCCCTCCCCTCCTTCCCCTCTCCCCTCTCTTTCCCCCCTCTCCCCGTCATAAAATGAAGCGTTGGCGTAGATTGCAGACAGCCCCAGAAATGAAGACGAGAAAAAGAGAGGAGGGGGATAATAAAAAAATATATAAGACACCTCCTCACATCCCAAGGAAGAGATTAATTGCCATCCCTCCCCTCGTCCTTAAGAGAAATCACAGGGCGCTTCGTATTATAGCCTATGGTATCTTTAAAGCCCCTACACAACTTTGGTAAGATCGAAAAACAGAAATGTTCACAGATTTACATGGAACCTATACAGTTTGAAGATGGTTATGGTAGAAACCTCGCACTGAAATATATCTGCCTGAAATGCTGTACTGTATTTTTTTTAAAGAAAAGAGTAAAGAAATAGTTTACGTCTCACCCCTAGATCTAAACGATTTTTTTAACAATACATTGAATGCTGCATTTTCGCGAAACAAAATGAAGCGGTTTTCATTATTTCCTCGAGACTCGGTTGGCGAATCGAGTTAAAATGTTCACAGGTGTGCTATTTCATGCATATGTTGGATCAGACATCGTGTGGATGGTATTCTTTGACCTCGACCAATGCTGTGCTATCCGTATAATAAAGCTCCTACAAAACATTGGTCGAGGTCAAAGAATAGCGTCCATACGTTGTCTGACCCAACATTTGCATGGAATAGCACACATGTGAAAATTTCAGCTCAATTCGCCAACCGAGTCTCGAGAAAATCGTGAAAACCGCTTCATTTGTTTCGCAAAAATGCAGCATTCAACGCCGTACTGTTCCGAAAAATAGTTTAGAACTCGGTGAGACGTAAACTATTTCTTTTACTCATTTCTCCCAAAATACAACATTTTAGGCAGAAATATTTCAGTGCAAGGTTTCTACTATAACATCTTCAAATTGTCTAAGATTCATGTAAATCTGTGAACATTTCTGTTTTTCGATCTTGCCAATGTTGTGTAGGGGCTTTAAGGAGCTGGATAGAGATGCTGGGATTCGTACAGGAGACTCCCATGACATGGTCTTGTTTTTTTTTAACAACACTATTATACATCTGCCAGAAAAACAACACATGGCAAATCTGCCCATCCCAACCAGTGAGCTATTGGCACCTGGCCACAAATCTGAGTGGAGGCTGTGGAAGTCCCTCAACAGACTACGCACAGAAACGGGTCGTAGCAAAGCCAACCTGAGCAAGTGGGGCTATGCTGATGTGGCCGATCCAACCTGTGAATGCGGTGTTTCAGAGCAGACAATGCAACATCTACTGAGATGTCCCACTCCTGGAGGACGAGTGCTGCCTAGAAGATCTGGCAAGTGCGAATATACAGGCTGCGCAAGAGCCTGGCCCAACATTTGAACCAAATCAGAGATGATGGACACGAAAGAAGAAGAATACATCTGCTCTCATTTACCCAGTCAGGGATATGAAGACGTATGTGTACGAGCCAAGGATACGCCGGCATATTTATTTTTGGGCGTTCAAAGGACAGCGCGCCACCAGCCCTTCCTAATTCGAGTCAACCTTTCCATGACACTTCCCCGGTTCAAAAAGATTTCCAAGTAAACAACAATGGATCTTCCCAGAAGCCAGTTGCATACTCGGACAACACCTGTCGGTGACAACTCAGTGGGCATGCAGCGGATCCCACGACGTACCGAACATGACCCGGATTAACAATGGAATCAAAATGGCGTCCAAATCCTTAAGTTGTCGGTACTACTACTCAGGCCGTTCCCACTACACCAAATAAACAAGATTATTTGGATCGCGATTTAAATCGCGATTCAAACTCCACTTTTTTTTGCGTGTGGAGACACAGTTTAGGGATTATTAGTGGGATTTGAATCGCGATTCGGTCTCCACTAAGACTGAGATTTTTTATTAAAATAATCGCGTTTATTTGAGACGCGATGTGTGTGGGAACGCTCCGCTCAATTCGCACCGGTTTCTTTAAGCCC
This sequence comes from Luidia sarsii, assembly GCA_949987565.1. Classification (NCBI taxonomy): domain Eukaryota; kingdom Metazoa; phylum Echinodermata; class Asteroidea; order Paxillosida; family Luidiidae; genus Luidia; species Luidia sarsii. The sequence goes on from OX465109.1 coordinate 6,799,608, forward strand.
ACGATGCATTGCGCAAGCATGGCATTTCCTGCCAGCAGCTTACTGCCAGGAAGTGCAGCACAGGGTTTGTTTACGTTCGTGGGCGAGTCCCGCCATTCCCGCTTGCGCAGCGCGACCACATGCTAACCGCAATCGGCTCGCGTTTATTTGCCACGCGTTTATTTGGCCTGTGTGGACACGACCCCCCCAAAAAAAAAAAAAAAAACCCGGTTTTTGAATCGCGATTCAAATCGCGATTATTTTCGTAGTGGAACTCAAGACCGCCCTCTGGTGCCTGCCCTGCACTGTATAATGCAATTCCTGGCGAAGGGAAATAGACTATACCGTAACCAACAATTTCGCCAAAGGGAAGGGCAGCAATTCTGCCTTCCCCTGGAGGGAGCCCCGGGTCTGATTGACCTGGATGACGAAGCTATCAGCTGGTTAAAGACGGATCCTCTCCTCTGCGATCTCCAGATTCACAAGCACGAACGACCGAGGAGGAGACCCATTAATTTTGTTGGACATAATTATTATCTGCAGAGGAGGTGACATAGGAAATAAGAGATGACAGGAGTGATTCGAGGAAAAGAGACTGAAGCAGAGACAATCTTTTTATCATTGAAACCACAATTAACCACGCATGTTTTTTTCCTGTGGTATGTTGTGGTGTACAGTCCTCTACACACACAAATGCTTGTGGTGATGTGTGGTATTTGGACCTGCACCCATGAGTGCAGTGTGGTTTCCTATGGCACATACACTGTGACATACCGCAACGGGGTTTGTGGTTTGTTGTGGTATATGAGCTGTCAGGCACTGTCTGTGCAGTGCTGTGTTTGGGAGGATAAGGGCCATACACCATGACATACCACAGCGCGTGGTTTTTGTGGCATCCTGTGGTATGTGAAGACTCACATACCACAGGATGCCACAAAAACCACGCGCTGAGGGCACTGTGGTATACAGTACGCGTCCTGTGCGGGAGTTGCAAAGCGTTAGGGTTAACTAGCAACTAACAATTGGACAGCATTTAATCAATTGGTGTTTTGAGACTGCAGTTCCGCGAAACGCCACAGGTCTACCATTCGAGGAACTGCGTAAATTACGGTATGAGGGATCGAGGTGTATTGAATGAAAAGAGAAAAAGATGGCGCACAATATACAGGCCACAAATAGGGCAACAAACCATCCAATGCGTCAAGGAGTCTGTGGAAAATCGATATGGAATTCAGACGAATGAGGACATTTAAAGGCCCATTACAACATTGGGAAGATCGGAAAACATCGATGTCCACAGATTTCCTTCTAGTTTACTCAGTTTGTAGATGGTCATGATAGAATCCTCATGTTGAAATCTTACGGTCTGGGATGCTGTACTTCTCGAGAAATCTTCACTCAAACAACGACAAATAGTTTATTACTCGCGAGTTATAAACTATTTCTTACACTAGAGAACGGTGCGTAAACCGTGACGTTTTTCTTTGCCCTTTTCTACTTTCTCAGATCACCATTTGAGCTAAAACCTTCGCAGTATTGCTTTTTTTCCGGAATTTTTAAGGGTTTAACACACAAACTGTGTCAATCGTTTGACCTTTACCCATGTTGTATCCTTTAATGTAATTTTGAAAACTAATGAAGAAATGTTGACTGTAGGCCTACCGAGACTTGAGTCTGAAACCTGTTCTTTAACGTAGCAGCGCTGTTATCGTCTGAGCTATCCAGCCCTTACATGCTGGCCTTCCTAAACACTATCTTTGCCGGAGTCCCAGTCAGAAGCATCTAACCATCAACAGCATTATCTCCACCGAGTGAAGTTGATTTGTTTTCAGATTGAGAGCAAATCATCTTATCATCAGAAACCATCTCATGCAAGCTCGTATCATATATAGCCATCGCTAGAGTTCATTCGTCTCACGATAGTACATCTCCAAAGAGGATGGGCAATGATATTGTGTGCCGGATATAGACACAAATCCTACACAGTCCGAATGCACAGGCTTATAATAGGCGGGACGCTGTGGCGAAGCTTCCAGGGACGTCGTAACCTTTAAATCTTCTGCATCCGAGCTCAAGAGATATGTATTTTGCACAGGATGTTTTAAAAGCCATCTCCAGTATCTGACCTGAGCATCTTGGATGCTAGCCTTTGGAGAGGAGAGGGAGAGGGAGAGAGAGAGAGAGAGAGAGAGAATATATGGAGAGAGATATACAGGGAGAGATAGACATAGAGAGATAGACATAGAGGGAGAGAGAGAGGAGGGAGGGCGGTATGGAGATAGAGAGAGAGAGAGGGAAAGAGAGAGAGAGTGAGAGAGAAAAGGAGAGAGAGATGGAGAGAGGGATAGAGAGAGAGAGGGAGATAGGGATTGGGGAAAGAGAGAGAGGGGAAAGAGAGAGAGGGAGAGAGAGTTAGAGAGAGAGGAGAAAGGGAGAGGGAGAGAGAGAGGGAGAGAGAGGGGGGAAAAGAGAGAGAAAGGGAGAGAGAGAGAGGGCAGAGAGAGAGGAAGAGAGAAAAAGAGGAAGAGTGAAAGAGGGGGAAGGTGAAAGAGAGAGAAGAAGAAAGAGAAAGAGGGAGGTAGATGGAGAGAGACAGAGAGAGGGAGAGAGAGAGGGGGGAGAGAGGGAAAGGGTAGGCCTAGAGAGAGGGGGATGGGGAGAGAGAAAGGAGAGAAAGAGAGAGGAGGAGAGAGAAGAAAAAACACATCAAATTACTGCGAGGAGGTTACAATTTGTCCACGATGCGCTGCCATGGTAACGCAATCCGCTGCTCTCTCTCTCTCTCGCCGCCTGTCTCGGTCCGTTTAGTCCCGATGCACCTGCTGACATTTGGGCAGGGTGTGAAAAGGAAAGGTCGGCGCCGCCCCTACCCCCCTCCCCTCCTCCCCACCCTCCTCACTCGGTCTTGCATAGAAAAGCCCGGGCCTTATTCGAGGGGGAATCGTATTATGACTTGCTCTTCTGTTGTCTTTTTTTTCTTCTGCTGCATATAATTGTTCTTTTCTCTGAGTATGTGCTTTGTGTCTGTATCTGCTTTCGCGTTTTGCGTCTGTCTTTGCCTTTGTCAGTGTCGCTTGAGTCTGTCTCTGTCTCCCTGCCTGTTTTTTTCCTACAGCTTTACCCCCTGCGTGCCTGTGCCTCTTCCATTATCTGCCTTGTTCGCCTTTTTTTCTCTGCCTCTAACTGTGTCTCCTCTCTCGCTCTTTTTCCTCACCATCTCTCCGTCTCTGTCTTTGTCTCTCTCTCTCTCTCTCTCTCGCCGTCCGTTTTCTGTGTCCCTCTCCCTCTTTTCGTCTCTCTTATTCCTACTCTTTCTCGTTCTCTCTCTACCTCTCCCCTCTCTCCCTCTCTCTGTCCCCTCTCTCCCCCTCTCTCTCTCCCTCTCTCTATCTCTTTCTCTTTCTCCCTCTCTCTCTCTCCCTCTCTCTTCCTCTCTCTCTTTCTCCCCATCTTTCTCTCTCCGTCTTCTTCTCTCCCCCCTTTCTCTCCCTCTCTCCCCCTCTCTCTCACTCCCTCCCTATCTCTCTATACATCTTTCTCTCCTCTCTCTCCCTATATCTCTCTCCCTCCTGCTCTCCTCTCTCCTCTCTCTCTCTCGTTCCCTCCCTCTCCCTCCCTCTCGTTCTCTCTCTCCGTCTCTCTCTCCTACTTTCTGTCCCCTCTCTCTCCCTCTCTCTGTCCCCCCTCTCTCTCTTTGTCCCTCTATGTCTCTCTCCCTCTCTCTTTCTCCCCTCTTTCTCTCTCCATCTCCTTCTCCCCCTTTCTCTCTCCATCTCCTTCTCTCTCCCTCTTTCTCTCCCTCCATCTCTCTCTCCCTCTCTCTCCCTATATCTATCTCCCTCTCGCTCTCCCCTCTCCCCTCTCCTCTCTCCTCTCTCCTCTCTCCTCTCTCCTCTCTCCTCTCTCTCTCGTTCCCTCTCTCTCTCTCTCTCCCTCCCTCCCGTTCTCTCTCTCCGTCTCTCTCTCCTGCTTTTTGTCCCCTCTCTCTCCCTCTCTCTGTCCCCCTCTCTCTCTCTTTGTCCCTCTGTCTCTCTCCCTCTCTCTTTCTCTCTCCCTCTCTCTTTCTCTCTCCGTCTCTCTTTCTCCCCTCTTTCTCTCTCCATCTCCTTCTCCCCCCTTTCCCTCTCCATCTCCTTCTCTCCCCCTCTTTCTCTCCCTCCATCTCTCTCTCCATCTCTCTCCCTATATCTATCTCCCTCTCGCTCTCCTCTCTCCCCTCTCCTCTCTCCTCTCTCCTCTCTCCTCTCTCCTCTCTCCTCTCTCCTCTCTCCTCTCTCCCTCCCTCTCGTTCTCTCTCTCCTGCTATATCTTTACCTCTCTCTCCCCCCTCTTTAACACTCTTTTGTCTCTCTCACTCTCTCTAGCTCCATCACCTCTAGTGCGCATTCACCGTGTGTCTGATCCGGTCGATGGCTACGTATGTGCATCGCTCCCTTACTGCCTCCACACGGCTGCATGTTTCGTTCTTCCAAACCCGCGTCTGTTGATCAACTTCCGAAGGAAGTCGCGAGACGTCGAGCGAAAATGACTGCTGCCATTAAGCCGATGCTAAAACGCACGTAGTCCTATATTAAATGCAAGACTAGCTGCATCTTCAAATAACGGGTAGAACTTTAAAGCCCCTACACAACATTGGTAAGATCGAAAAACGGAAATGTTCACATATTTGAAGGTGTGTTTGTTTGTTTGTTAAAAGCCCCTACACAACATTGGTAAGATCGAAAAAGAGATCAGGCAACGTATGGATGCTATTCTTTGACCTTGACAAATGCTGTGTTAGGTCTCTTGTCAAAAAGATCATCGGTTGAGTGCCTGTTGAATTCATCCGACCGATAAAATCTCCCCCGGTAGAAAGCCGATTGTATACTGGACTCTGGTGTGAAAAATACACGATGGCTATCCGGTGGAAACGACATCGGACGGGTCAAATCATCTGATACCCAACCGATGATCTTTTTGACAAGAGCCCTTATCCCTTTAAGGAACGGAAATGCTCCCACTCACTGTAAACAACGTTGGGCAAAAGATCTCGGGTAAAATTCGATCGACTAACAATCGATGTAAGATAGATCGGGGATTTGCAATGGCCATTGACCAACAAAAATGCTGGGCATTCTCATGCTACGACGTGTAGCTGATATCTTGACCATCAACGTTGGTCAAAATGCTGGTTGAGAATAGTTCACCAATTAGTTTACGGTGCGAAGTGGGCTCATAAGATAAGACAGATTGTAATCATCTTAAAATTTAGTGGGCCTGACGTTTCGATCCTAGCAGGACCTTTCTCAAAGGCAGAGTGACAAGGACAAAACAGATACAAGTACACGAAGGAAGGGGGAGAGAGTGAATAGGACACGGATGAGAAATAAAGGACAAAGAGTGAAGCTGGTAGGGAGAGATCAAAGGGAAGGGCAAGGGGAAGGGTAGGGATTAGTGAGAGGAGGGGGAAAGATCAAAGAGAAGTGCAAGGAGTAGGGTAGGGATTAGTGACAAGAGGGGGAAAGATCAAAGAGAGAAGTGTGAAGGACTGAACACAAAAGAAGGATTATCAGAAAGCTGCATGGTGTTAGTCATTACCCTCCTGGATGTTGAGACCATGTGGTTGAATAGTCCGAAGACGCTTCATCCACATTTTCTCACGGCTAAGACGGACAGCATTACTACGGTGACCAAGTGATTCTATGCCCAGATTGTAATCATGTTAATGTAATCGGGGACCGTCTGCATATGATTTCACACAGGAATACGAATCCATGGATCAGGCTCGAGCTCGGGCTCAGGGTCTAGCCGTGTTCCCACTGGACTTTTTCCACTGCGGCCACGCGGTAACTTGCCGTGACATTCCTGAATGCTAGTCTACCGCGCGTTCCCACGTGGACTATTTTTTTACGCCGACTGAATGTTTATTCGCCCTGCAGCGAGGAGAATGTCCGATTATTGAGGGTGCTGTGTACAGTAACCTTTGCCCTGGGAGGGATATGACGTCCTTTTCGAGCTGAAATCATAACGTTGTATAGCCAGTTACCGACACGTACATGTACATGTACTGACTAGTACTACTGCCACTGGGTACAACACGTCACGTGAATATCGTTGGGTAAAGACATTAAATGATTTACATTGTATTTTGATTGATTGAAATAAAGCAATTTTTATATTGATAAATCCTTTGAAATGTGAAATTTAATATAATAGGCTATACAACATGAAATTAAAGGTCATTTGAATGAGGTCAAAGGACTAGGTTGCAGGTTCGATCCCATAGGATGCAACAGTACATTTTTCTTCTTCAAATTGCCAAGTACAAACCCATACTATAAGTATTTGAAATTTCGACCAAAAGTCAACTGGTGCGCATGGCGTGTCATGGATGTCCCAGGGTCTGTAACCTCAAGATTGCAGATTCGATGTCAAGGGATGCAATGGTACATTTTTCTTCTTCAAATTACCAAGTACAAACCCAACCAATAAGTATCTGAAATTTGAACGAAAAATCATCTGGAACGCATGGCGTTTCGTTGGTGTCCCATGGTCTGTAACTTCAAGGTTGCAGGTTCGATCCCCGGGGATGTAACGTAACATTTTTCTTCTTCAAATTACCAAGTACAAACCTAACCTATAAGTATCTGAAATTTCGACCAAAAGTCAACTGGTGCGCATAGCGTGTCGTGGGTGTCCCAGGGTCTGAAACTTCAAGGTTGCAGGTTCGATCCCTAGGGATGTAATGTAACATTTTTCTTCTTCAAATTACCAAGTACAAACCCAACCTATCAGTATCTGAAATTTCGACCAAATGTCAACTGGTGCGCATGGCGTGTCGTGGGTGTCCCAGGGTCTGTAACTTCAAGGTTGCAGGTTCGATCCCCGGGGATGAAACGTAACATTTTTCTTCTTCAAATTACCAAGTACAAACCCAACCTATAAGTATCTGAAATTTCGACCAAAAGTCAACTGGTGCGCATGGCGTGTCGTGTATGTCCCAGGGTCTGTAACCTCAAGGTTGCAGGTTCGATCCCATGGGATGCAACAGTTACATTTTTCTTCTTCAAATTACCAAGTACAAACCCAACCTATAAGTATCTGAAATTTCGACCAAAAGTCAACTGGTGCGCATGGCGTGTCGTGGGTGTCCCAGGGTCTGTAACTTCAAGGTTGCAGGTTCGATCCCCGGGGATGAAACGTAACATTTTTCTTCTTCAAATTACCAAGTACAAACCCAACCTATAAGTATCTGAAATTTCGACCAAAAGTCAACTGGTGCGCATGGCGTGTCGTGTATGTCCCAGGGTCTGTAACCTCAAGGTTGCAGGTTCGATCCCCGGGGATGTAACGTAACATTTTTCTACTTCAAATTACAAAGTACAAACCTAACCTATAAGTATCTGAAATTTCGACCAAAAGTCAACTGGTGAGCATGGCGTGTCGTGGGTGTCCCAGGATCTGTAACATCAAGGTTGCAGGTTCGATCCCATGGGAAGTCGAGTCTTGAATTTAATGTTTTTTAATTCTATTAAGGTAACCGAAGGTTTAAATAGATTGGTTTTTGAGGGGTGGGTGGGCGGGACTCATGAAGCTAGAGGTTCAGTGGCTCGACTGGGAACCTCAAGGCCGAGGGTTCGATCCCGGGTGGATGCAGGTCTTCCCAGAAACCCAGGCCTCCCCAGATCAACCGGCCTCCCCAGATCAACCGGCCTCTCCAGATCACCCGGCCTCCCCAGATCACCAACCCGCGGCGGTTCGGAGACCTGTGGCGCCCCCTCTACCCCACTAGATAAAATAAAATAAAATGGAATTTTACCCTTTTTAAGACAGGTTAGATGTCGAAACAAAAGTTAAAAGGCATTATTTATTTAATTTGAAACTCGAACAAGGACCCTGACATCGCCAGGACTCGAACTCGGGTCACCAAGTTAGAAGTTAGAGAGTGTATCCGCTACACCAACAAATCCTTCTTACTTAAAAAACTTGGAACTAATATATAAAGTATCGCATTGAAAGTTAAAAGAAAATATATAAGTACAAACAATAATATATCAGTACAAAAACTGCTATCTACAGTATGTCAACACTAAGTTCCAACTACAAGTGGGAATGAAGTTTTAAATACCCTTTTTAAGACAGGTTAGATGTCGAAACAAAAGTTAAAAGGCCTTATTTAATTTGAACGCCGAACAAAGACCCTGACATCGCCAGGACTCGAACTCGGGTCACCAAGCTAGAAGTTAGAGAGTGTATCCGCTACACCAACAAATCCTTCTTACTTAAAAAACTTGGAACTAATATATAAAGTATCGCATTGAAAGTTAAAAGAAAATATATAAGTACAAACAATATATCAGTACAAAAACTGCTATCTACAGTATGTCAACACTAAGTTCCAACTACAAGTGGGAATGAAGTTTTAAATACCCTTTTTAAGACAGGTTAGATGTCGAAACAAAAGTTAAAAGGCCTTATTTATTTAATTTGAACCTCGAACAAGGACCCTGAAATCGCCAGGACTCGAACTCGGGTCATCAAGTTAGAAGTTAGAGAGTGTATCCGCTACACCAACACATCCTTCTTACTTAAAAAAACTTGGAACCAATATATAAAGCATCGTATTGAGAGTTAAAAGAAGAATATAAAGCACAAAAACTGCTATGTACAGTATGTCTACAGTTCCAAATACAAGTGGGAATGAAGTTTCAAATAAAAAATTTACCATTGTGACTTCTAAAGTGAAATTGACATGTTTTCTAAAGTCCCCGTTTTGTGGGTACCATAAATGGATATCCAATGAATAGGCAATGAATATGATCTCAGCGGGATGGAATTACAGGGAACGTAGCCAATCGTTTGGATCTGAATGTCCGAAATACTAAAAGTGACATTGTAAATGAAAACATAGCCTATAATGAGTTATTAATGTACTTGAAACAAACAAATGACACAGGAAACATGTTAATTTACTGTACAGAGGAATAATCTTACTTCAATCTCATCATCCACTGACCATCTATTAAATGTCATTTAAACCAGAATAGAGCATGCACCAATACCTTGTCTTCATATCTGTGAATGACTTTAACGATTTTGTCGACCTCTTAAACCTAAACCATTGTTGAAGAACACAAATGAAACCTCTTGAATCAGTATGAAGTGGTTAAGGTCAAATTTCTTTTTAACGCATCTAACACAGATCAAAATAAATCAAATGTCCCAGTCTCCCTCAAAGTATTCACACGGTTTTTGATTGAACAAAACTGCAACATTTTATAGATCTTTATGGCTACACATAACTTCGCTAACACGTGTAAAAGTGTTATACTATACCCAATCCCCACGCATAATTCTACTAGTGATCAAACCGAAAAGACATAAATATGCAAAGAATTGAAATATTTTTTTCACACATTTAGGTATAAAAAAATTAAAATGTCGATTAATATTTTTAGTTAAAAATAAAATAATTGAACAGGCCTAATTGACCAATCAGACGGGTTTGTCTCCGTTGTGATGTCACACCCCCCGCAATGATCGGCGATTCGGCGGCCCCTTCGAAAAGATGGCGGGTTGCGGGAACGCAAATTCGACCACTGAATTCCACGATTTTTCCTTCTTTATGAAACTCGTAGGTGAGTAGCACATAGGTAATTGTAGGTTGTTTTTAACACCCAATCAGATAAGCAAACATTTTTCTGTGGGTTGCATTCCCCTTTAACGTGACAGGGCTGTTCCCATTAGACTTTTTAGCGGCCCTGTTAAGTTACCGTGGCTGAGCAGAAGTCTTCCGCGACTCCTCTCGCCCTGTTAGTTTTACATCACGGTAGCGGTAACTTGACAGGTACGTCCGTTTACCGAGCGTCCCCACTGGACTTAATTTTGTCATTCTTCCGCTCACCCTCGGTAGTTTGACAAAATTAAGTCCAGTGGGAACACGTCTTTGGTCTCCATCTGACAAAACCTGAACATCCAGGTTGCGGTTTGTCTCCAAAATTGAAGGTTTGTTTGTTTGTTTGTCCAGTTCAAAGATTTTATTTTTGATCTTTAAGGTATTGCAGAACAAAGCACCAGCATATTTAGCAGACTTAATTGTCAAATACGATTCTACTTACAGTCTACGTAGTCGAGACACTTTGACACTTTATGTCCCTCGGTCTTATAATAAACTAAACGACAGGGCATTTGTCGTTGCTGGACTAAGCTTGTGGAATTCTTTGCCAAACCAGCTGAAGAGAATCACACGCGAAAATGAATTTAAAAGTGCAATAAAGACACATCTCTTTAATAAATGTTACAATTAATTCATATTATATTAAATTATTTTAATCTTATTTTAAAATTCCTAGTAAATGTTATTTTGTTGATTATAAATTGTGTAATTGTTCAAGTTAATTAATGTTATTAATGTTTTTATCCATTATATTTGTAAACGTTTGTTATAATATATCATTGTAAAGCGCTTTTGAATATATTTTATAGAAATAGCGCTATAGAAGTGAAATAAATGTTAAATGTTAAATGTTGTTAAAAGCCCCTACACAACATTGGTAAGATCGAAAAAGAGAAATGTTCACAGATTTACATGAAATTTATACAATTTGTAGATGGTTATGGTAGAAACCTCGCACTGAAATATTTCTGCCTAAAATGCTTTATTTAATTTTTTTCAGAAAAGAGAAAAATATTTTTTTTACGTCTCACCCACTAGATCTAAACGATTTTTTGGAAAAATACGTTGAATGCTGCATTTTCGCAAAACAAATTTTCACGGTTTTCGCACCGTTCTGTTATGTTAAGAAATACTTCATTACTCGCGAGTAATAAACTATTAGTCGTTGTTTGAGTGAAGATTTCTCGAGAAGTTCAACATCCCAGGCCGTAAGATTTCAACATGAGGATTCGTATTGTATTGGGCCTCTAACGATCTTACAATGCCAACGCCTGAGGCTAGTCCCTGAGTGCATTTGAAGCACCGGATGTCTGTGGCGAATATATATAGAAGAAGACACCGTCGAAAAGGCAAATTCTATTTGAAAAGAGAAGTCTCTCTGATATACCTCCTGTCTATTTGAAATATTCACATATATTATAATCATACACGTACTGAAGCCGCGTGTGAACACCATGCCATGGGCTGGATACGATGGGCCAGCTGCTGCGACGTCTACAAAATGCAGCCCGTCCGGTTACCCGAAATAGGTCCATTATACAGCGATCCTGCCGGTCGATTGAGTCCACGGAAGGGCACGGGAGTTGGAACCCTTTTATAGCCACTACTAAAGTAACCCTTTTTGCGGGCCTTTTTAAGGGGAGTATCGGTAGTGCAGTGGCCGAGATCGGCAGTCTTGTTGACCAAATCGACAACGGAGCACTTTATGAGCCTGTTCTGGTCTCTCGGGATTTTTTTTGGGGGGGATGACGTATGTCGTGTGGCAAGATATACTCGTGAGGGTTTTAAACGCAGTCGTCGCGGGATTTTCAGGGCGCGGTGGCCCCGTGATGAGGCGAGAGAGAGAGAGAGAGAGAGAGAGAGAGAGAGAGGAAGAGAGAGAGAGAGAGGGGGGGGGGGGGAAGAGAGAGAGAGAGAGAGAGGAGAGAGAGATAGATAGATAGATAGATAGATAGAGAGATAGATAGATATATATATATATAGAGAGAGAGATAGATTAGATAGATAGAGAGAGAGAGGGAGAGCGAGGGGGAGAGAGAGAGAGGAGAGAGAGAGGTGGAGAGAGAGAGAGGGAGGGAGGGAGAGAGAAGGAGAAAGGGAGGGGGAGAGAGGGGGAAGAGAGAGGGAGAAGAGAGAGAGAAGAGAGAGAGAGGGGAAGAGAGGGAGCTGGATAGAGAGGGAGGGAAAGGGAGAGAGAGGAAGCGAGAGGGAGAGAGAGAGGAGAGAGAACGAGGGAGGGAGGGGAGAAGGAGATGGAGAGAGAGAGGGAGGGAGAGAGAGGGAGAGAAAAAGTAAGAGAGTGATGGAGAGAGAGATGGGGACGAGAGAGGGAGAGAGAGAGAGCAAGAGAGTAAGATGGATAGTACTAAGAGAGGGAGAGAGAGGAAGCGAGAGGGAGAGAGAGGAGAGAGAACGAGGGAGGGAGGGGAGAAGGAGATGGAGAGAGAGAGGGAGGGAGAGAGAGGTAGAGAGAAAGTAAGAGAGTGATGGAGAGAGAGAGATGGGGACGAGAGAGGGAGAGAGAGAGAAAGAGAGTAAGATGGATAGTACTAAGAGAGGGGGAGAGAGAAGTGGAGAGAGAGTAAGAGAGTGGGCGAGAGTGAAAGCGATAGTAAGAAAGAGGGAGAGAGAGAGGAGGGAGAGAGAGGTGGAAATTAAGACAGAGAAGGAGAGAGTATTGGAGAGAGAGATGGAGAGAGAGACTTAGGAAGACAGAGAGACAGAGACAGACACACAGATACAGAGAGACGGCTATTATATTTTTCCTTACGCCGACAGCCTGTGCGGTGCGCTACGGCGAATTCGCTCCAATGAATTCCAAAGTGGGAATCGTTATCCCTGCGCTCGCTCGCTCGCTCGGCAATCAATAAGATAGCTTCCTGAAATGCCGCCCAACAATAGTCCGACCGGCCAGGAAGTCTAAAAGCGGCCTTGCGATATCCATACCACTAAGGGGTAGAAAAGAGCTTCAGTGATAGCCATTATAATTCCAATGGAATCCAATTCAATTAAGTTCAATCCAATACTTAGTCGTCCTTCATCATTCTCCTGTGCGCAGTAAAAGAAGGCTACGTTTTGTATTTAAAAAGGGACTATTTGAACATCACAGGATAAATGACTACAAGACAGGAAGGGAATACTTAGATAGGACATTAATGCAGGCATCCAAATTGACGAAGCATAAAAAAGGATAGCATTCATGTATGAAAAACAAATGACGATTGAAATGCTCCAATACATGAAATTGCACTCGACAAGGAGGAGAGACGATGCCGGTTTGTACACCATCTGAGTTGCCGTAGTCCGCCAGACTTGTCTAACAATTGCCCTTTTCACACGCTGCTGTTACCCGGGTAATCTCGGGGTTAACAAAGAAATCAACCCCGAGATTACCCGGGTAACTTGGAGCATTCACACTACACTTCTCCGGGTTAGAAATTATCCGGGTGAACTGCCTCTAAAACCACACTCACCCGGGTGATTTTTAAACCCTGTTCGCGAGGTGGGTTAACCCACCAATCCCGGGGTTAGCGGCAGCCTTGAGACTATTCTACGGGGTTATCGTTGGATGTGTGAATGCTCGCCCGGTTTTTCTACCTGGGTAAGTTCGTTGAGCTGTCAGCGCGCTCAGCGTGGGTGTGCATTGTCGAGCTGTATTTGTTTCAGCTTTACCAACAAAGCAACCGCAAAGTGAACGTTTGGCAAGGAAGTGCAAACACGCCGAGTGGTTGCCACCAGTGCAGCGCCCTCATCTTGCAATGTGCGTGATGTGTCTGAAAACAAAAGCCCTCAAATCTTCTCTCGAAGATACAGATGTATTGGTTACGAGCGTCGCAACATAACACTCTTGGCTGTGGATGGAAACATCGACAATGTCTTAAAAAACAGGAGAGGTTAAGCATGGGGAAAGCATACGGAGACAGAGATAGACAGAGCGAGACAGATGGAGACAGGGAGACAGAGGGAGACAGAGGGATAGAGGGAGACAGAGGGATAGAGGGAGACAGAGGGAGACAGGGAGACAGAGGGAGACAGGGAGACTGAGGGAGACAGGGAGACAGAGGGAGACAGAGGGAGCCAGGGAGACAGACGGAGACAGGGAGACAGAGGGATAGAGGGAGACAGGGAGACAGAGGGATAGAGGGAGACAGAGGGAGGCAGGGAAACAGAGGGAGACAGGGAGACAGAGGGAGACAGAGGGAGCCAGGGAGACAGACGGAGACAGGGAGACAGGGGATAGAGGGAGACAGGGAGACAGAGGGATAGAGGGAGACATAGGGAGACAGAGAAACAGAGGGAAACAGGGACACAGAGGGAGACAGGGAGACAGAGGGATAGAGGGTGACAGAGGGAGACAGGGAGACAGAGGGAGACAGAGGGATAGAGGGACGATGAGACAGAGAGAGACAGTGACCCTTCTTCCTCCTCGTCCACCTCATTCTCGTCATCCTCGTCATCTTCATCTTCCTCATCCTCTTCATTCTCCTCGTCCTCCTTATCCTCCTCATCCCTCCCATCCCTCCCATCCCTCCCATCCCATCGTGCTCATCATCCTGGTCCTCCTTACCCTCCACATCCTCTCCATCCTCCTCTTTCTCCTCATCGTGTCCTCCTTGTCCTCCTCCTCCTCATCTTCCTCATCCTTCTCATCCTTCTCATCCTCCCCATTCTCCTCATCCACCTCATCCTCCCCATCCTCCCTCCTCATCCTCCCCATCCTCCTCGTCCTCTCCATCCTCCTCATCCTCCTCATCCTCCCCATCCTCCCCATCCTCCCCATCCTCCCCATCCTCCTCATCCTCCCCATCCTCCCCATCCTCCCCATCCTCCTCATCCTCCTCATCTTCCCCATCCTCCTCGTCCTCCCCATTCTTCTCGTCCTCCTCATTCTCCTCATCCTCCCCATCCTCCTCATCCTCCTCATCCTCTCCATCCTCCCCATCCTCCTCACCCTCCTCATCCTCTCCATCCTCCCCATCCTCCTCATCCTCCCCATCCTCCTCATCCTCCTCATTATCCCCATTCCACCACCAACAACAACAGCACAGCAAGACAAAACACTATTTCCAATCAGCGGACATTTAACAGCAATATGACACCCAATCAAATGACAAAAAAACATAAAGAAAAACATAATCATTTTTGTTTAAGTTGCACCGGAAAGACAAATTAGATGCGCCTACTTAATAAAGGCGTCAAAGTCATTAACCAATACACCTCCTTACACCTGTTCGCCCCTGCATAATTTTAATACAGTTAAAAAATTCATACTTCAATTATCAGTGAGAATGAAAAGTACACCAGCCTCCAGAGACGTGGTCGTAGTCAAGGATATGTTCCCACTTTCTTTTTCTTTCGAAGCAAGCAAGCAAGCAAGCAAGCAAGCCAGCAAGCAAGCAAACCGATGGCAACATGAATCCTCATCCACTTTGAAAGGGGGATGAATCTCAGGAGGACTTGAGCGAACAATGAATGTCGGAGAGAGAGGGGGGCAGAGAGAGGGAGAGATAGAGAGGAAGGGAGAGGGGGCAGAGACAGGGAGAGAGAGAGAGAGGGGGGGAAGGGAGAGGGGGAAAAGAGAGGGAGAGATAGAGAGGACGGGAGAGGGGCAGAGACAGGGAGAGAGAGAGGGGGAGGGAGAGGGGGCAGAGAGAGGGAGAGAAGGAGAGAAAGGGAGAGGTGGCAGAGAGAGAGAGAGAGAGGGAAAGAGAGAGAGAGAGAAAGAGAGGGCAGAGACATGGAGAGAGAGGGCAGAAACATGGAGAGAGAGAGGAAGGGAGAGTGGGCAGAGACAGGGAGAGAGAGACACACACACACAGAGGTAGAGAGAGGCAGAGAGAGAGAAGGCGAGAGAGGGAGAGGGAGAGAGGAGAAGGAGAGAGCGAGAGAGAGAGAGGGGGGAGAGGGGGTAGAGGGTGATGCGGAAGGATGAGAGAATGAGCTCAAAATAGTCGAGGATGGAATGATCACCAGATATTATAAAAAAAAAAAGAGAACGCTATGGGGAGGATGCGGAGCTTTGAGCGCGAATCTAGTGCCTTGTGGAGACCCATAGTCCAATAGGTTGAATATAATATAGGAGGGTTTGCGGTGAGTCCATGTAATAAGGTCTCTTATAGAAGAGGTATGATTCTGAAAAGAACCTGAGTGATAAGTCGACGTTCCAACCAGTATGCTCTGGCCGTCATCAGGAGAATGCCTTGGACTCGGTGGTGGAGCAGCTTATAAGCCGGTGATCGCTGAGGCGGGAAGGCGGGAAAGATAATCCTCGGGGAAGGATAATCCTGAGGTTGAATATAGGAAATTGTTAAGGTGTATAGGTCTCCACAAGTGTTTTCACGAAACTGGTATTTGAAAATAACTCCAAAACGGGAACATAGTGATGGGTAAGAATCCGTCGCAAATTGAAGTGTTATATACATATAAGGGACATACGGTCCAAATTTCTACCCAGGTAAGTGAATGTGGTTGAATCGGGAGCAATTTTTAAAACATCGTTTCTCACTCGGTCGTATAGTGCACGAGAACAAAGCATCGTCTCCACAAGGATACAAGTATTAGTACGTGTGGAGTGATTACCAGATATGGAACATATTAAGTACACACACACTATGGGGAGATGGAGCTTTTAACCTTGTCGTTTGTAGAGGCATTCGAAAGAAAAAAACACCACTGAGCGACAGTGTAATAGTGCCCGTTCGGGTGCACGAATGAAATATATCCGTCGGCGAAGGAACCGTTCGCCATGGGTCTGGCAATAATATCGTCTGCGCAGACATCCGGTTGCGTGCGAAGGGAGTACATTCGTAATCATGTGTCCCGCATAGAGATTGTATCAATGCATCACATTACCACGGACTCGTATGGGTGTTTTTTTTTTATATTATTATTAAGAAGGAGGGTGTATATAATGTCGCCGAATTATGCTGCATCGCCTTGGAACCGTGCGAACACGCGGGCCAGCTGAGTGAAAAACGCAGGCAATAATGTGACCGCCTGCGAAATTAATATCCGACCGTTCGGGGGGAGAAAAAAGAAGAAAAAAACCCAGCCGCGTTTGCGCCGGGCGGCGATTATGGTCTGCGCGTCGGGCCGCCGAGTATCCAGCGACGGATCAAACCAAGCCCCACCCACCGGAGGCATCGGCCGACCGTCTCAGCAACGCAGCTGCTTGGGTGTGGTGTGGGTGCAGGTGCGCACCTGAGGGAGACGTAAGGGAAGAGAGAGGGATAGAGAGAGGGGGAGGGAGAGGAGGAGAGAGAGAGAGAGAGAGAGAGAGAGAGGGGGGGAGGGAGAGGGAGGAGAGGGAGAGAGAGAGAGAGAGAGAGAGAGAGAGAGAGAGGGAGGGAGAGGAGGAGAGGGAGAGAGAGAGAGAGAGAGAGAGAGAGAGAGAGAGAGGGGAGGGAGAGGAGGAGAGGGAGAGAGAGAGAGAGAGAGAGAGAGAGAGAGGGGGGGGGAGGGAGAGGAGGAGAGGGGGGGGAGGGGGAGAGGGAGAGAGAGAGAGGGGGAGGGAGAGGAGGAGAGGGAGAGAGAGAGAGAGAGAGAGAAGAGAGAGAGGAGAGAGAGAGAGAGAGAGAGAGAGGGAGGGAGAGGAGGAGAGGGGGGGAGAGGGGGAGAGGGAGAGAGAGAGCGAGAGGGAGAGAGAGAGGGAGAGAGAGGGGGAGAGGGAGAGAGGAGGGAGAGTAGGAGAGGGAGAGGGAGAGTAGGAGAGGGAGAGGGAGGGAGAGAGGGAGAAAGGGAGAGAGAAGAGAGAGGGAAGGGATAGAGAGGGAAAGGGAGAGGGGAGGGAGAGTAGAAGAGGGAGAGGGAGGGAGAGAGGGAGAAAGGGAGAGAGAAGAGAGAGAGGGAAGGGATAGAGAGGGAAAGGGAGAGGGGAGGGAGAGTAGGAGAGGGAGAGGGAGGGAGAGAGGGAGAAAGGGAGAGAGAGAGAAGAGAGAGAGGGAACTTCAGGGAGAGAAGGGGGAGAGACAGAGAGGAGGAGAGGAGGGAGAGAGGAGGGGGAGAGAGAGAAGGAGAGAGAGTAAGGAGAGATAGAGAGTGAGAGAGGAGGAGAGAGAGGAGGGAAAAGAGATAAAGAGAGGGAGACAGAGGGAGAGCGAGAAAGCGGTGAGACATACAGGGAGAGAGGGATAAAGCGAAATAGAGAGGAGAGAGGAGAGAGAGGGAGGCGGGGGAAAGGAGAGGGAGAGAGAGAAAGAGGGAGGGAGAGAGATAAGAGGGAGAGAGAGAACAGGAAGGCAGGGGGAGAGAGAGGAGGGATATGGAACAGCGGTGAGACAGAGAGTGAACAAGAGAGACAGAGGGACAGAGGGTGAGATAGAGAGGATGTGATAGTATACGTGTGGTTCTGAAAAGAACCTGAGTGGTAACTCGACGTTTTGACCAGTATGCTCTGGCCGTCATCAGGAGAATGTCATCAGTTTCTCCTGATGACGGCCAGAGCATACTGGTCGAAACGTCGAGTTACCACTCAGGTTCTTTTCAGAACCACACC
>OX465109.1:6817935-6820435 GCA_949987565.1 Luidia sarsii
TGTTGATGAGAGAATGGTGAAATCAAAGTGTAGGTCGGGTCTATTTAAAAACAAACTAGGGAAATTTGGCATCAAACTTTGGGTATCAGAAAATTAAGCAACGGGATACACAAACGACTTTGAAATTTATGCGGGGGCAGAACAGGGTGAGAAGAAAAAATAACCAGGGAAGGGATTGGAATATCAGGTAGTCATGAAAATATGAAAACACTTATGAAACACTCTCTAATGATGGGCACCATTTTTACTTTGATAATTTTTTTACCTCTGGTCCACTTTTGGAAGACTCATTGAAACGGACAACTTTGGCATGTGGCACCACTCGAAAGGGGAGATCAGGATACCCATCAGACTTCAAGGCAACGGGGGACGTGTTGGTTTCGGGATAGGAGCAAACTTTTGGTATATTGGAAAGATGAAAGGCTAGTCACAATAATGACAATTCACAATGCAAATAAACACAGTCTTAGAAGGGTATGGGTGAAGGAAATAAAACACCCCAAACACTAAGAGAATAGGGTTAATATCATCTTATTTCACTTGTACACTTATTTCACTCCATAGGGTTGTTCCAGCAATTTCACGGCATCTGATGATGAGATACCAAGTGCATCTTCTGCTATTTTGATCACTGCTTCCGGGAGAACAACTGCACAGAAACTCAAGAATCTGCGATAGAAGAATATAGAGGCCAAATTAATTAGTCTCACAGATATGTCTTTGCTGAGAGAAAGCAACATTTCAGGTGACAATGCAAAAGTTGAGAGGAACAAGTCTTGAATTTCATTCATTTCCCTTTAAAGGATGTCTCGATGGATGGAACAGAAATTATTTGATTAAAAAGTTCAAAGGACTTGCTTTCTCTTTTGAATTGAAATGTATTGGAATGACTTACATTAGTGTTGTTATCCGGTCTGAAAATAGCCATCAGTTCCTTGAGTATGATCTCTTCTTGTTCTTCGGTGAAGGTCTGGCCAAACACCTTGTTACCGAGATTCACTATAAATATAATAAATCAACAATAAGAAAATCCATCTAATTGTTCTCAAGGTATGAACAAAGATTTTGTAGGATCAAGGTAATAAGAACTTGGACAAGGTTGATCACATTGTCTATAAGAACACCATCAGGGGAAAATTAATGCCTATGTTGCCACCAGATAGTACCTGTGCTAATAACCCCACCCTGCAGACAAATTTAATCAATTAAGACCCAGTAGCATAGATCAACAATTGTAAACACTGCATGTGATATCAAACTAACACGGATGACTATTCGGCATTGGTTAAGACACATGGCAATTCTACGAAAATAGGAAGTAAATGTACATAAGACTTCACAAAGTGTTTTTGTTGTTAGGTCACTTATATTCTGACCTCAACTTGATTTTCATAACAATAAAACATGAGCACATTTTGATGAAATTTTGATTTCTGATGAGGACCCCTTCATCTTCCTGAAACTGGCACCTCTTCGGAAGTTGACTTGTTTCAAGAGGGAAGAATATTGTGGTCCTTTACGCTGTGGATGATAAACGCAGTAATCATGCTTTGACATTGTTTTGTGCAATAAACCATTATGATTGATTACAAGCTTCTCTACCTTTTTTTAAAATTTAATTTTCTGTTGTTATTATCATAAATAATATATACCTTATATCATAATGATACTTTACTCTTGAAACAACTTTTAATCTATGAAGACACTGAGTATTCACCTTGAGGCCATGCTGATTCTCCAAATGCACATCAAGCCTTTTCAGTCCCTTGATGTGGCATTCAGGGTAGGGACAGGGATACTCTTTCTTATTCTTCACACCTGATGACTTTAGATGTGATATTGGATCTCTTAGGATTAAAAGGGAAAAAAATGTAAGTACATGCTGCTTAAGATTACAAATAAACAGCATTACCCTAAATCATCAACAAAGAAATGAAATCACAAGTTAATGCTTAATTGCCTTACTGTTGTGTTGCGAGATCAGAGAGGCTTTGATTTTTAGGCTTTCATACTTTTCACATTGGACTAAGTTCACTCTCATATAGTGGAAACAATATACAGCATTCATTTATTACATTCTACTCAGCATCTAGCAATTGGTCTTCCACTCTAATCCTAATCCATAAACATACTCTTCTCTCTTCTCTCTTACTGTCTTAGCAAGAGTGGTCCTCACATTTATATTACTAGTCTAAGGAGTTGGGGGTGTGGTCTAAATGAAGTAGGTGACCTATAATTATACTTATACAATACTTAAATGATGAAGGATAGAGGGCTTGGTCAACAGGTTTCAATGCAGGAGGTCTGGTCAGAAGGTTTCTAGGAAAGTGGTCAGTGGTCAGTTTGGAATGGGTCCAGGATAATTGAGTCATGTACAGTACATGGGCATGTACATGTTCATTGTACATGTACACACATGTACATTTTACATGCACATGCAATGCATGCGATAGTGGATGACTATTAATATCACCCTTATCTAAATGTATATTTAAATAAC
>OX465109.1:6822935-6878518 GCA_949987565.1 Luidia sarsii
ACCCCCCCCCACACACACACACAAACAGGACATATGAACCAGATTCAGATCACGAGCAGTTTGGATGAATAACAAATGTGACCCGGCACAGCATAATGAGGAATAACCCCATTTTTAAGAGTTTGAGGTTTTTTTATGATGTAAAAGAGTATACCATTAGCTTTCAAATGATATCAAAATATAATTTCCTCTAATACTTAAAATTTCCAAAAATACAAAAAAAGAAGAAGTTTATTTGTAATCGAATTGTGAAGATACTTTAACTTCAGGCGCTATTTACTCGAAAAGTGTTTTGATGGGATATTCCTCATGTCGTTGTGCCGGGTCTCAAATGTTGAAGCAGGGATAGCCTAAACGCCCAAACAAGGGGGGGGGGGTGTATTCTTTACAACACAAAGCGTACATGTAATGCAATGGACTCCTACTGATGATATTATTTAAAGGCCCAATACAACATTGGTGAACAACATCGATGTCCACAGATTTCCTTCTCATTTTGCACAGTTTGTTGATGGTCATGATATAATCCTCATGTTGAAATCTTACGGTCTGGGATGCTGTACTTCTCGAGAAATCTTCACTCCAACATCGATAAATAGTTTATTACTCGTATTTCTTACACTACAGAAAGGTACGAAAACCATGACGAATTTTTTGCCTTTTTCGACTTTCCAAGATTACCATTTGAGCTAAAACCTTCGCAGTATTGCTTTTTTGGGGAATGTTTAATGGTTTAATACACAAACTGTAGCAATCTTTGGACCTTTATCAATGTTGAATATAGGGCCTTTAAAACACGATAGGTTAGGATGACCGAGAATTTTAGATGAGCTACCATATCGAAATACCAAGTGTGCCGTCCGCAAGCCATTGCACATCCCTGAAAGTGAATACATGTAAATGACTTCGACGGTATATACTTTCAACGCCTCTGTTCAGTATGGCATGATGCATTTGTCTCAGGATGTTGGCACCTTGATTTTCGGATTCCTTGGGACGGTTGGTCGGTCGGTTGTTTGGTTGTTTGGGTGTCTGGTTGTTTGTTTGGTTGGTTTGTTGGTTTGTTGTTTGGTTATTTGGTTGTTTGGTTATTTGGTGGTTTGGTTGTTTGTTTGGTTGGTTGTTTGGTTATTTGGTTGTTTGGTTGTTTGGTTGGTTGGTTGGTTGTTTGGTTATTTGGTTGTTTGGTTATTTGGTTAGTTTGTTATTTGGTTATTTGGTTATTTGGTTATTTAGTGGTTTGGTTGTTTGGTTGGTTGGTTGATTGTTTGGTTATTTGGTTGTTTGGTTATTTGGTTGTTTGGTTATTTGGTGGTTTGGTTGTTTGTTTGGTTATTTGGTTGGTTATCTGGTTGGTTGGTTGTTTGGTTATTTGGTGGTTTGGTTGTTTGGTTGGTTGTTTGGTTATTTTGTGGTTTGGTTGTTTGGTTGGTTGGTTGGTTGTTTAGTTATTTGGTTGTTTGGTTATTTGGTGGTTTGGTTGTTTGGTTATTTGGTTGGTTGTTGGCTGGCCAGTTTGGTTGTTTGGTTGGTTGGTTGTTGGCTGGCTTGTCTGCTTGCTCACCCGCTCACTTGCTCACTTGCCAGCCCGCTTACTAACTTTGATTTAAGATGAAACAGTAAGCAGTTTGCAACATTTTCGTATATCACTTTAAGATGAAACCCGTTGAAAATCGATGTTTATTCTAGCACAAGTTCTCACGCAGTGGAAAGGCAGATGTAACTGTGGCCAAGTCCAATCATGCATTGGTACAAAGATATACTCCGGGGCAAGTTCATGTGTTTGGCCCCTCGCTGCTGACAGCAAAAAAAATTGGATATGAGAGCGTAGCGCGTGGGGCTCTTTGTGGGAAATTTGTCCGGAATAGGACAGCTGCATACAATTCCCTTGGCGTAAGACTCTGCCTTGGAGCCACGGCGCGCCACCGACTTGTTGTCCCCCTGAGCCACCGTCGATAAGTCTACATCGCCCGTTCCGTTTTATCCCCTATAATCCCCATCCTCTCCTGCGCGCCACGGGAGGGGGGCAAAGATAATAATGATGAAGTAGAAGAAGAAGAAGAAGAAGAAGAAAATAAAGAATAAGAAGAAGATAAAGCAGAAGAAGATGAAGAAGAAGAAGAAGATAAAGAAGGAGTAGGAGGAGAAGTTGGAGGAGAAGGAGGAGGAGAAGGAAAAGGAGAAGAAGGAGAAGAATAAGATAAAGGAGGAGTAGGATGAGACGGAGAAGAAGGAGAAGGTGGAGGAGAAGGAGGAGAAGGTGGAGGAGAAGGAGGAGGAGGAGAAGAAGAAGATAAAGAAGGAGGAGTAGGAGGAGACGTAGGAAGAGGAAGAGAGGGAAGAGGAGGAGAAGAAGAAGGAGAAGGGGAAGATAAAGGAGGAGAAGGAGAAGGAGGGGAGAAGGGGGAGGAGAAGAAGAAGAAGGAGAAAAAATAATAAAGAGAGAGGAGATGATGGGAGGGGAGAGGTGGAAGAGGAAGAGGGGAGTTAGAGAGGCAAGAGGAGGAGGATGAGCAGGAGGGGGAGTAGGAGAAGGGGAGAAGAAGAGGATGAGAGGAGGGAGCATGTTGAGGATGAAAACGTATCAAGGGCAGACGGTGGGAGGTTGGGTGGGTGGAGGGGAGCTTGCCGACTCTTGCCCCCGAGGCCATCGACGCACTGCACCCGCCTTGTCTCGGTCCGATCGGCCGATGTATTTACATCATGCCACGGAGGAAAGCGGAGGAGGGGGAGAGAGAAGACCCAGCCGCCCCATCTCCGCGGGGAGTGTGGTTGCCAGCGTGCAATCGATCGTGGGTCCGGTTGGAGCGCGGGCCCGGGCAGACACCTGCTGCTGCAGCTCGGTCCGGGACGGGGGGAAAGGGGCCCGAGGTGGTAGAACGGGCAGGGAGAGAGAGATTACGTGAGGGGGAGGAAGAGGCAGTTCGGCAGCGCAAGTGGACTATGCTCCCACACGCCACGGTACACTTATGGTCGGCTTACATGAAGTGAACGATGACTAGTCTTCATGTACTATGCATCCAGTTGGTTTTGGGGGTTTATCTATGGATGCCTTGCCTTGCCTTGTCTTGCCTTGCCTTGCCTTGCCTTGCCTTGCCTTGCCTTGCCTTGCCTTGCGTTGCCTTGCCTTGCCTTGCCTTGCCTTGCCTTGCCTTGCCTTGCCTTGCCTTGCCTTGCCTTGCCTTGCCTTGGCTTGGCTTGGCTTGGCTTGGCTTGGCTTGCCTTGCCTTGCCTTGCCTTGCCTTGCCTTGCCTCGCCTCGCCTCGCCTCGCCTCGCCTCGCCTCGCCTCGCCTTGCCTTGCCTTGCCTTGCCTTGCCTTGCCTCGCCTTGCCTTGCCTTGCCTTGCCTTGCCTTGCCTTGCCTTGCCTTGCCTTGCCTTGCCCTGCCTTGCCTCGCCTTGCCTCCCCTCCCCTCCCCTCCCCTCCCCTCCCTCCCTGTCTCTCAATCTTTCTGTCAATCCGCATCACTGTCTCTCCAAATCTCCTCCGTGCCCGTGTGTTTGTCCGTCGTTCACTCACCATCCATCTCTCTCTTTCCTCCCCCGCACCAACAACTCCACCCTCTCTCTCTCTCTCTCTCTCTCTCAGTCTCTCTCTCTCAGTCTCTCTCTCTCCCCTCGAAGAGTAGTCGAATATGCTACTTGTTTTCGCCGACATTATAAGCTACTCGTCACAGCGCTTCGAAAACAAGGAGTTAAAAAAAAAGAATCCCCCAAAAAGAGCAAACGTGTAATCAATGCTATCACTAGAGCGCTCGTTATTTTGCTGGGGCAAGGCACGGTGCAGTTCCGAGTGCTACAAAGTGATGTTTTTCGGAAACATGAAGCCATGGGAGTGCATTTTACTGATGAACAAAAAAAGAACTCTCAGGATTGCGTCTCCTTGAAATCTGGATGCTCAGTTTCCTGTTTTGAGCATTTGAGTTGAATGCCGTTGCCAGGGTACTGCTGAGACAACATCTGACGTGGATCAGAAGAGTTACATGGAAAGAAAGCTTTGAACTCTTGGTCCACGATTGTACGGTAACCTTTTTTCCCTTTTTTTTTTAAATTGAAAAACTACGTAATAAGGCCGTCTAATTCCCACGTTGTAACGCTGTAATTCACGGCGTTGTCAAAATAACACCAATTCATGGCATCTTAGCGCCCTAATTCTTGACGTCGGTGGAAAAATAAGTCAAGTATCTCTGCCATTATCTATCGATAATGGTAGTTTAACCTCGGATGAAATGCATGAATCAATTGGGAGATATTTCTAACTTATATACGTAATCCTTCCTTTGTGTTCACTCCTCCACACTTTGATCTTTCCCCCTCTACTCACTAATCCCTACCCTACTCCTTACCCTTCCCTTTGATCTCTCCCTACCAGCTGTACTCGTTGTACTTTCTTTCTCATACGTGTCCTATTCACTCTCTTCCCCCTTCCTTCGTGTACATGTATCTGTTTTGTCATTGTCACTCTGCCTTTGAGAAAGGTCCTGCTAGGATCGAAACGTCAGGCCCACTAAATTTTAAGATTAGATATACTTAAGTGGACATTGCAGCATCGTTGGAATTTACTCATGATCATTTTCATACAGTATTAATGTTGTCGTTCAAAACGGGAACCTCGGCGTCTTCCATTATTTATGGTCTCAAAAATCAAACGGATATTGGCCGAGCAAAGGGAATTTATCGGATCCGTATAATTATAGTGCAAACTCATATGTCATTTGATATCTGATCAGGAATTAATAAATAAGACTTAATGCTTTGCATGGTGGGTGAATCAATATAGGAAGGTTTGTGGTGACACCAGTATGAGGTCTCTTAAAGAAGGGGTGTGGTTCTGAAAAGAACCTGAGTGGTAACTCGACGTTTCGACTAGTATGCTCTGGCCGTCATCAGGAGAATGATGACAACATTCTCCTGATGACGGCCAGAGTATACAGGTCGATATGTCGAGTTACCACTCAGGTTCTTTTTAGAACCACATCTCTTCTTTAAGAGACCTTATACATGGTGTCACCGCAAACCTTCCTATATTGATCAGGAATTATCTAAAATTTGTTGTCAATTAATCTTTGCCAACAGATTTTTGAAAGAAAAATACTGGGCCTGAAGTTTGGATCCATGCAAGACTTTCCCAAAAGGCAAAATCTATCTTTTACATATAAATATGTTCATACCCAGCTTACTTTGAAGTCCCTACAAAACATTGGTAAGATCGAAAAACAAAAATGTTCACAGATTTACATGAAACTTATACAGTTTGAAGATGGTTAAAGTAGAAACCTCGCACTGAAATATTTCTGTCTAAAATGCTATATTTTTTTTGTAGAATATAGTAAAGAAATGATTTACGTCTCACCCCGATATCTAAACGGTTTTTTCTTTTCGGAACAATACGTTGAATGCTGCATTTTCGTGAAACAAATGAAGCCGTTTTTCACTATTTTCTCGAGACTCGGTTGGCGGATTGAGCTGAGATTTTCACGGGTGTGCTATTTCATGCATATGTTGGATCAGACAACGTGTGGATGCTATTCTTTGAACTCGACCAATGTTGTGCTATCCCTTTTAAACATCTAGGATTCACAACTGAAATCATTTAAATGCCACGTGAACTCCAACGTGAACAAATACAATGCAAACAATACAATCGTGATACAGTGCAGTACTTTTAAACTTTAATTAATGCATTCACTGGCTACAGTGGTGTTTGAAATGTTTCGTGATAGCGTGCTATGACGCCGTAAATGATGCCGTTTTTAAGCCGTAATGGGGCGTTTACGTCATTAATAACATTGGGACGTTATAACGCCGTGCATTAAGTTTCATAACACCGTTACATGGTGTTTTCACGCCACAGAATTACGACTTTATAGTGCCATTCATTAGGAAGCTATAACCCCGTATATAAATAGGGCATAATGATTATAGCTAGGATGGGGCCGATATAACAACTTGGAAATCAGCCACTGTAGGCCTACGATTGGAAGCCTTGGTTAGGCTATACGATGCACAGTGGGGGTTTGATCAGGGGAGTGACAGGCAGTGGTCAGAAGGATTGGACCTCGTTTCGAGGAGACAGTCGTGTCTCCAGCTCTTGTTTACAAGACGAGACGAACACCGAAGCCTAGAGTGGCTTCAGGTCTGTTTGAGGGGGGCTTTTGTGATTGTTTTTGTCTGACTCGCACCTGTCTGTGGTTGCGTTCTTCTTTTTATTTTTTATTTTGTTGATTTCGGTCAGCCGACTTCTTGAAAAACATGTACCTTTCAATATTATTGTCAGTATGGCCCAAAACCTGCATACTTTATGAAGTCCTTTAATTGTGTATGAAGCAATATTTTAGATATTTTGCAGGTATATTGCCAGGATTCTGCTAACAGATATTTCATTTTCTAGCGGTGTCTGTTCCTAACTCCACCAGTGGCCCGTTATCGTTGGTTCCCTGCCGTTGGTTCCCCGTCGTTGGTTCCCCGTCGCTGGTCCCCTTTCGTTGGTCCCGTGCAGTGTGTTTCCATGCCGTCGCGTCGGTTCTCGGTCATTGGTAACCTGCCATTACATTCCTCCTGTTGGTCCCCTGCCGTTGGTTCGTTACAATTGCTGACCCGAAGCGTGTTCAATGTCGTTGGTCCCCCGACATTCCTCGTTCGTTGGACCCGTGGCGTGTGTCGGCAACGCCAACTTGCACACAATCTGACGTTGTCGCTGGCTCTCTGTCGTCGCGGTGCCCGCTGCTGTTTCCCTTCCGTGCCGTTAGCTCTCGCTGGTTCCCACAACCCTCCCCACCCCCAGATATCACAGCAGCGAAGGAAAGAAAGCAGGTCGGAGCCTCTCCAAGGACCTCTCATTGCCAAGGACGCGAACCACACACACACACACACACGCAAAACCAATGGCAATTCTGCCCGAGGCGGCGCCCTGTCTGGCCTTGTCCCCACAGAGAGGAAATCTCCTCCCCTCGCTAGATTACACATTGCTCACGCCGTATACCTGCCCGTGCGTACGTTGCCGCGCTTTTGTTTGTTTCCGTCTCGCCACCTCCCAAATCGTCGCTCGTCGAAGGACGGGCCGGAGGAATTACTGCAGCTGCCCGGCGGTCGCCATGGTAGCCAGCCGCGATCGAAGGGCGCATGCGCCGTGAATGCAAAGGCCTTGCTCTCCGGTGCCTCGTTAGTGGGGCGTTATCACAAGGTCCACCATAACGAGTCCAGATAATTATGCCGAAGTTTCAATATAGGAAGGTTTGCGGTGAACACCATGTATCAGGTCTCTTAAAGGAAGAGGTATGGTTCTGAAAAGAACCTGAGGGTAACTCGACGTTTCGACCAGTATGCTCTGGCCGTCATCAGGAGAGCCAGAGCATACTGGTCGAAACGTCGAGTTACCCTCAGGTTCTTTTCAGAACCATACCTCTTCCTTCAAGAGACCTGATACATGGTGTTCACCGCAAACCTTCCTATATTGATTCACCCACCATGCAAAGCCTTAAGTCTCATTTATGCCGAAGTTTGTTGAGTGATTTTGAACGGGCACAAACTAAACGTGGGGGCTTTCATCGATTATCAAAGAAATGTTCCCAGATGATAATATTGTGGTCAAAAACGTATGCTGAAAATCGAACAACATTAGGCAGTGATATACAATAAATGTTGCAAACTGCTTGCTGACTAAAATTACCAAAATGCAAATCTTGAAATTGAGTGGGCCTGACGTTTCGATCCTAGCAGGACCTTTCTCAAAGGCAGTGTACAAAGAAAGAGGTCACGGTGGTATATCCAAGCTGAATATGACACTCTTGGTGCGCCAGCAGAACACATTTCATAGCATGCAGACGAAAGAAAACCACACGCCGGTGGTTGCCTTTTAAAAATCACCACGGGAGTCGGCCAATGGAAACTATAGCTAATACCGAGATACACACACACGCTAATGCATATGTATGAAACATACACTCAGTTATCTGACGTCAACCCTTCTCCATCTTCGGTGCAGGCGATTTTTTGTCCTTCTCTTTACACGAAACGGGACCAAGGGGCCGTTTCCAAAGACGGAATTCCAGGACTGCAGTGGGAAAGGAAAAACAAGTCCCTGGCAATGGCCGTCGTGAGAGGGAAATACTAGTTTGGAGCAATTCCTGTACGGCGTGGAATGTGCCGGTTGAAACAGTGCTTCGATTATTAGTAATTGCCGTTTTGATTAACTGTTTACCTATAAATTAGTATAATCTAGCAGTGTGTATTCAGTGAAGGATTGTTCTTCCTGATGTGCAGTTAGCACTGCATAATTAAATGAGGGTTTGCCCTACCTGATGTGTAGTTAGCACTGTGTATTCAATGAGAGTTTGCCCTACCTGATGTGTAGTTAGCACCGTGTATTCAATGAGGGTTTGCCCTACCTGATGTGTAGTTAGCACTGTACATGTATATTCTATGAGGGTTTGCCCTACCTAATGTGTAGTTAGCACTGTGTATTCAATGAGCGTTTGCCCCGTGTAGTTAGCACTGTATATTCAATGGGGGTTTGCCCTACCTGATGTGTAGTCTGGTAGTTAGCACTGTATATACAAGAGGGTTTGCCCTACCTGATGTGTAGTTAGCAATGTATATA
The DNA here is from genome assembly GCA_949987565.1 of Luidia sarsii. Taxonomy (NCBI): domain Eukaryota; kingdom Metazoa; phylum Echinodermata; class Asteroidea; order Paxillosida; family Luidiidae; genus Luidia; species Luidia sarsii. The sequence continues at coordinate 6,831,534 of OX465109.1, forward strand.
CAATGAGGGTTTGCCCTACCTGATGTACGTGTAGTTAGCACTGTGTATTCAATGAGGGTTTGCCCCACCTAATGTGTAGTTAGCACTGCACATGTAGGCCTATATTCAATGAGGGTTTGCCCTACCTAATGTGTAGTTAGCACTTTGTATTCAATGAGGGTTTGCCTTACCTAATGTGTAGTTAGCGCTGTGTATTCAATGAGGGTTTGCCCTATCTGATGTGTAGTTAGTACTGTGTATTCAATGAGGGATTGCCCTACGTACCTGATGTGTAGATATCACTATACACCCAAGAGTAAACTCAAATGCATGATCTGTATGAAATGTTAATCAAAGCAATTATGTGCCATTCATAACTCGATAATTAGGTTTGCGGTGACACCATGTAAATTATCTTTTGTGAGTAAGTGTGGTTCTGAAAAGAACCGGAGGAACTCGACGTTTCGAACAGTGTACTCTGTTCGTCTTCAGGAAACTGAAGTTTATTTAAAGGAGGTTGTCTTTATAGCTTTCCAGGAACTTAATTGGTAGAGTTGATTTTTTGGCGCCAAAACAGCATGGGCGGCTTGCGGTCAGCTCTCAAGCAGGAAGTTACATAATACATTACATGTATTATTTTAGGGATTGTAGTTTATTATTTATTAAAGTGATATACAAAAATGAAGCAAACTGCTTACAGACTAAAATTACCAAAATGCAAATCTTAAAATTTAGTGGGCCTGACGTTCCGATCCTAGCAGGACCTTTCTCAAAGGCACTCTGCCTCAGAGAAAGGTCCTACTAGGATCGAAACGTCAGGCCCACTAAATTCTATAATTTATTAATGTATTTAAAAAAAAAAATTCACATTCGTTTTGTGGTCGTTTTGGTTGTAAAGTGCTTTGAGGTTTTACGTAAGGCGCTGTTATAATACCTATATATTAGCCTAAATAGGACCTTAATAGGACACACTGTTGTCATTAATGGTATCTTAGGGAGACACTCGACAGTAGGGAGACAGTTTCAGTGTCACTTTAATGTCCCAACTACCTTATAAAAGCATCTTTTTGCTGTCCATATTTTATTATAGTAGATAGAGAATGCTCTGGAAAGAACACAGTATGAATTTCAAGTTCATTGGTTTGGAGGATGTTTAGAAATTGGGACGTAAAGTTTGTGCACAACCCTATGGGAATGTCTCTCTAAGGTACCATCTAGGGTAATTATTATTATTATTATTATTATCATCATTACTGGGAGTAATAGAATTTTGGTTACACCATGTACAATTCTCTCTTATGTGAGTATGTGTGGTTCTGAAAAGAACCGAAAAACCTTCAAATCTCATTATCATTATCATTATAATTTATTCGGCATTCATCAAACAATACAGAACAAAGAAACAGAGAAGGACAAGGAGTGGACTAAAGTCAGCAGCAATTAATGCCAGGAAAAACAAAACAAAAAGGTGACTTTGAAAAAAACCAACCAAAAATGTATATAAAAAACATTGTCATCAGCTAAAGTATTGGCAAGATAAAAAAGTTGCTTCTAATGATGGACGTCAAACGGAGTTAATTGAGCTGTGAGGATGTACATTGAAGGACACTCCAAATAATTGAAAAACATGAAAGAAACCATGGGGTTCTTTGCATTTAGGGAAGCTCTGAAAATTGTCCCTTTGCGTGCATTAGGGTCTATATCCGAGAATCAATCGTCGAATGGGCTAAAAAGAAATACCTTTCTCATCTAACCGTACAATCCACATCCGGCTCTGACGTAAATCAGGCGTGGCGGGGCGGGGCCGAGGGGGGGGGCACTGCTCGTCTCACAGCGGGGAGGCTAATAGCGCCCTCTACCGACCATTGACCCTGCGCTAAAAACACTAGTCACAAAAGAAGCGAGATGAGCCTGGCTCAAAATTCTGCTGGTTCTGCTTGATTCCCGCAGTTTCCACACAATGTGGTGGGACAATGCTGTATTTTCGCGAAACAAATGAAGCGGTTTTTCACCTTTTTCTCAAGACGCGGTTGACGGATTGAGCTGAGATTTCCACAGGTGTGCTATTTCATGCAAATGCTGGATCTGACAACGTATGGATGCTATTCTTTGACCTCGACAAATGTTTGTTAAAGGTCTACAGAAATAGGATTTGAAAAAGAGCTAAAAACTCTCCTTAGGTAATATAATCAATACAGGATTGATTTTTTAAATAGATCTTAGCGCCCAATTTCGCCCCAAAACATTGAAAAGAGTCCATGTTCACCCCGCCCCTTAACATTCCCCTTGTGAGCATGTGACGTCACACACAGACCAAAAGCAGCCGAGCGAGGCGATCGAAATGCTGAGACGATAAAGTGCGCTACTGCGCATGTGACAGTGCGGTATTTACGGCTGATAGACAATAGAGACAATGCAGGGCCAGTGAAAAGCGCACGACCTCAAGGCTGACCACAAATTCTGTATGTGACGTAGTACGCTCGTCTCCAAAGTGGGGACACAATTTTCGGACCAAAATATAGCGTTTTTGGCTAAATTAATCATTTCTGGTCTAAAAAATGATAGACACTTTGGGTTTGATAACAATACCGATTTATTTAACCCCAATTTGATTTCTGTATACCTTTAACTCTTTAATATAGCGTCACTATAATGAAATTGGGCCCGGGAGCTTGATCGTTCGGTATAATGCATGTTCTCGATCCTCGAGGTCCCAAGTTAGCCTCCCACCTCCTCGCCTCTCACCCGTCCCTCAACTCCTCTGAATGCAGGGCAGCCTTTCTCATCGATCATGTACCTTCACTCCGGGGCCAATCGCGAGCCGCCTCTCATGTGGTTCACAATGCCCCGTTCCATTCCATGCATCTATTCATCGTTTGTCTTTACTAGCGATCTGGTTTTTTTTTTTTTACTCAGTCCTCCGAACCTTACAAAAATGTTCCCTGCAAGTCTCAAGCTTCGCTCCATCCCTCCTCTTCTATAATTATACGATTCGACATCCTGCCTTCCTTTTTTTCCTGGAAGATAAAATCGGTAACTTCGTACTTCATTCTCCTCCCCTCATCAGTCCCATCTTCCCCGTCAGCATTATTCAGCATCCCGCCCCCTTCCTCTTCAGACTTGTCTCTCTCTCTCGTGTACACTGGCCTTTCCGTGACCTCTCTCGCCTCCTTCCCCTATCCACCCCCTCTCTCTCTCTCTCCCCCTCAATCTCGGACCGCATCGGGCCGGGCCTACACGCTCCCGGGACGCCGAGAGGCCGCGAGAGTTCTAGGGGGACGTCCAGGTCGCTAGAGGCCTCTTGCCCGATTTAGATGGCGCGGACGTGCCCTGCGTGCGTGCACGCGGTCCCACCGAGTGCTCGCCCTTTTTTGTCGTGAAATACGGAGAAAATGCGACAGTTGGGACGTCATCAACTTTGATATTTTATGCTGACCAATCTTGCAAGCAATATGCCGATTTATTCAAAAAATAAAAAAGCCTTAAAGGCGATATACACAAGTGCTGCACATTGCTTGCTGACTAAATTTACCAAAATGCAAATCTCAAAATTTAGTGGGGCTGACGTTTCGATCTTATTATAGCAGAGAGGTGCTTGATCGATAAATAGATTGATTGACTGCTTTGTTATGTGGTTGATTGGTTGGGTATAAGGTTGATGGATTAATAGTTTGATATAATGATAGGATAGATTGATGAATTGATAGGATGATAATTAGATTGATGGGTCCATCATTATATTGTTGGGTTGATAGATTGAATAGTTGATGGGTTGATGGATTGATATGTTGATGGTTGATGGTTGATGGTTGATGGTTGATGGGTTGATGGTTGATGGTTGATGGGTTGATGGGTTGATGGTTGGTGGGTTGATAGGTTGATGGATTGATGGGTTGATGGGTTGATAGGTTGATGGTTGGTGGGTTGATAGGTTGATGGATTGATTGGTTGATGGGTTGATGGGTTGATAGGTTGATGGGTTGATGGTTGGTGGGTTGATGGGTTGATGGTTTGATGGGTTGATGGATTGATGGGCTGATGGGTTGATAGGTTGATGGTTGGTGGGTTGATAGGTTGATGGGTTGATGGGTTGATGTTTTGATGGGTTGATAGATTGATGGGTTGATGGGTTGATAGATTGATAGATTGATAGGTCGACTGGTTGATGAGTTGATAAATTGATAGGTCGATGGGTTGATGAGTTGATAGGTCGATGGGTTGATGAGTTGATAGATTGATAGGTCGATGGGTTGATGAGTTGATAGATTGATGGGTTGATGAGTTGAAATATTGATGAGTTAATGGATTGATAGGTCGATGGGTTGATGAGTTGACAGATTGATGAGTTGATAGATTGATAGGTCGATGGGTAGATAGAATGATATATTGTTATAGATTGATAGGTTAAGAGGTTAATTTATCGATTGGCTGAGTGTTTTTTACTGGACGAGGGATTTGATCGGTTGATCGGCCAATGGATGAATTGATCGATCGACACATTCCATGTTTTCCATTTTCCAAGAAATTGCGATGTTCGGCCCGTGGTATTAATGGCACAAAACGAGACCGTTAATGAAGGCACGAATCGTTCGGCGTCGGAAAATAAAAACCTACGTAATGGCCCCCAAAAAGGATAACAGGAAGTGCGTATAGACCTTGCCGGCAGAGGGTTGCCAAGACAACGGAAACCTGCGCATATCTGCGACTGACCGTTCCCCCACGACAATCCGGACACAGGTGTCCTGCAGTCATGAACCCCATGCCTTTTAGATTCCTACAGAAACACAGAAACACGAAGACAGATGAAGACCCTTGAACCCCACAAGAAGACCCATGCCCCCTCCCCAAGATCCTTAGTTTTTTACATACCGCAACGCGCCGTTTTCAAGATTCGGCAGACCATCGGGAAGAATAAATACCTGTGAAATAAGTCAATGAGTAATGTGGTATTCCTTTGTTTGTCTTGTTGTTTTCCCCGAGTGGTTTTCTGCTGTGCCATGTGTCCGCCACGTCACCAGGCCCTGCTTTTTAGTTTGAATTGCATAACACCATGGGGCTGGCCTGAATAAAAGGTGGCTGTACAAAACACTCCACCTGGCTCTTTCTATAGAACCTTTTCACTCACGTGACTGAAACACGTAAAACAAAAACACTGCCGCCACGTTGGACCACATTTTACGGAAAGTGTACGCACAACCATTATGGTACAACTGATGTTTACACTGTGCGCTGCCATTGTAAGGCGGGCCAGCATGACGTCACGTGAAAAAGGTCTAGTTGTGCTTAATCGAGACCACACCAAACCAGCCCCGGCAAGCCACTCCGGTACTCAAGCTACCATTCATCCAGCTGCCCGGTGGCCGTGGTAGATGCGTTTGGCAGTTGTATACAGTCATGGTGATCGTGGCAGTAGGGGGAACTACAGTAAAAATCTCGATAAGTCGAACTCCAGGGGAACGGATGAAAAGTACGAGTTATCTAGCGTTCAAGTTATAAAAAATAGCCCGATTTCTGTGCACACCTACACGCATCAGTGCACATTCAACATAAATAGCTTAACGGCAGTTGGCCTGCTCGCTGAGACGAACACTAAGCGATTTTTTTACCTATTTTTTATGTGCATGTACATGTGCATGTATCCTTATTTCATCTTTATTTATTTATGGCGAATATAATTGTAAGCATTAATTCATTGGCGTCCTAAACTGGTTGTGGGGCTAAAATGAGTACACTGTGCGAACAGACGAGTCATACTTGGCACAATCAAACTCTGTGTGGCTTCTGCCATGCCACATAATTAATTCTTCTCTTGCACAGAGGCTGAAAAAGGGAGTCTTCGTATAAAACGTGGACGATAGTGGTGTCCGGATCCGGAGGAGCCCGGCCCACAGCAACACCACCGGCGCTCCGAATTCGGAGGTCCAGGCGCCAAGTGAGTTCAGAGAAATGAACAACAGAACAACCGGGGTTGTCCCTTTTGGGACTGACGTGTAGGCCTACGACATTCCGAGACGAAAACACGTCTGTGTGTGGGCGGGAAGGAGAATCGTTCGAGGCAGGAAATGAGGGAACAGGAAATGGATGGGCTTGGGCAGAAACCGAAAAGATAATGTTTCATTTCATGTTTTTTCATGTTTCGGAGAAACATGAATACTTTATTTGGCGGTCTTCATACAAATTCATTCATCCATATATGAATTTCAAACTCTGTGAAGAAAAAAAATACAATTCAAGAACTTCAGCAGAAAAAAGTTCAAGGAAAAACAAAGCAAACAAAATGAGGAAATAACAGCACTAAGTAACACAAAAAATGCATTATTTGTTTGTATGTTTATCGGGCTGTCTGTTCGTTCAGTTTTACTTGGCTGTCTGTCTGTATGGCGATTGTTTATTCGTTTGGTCGAGTTTCTTTTCAAGACACGTCAGGGATTTAAGTAACGGGTTTTGCCAATGCACATGTTCCTCAAAATCATATTGTTTGATGATCTGTTTGTGTCTGGCTAGTTGTCTGCCTGTCTGTCTGTCTGTCTGGGCCCTAGCTCATGGAATTCCTTACTAACGGTACCACATAAATAAGACTTAAGGCTTTGCAAGGTGGGTATAGTGTGTACTCTGCCCGTCGTCAGGAGACTGGCTCGTGGTGATCGAAGAATTCTATACCACTCGCAGCATTTTTGGTTTGTTCGCTGTAATAATTATAGGCCCTACGTGAAATGGGGTCCTTCATGGTTAGACGGTTTGAGTACTGTTCATTTCTTCCCGGAAGTTCCCTCGAATCCAAGGAGACATCTCCTTTGCTCAGCCTCAGATAACGACTTCTGGGAGCTGCAGCACGTATACCATCATTACGGCAAAGGTATAATCACAATCATAGCATCAAATCTACAACAGCAGCTTCCATTGTAGCAACTGGATAGCACCCGAATAGCATGCAGTCTACTTAAATACCAGAACACATTGACAAATAAGACTGTGGTCAGGCAGATATACCAAATACGTGAGATAGAAATGGTAGTTTATTAAGACATCTCAAGGTGATATTTCAAAAGCTATTCTAAAAACCTCTAGTTTCGTAGCGTACAAAAAGTAATAGTTTTCATTGGAAAAGTCATAGTTAAGAATAATTATGAGTTTAAAGCGATGTAAGCCTGGCAAATCCCACGCAATAAAAAAGGGGTTTCATTAAAACTTGCCTTCGTTTGACATTTTCGGCAAAAGAGTAATCATTCGATACCAAGAACTAATATCTAATGCCGAGTACTCACAGGTTTTAAAAATCCTAGTACATGTAGGGCCCTATTTATAAATAAATGTCTTGTATGGTAAATAATTTCGTAAATTATTTATAGGTCTACTATATTGTTGCCTAAAAGTGCATCGTAGAAATTCAATGGTGCAGTAAAACGGCATACATTATTCCAATAAAAAACCCATAAAATATCAAGAAATGTGTTAAATTATTGTTTCTTTCGTATCAAATACGTCCTCTTGCAACTATTAATGTACAAGATATATAAAAGTACTCCGTTTCGGTCAATCTACAAAACATGTATGCTACTGCCATAGAAAGACATATTGCATGAGTTCAATTCTGCCACCGGATCAGTATCGAGTCCCTGCAGTGATGACCAGCACAACCACCGCCAAGACCACCGCCACCAACACGCCAGCACTCATTATCACACGCATTACCCAAACACCCACCATCCATGCAATCATCGTCACAAATATCACAACAGTAGCACCGCCGCCGCCATCCTCATTTTCACTATCACCACAGCCGCCACTATCACCAGCATAGCATTCAGCACCTTGCCGTTTGCATTACGACCACCGCCGTCTTCACCGCAGCACTTGACCCCCACTTAACTTGCAACCACCATCACGGTTACCACCATCATAAACCTTATCACAAACTTCAGTATCATTGCCATTATCACTATCATCGCCATCATTCCCATTATCACAACCATCACCATTACCCTTCTCACCACTATCTCTCTTCTATAGCCACATCATTGTCACCACTAACCACCGCTTAAATTCCCTTCTCACCGCTACCACCCTTCTCATCACCGTCACTCTGCTCACCACCATCTCCCTTTTCACCACCATTTTCGAAGCATCTCAGACTTCTCACGACTAACCACCATCACCCTTCTCACCACCATCACCTTTCTCACCACCATCACCCTTCTCACCACCATCACCTTTCTCACCACCATCACCTTTCTCACCACCATCACCCTTCTCACCACCATCACCTTTCTCACCACCATCACCTTTCTCACTACCATCACCTTTCTCACCACCATCACCCTTCTCACCACCATCACCCTTCTCACCACCATCACCTTTCTTATCACCATCACCCTTCTCACCACCATCACCTTTCTCACCACCATCACCTTTCTCACCACCATCACCTTTCTCACCACCATCACCTTTCTCACCACCATCACCTTTCTTATCACCATCACCTTTCTTATCACCATCACCCTTCTTCTCACCATCACCCTTCTCACCACCATCACCTTTCTTATCACCATCACCCTTCTTATCACCATCACCCTTCTCACCACCATCACCTTTCTCACCACCATCACCTTTCTTATCACCATCACCCTTCTCACCACCATCACCTTTCTCACCACCATCACCTTTCTTATCACCATCACCCTTCTCACCACCATGACCTTTCTCACCACCATCACCTTTCTTATCACCATCACCCTTCTCACCACCATCACCTTTCTCACCACCATCACCTTTCTCACCACCATCTCCGTTCTCACCACCATCACCTTTCTCACCACCATCACCCTTCTTACCACCACTACCACCCTTCTTACCACCACTACCACCCTTCTCATCACCATCACCCTTCTCACCACCATCACCCTTCTCACCACCATCACCCTTCTCACCACCATCTCCATTCTAACCATCAACACTTTTCTTAGAACCATGTCCCTTCTCACCACCATATCCCTTCTCACCAACATCACCCTAACTTATCACCACCAAAATCCCTTCTCACCACCAAGACCCGTCTCACATCCCCATGTCTGACCACTCTCACCCTTCACTCTCACACTGACATCATCCTTCTCACTCATCGCCTTAATTTATGCGAGTTAAATTTTCCCCACAACATTTACAGACAAACAATATGAAGAGGAATATTTATATACTTCTACACATCTCTACGGCAATTGGTACTTGGGTAAGTGGAATTAATGAACGAAACAAAAAGGTTAAGCCAAGGACAGCACAATTCGATAGGCTTTTAGCATCTCGGGCTCTCGGCTCAACAATTTTTTAAACCAAGAACCATTTTACGTTCGGTTTCGGTCATTTATATTCTTAGTGTCACAAAATCAATCATCAGAACTTACCCAAGGCACCGATTGACACATTTTCAAAGTGATTAAGTTGTATTATTTAGGTAAGTCATCATTTTGACACCAAACAAGTAAAAAAAATTAACCCCCTCAAAAAGCATACAAAATAAACAGATATATTCGTTGCGAGAGGCTTTTCTTAAACCCCTTTTTTTTCTGGAAAGGATTGCCAACTTTAATCAAACCCCTTTCAAATGAGAGACGGGATTAACAGCGTTAAACAAGAACATTTTCAACATCCAAATTATCTTTTTGCCTGCTTTGTAATATAATACTATAATTGGTTATGGATATTTCGCCTCCTTAAAAGCTACTATATTATGTTAGTCTTGTAGTTATACAACGGGTAGGCGTACAATAGAAATCATTCTGAATTGCAGCAGTATCTGAATAAGTATCAAAATACTGAAGTACCAAAGTACTGATACCGAAATACAGGTATTTATCATTTTTTTTTCGTCATATATTTTTCACGAAAAGTGGGCCGGAAGAAAAACAACTGATAAAAATGGTCAATGGAGCGTACGAGCCCGTTCCCATGGCAACGGCTCACGGTAACGCCCCTAGCAACAGGGCGGCCCCGGGTCATATCGAAATCACACACGGACGGTTGCCATGGTAACATAATTTTTGATCACACTTAACAACAGTCTTCATATGAAACATTTACCTGGCAATCTGAGATGGGCTAATCATACACACTATTTTGAGTATTTTCATAATTGATTTTTTTTCAATGCATATAAAAGTAAGACACCGATTACTAAATAAATACACGTAGGCCTACTGATATAATCTCTACTACTTCAGGACTTTGCCGAGGATTAGGCGGAGTATACACTTTCTTTATAGCTGCATGATATTCCATGCAAAACGTATAAACTAAACAGTTGCATAAGGCGATGCGCTACATAATCATACACCTGAAGATTGCACTGCGGCAATCAAAGATCAAAGTTTTACTTTAGATGATTAAAACAAATGCACGCCAAGCACACCCACTTGAACATTGCACACTCCTTTAATAAGGGAACGGATATGATAGCGAATATTGCAGGATAAAACAGGATGCATGGCATATCGCACCAAGTTATTTTCAGAAAATAACTTTTGAAAAACAAAATTTTACCCGACTGCGAAAGTAGTCCCCAAATCAGAACACTGGAAACTGGGGAGAAATGTTCACAGCCTGCGAATTGAGACGAGCAGTCTGAGGTGGATTTTGCACAACCTTCCGGTGCACCGAAACTCAACTTGCGATAGGTAACCCGTAGTACGCTTTGATAGGCGGTAGGATGTATGTGCATCACTCACCGTCTTGCAACTGATCACAGTCGTTATAGGACTCGGACGAAATTGCCCAAGCAATATTTCAGTCGGAAAAGAGCGCTCGATCTGCAAACTGTACTCATTCCAGGGCATCTTTTGCCAATGAAAGGAGCATCTGTTCCAACGGTATAGGGTTAATCACATTGCAACCCCGACCGTTCGTTATTCAAGCACCAAAGCGAGTTTGTCGAGCACATTGTGTGGGTGTTTTTTTTTTTAAAGCGCAGGAATTAGTGGCCAACGACGCATTGCCGAGAGAGCCTGGCGTTTTGATGTGAAGTCGAGTTGTTCAAGAAATAAACGGGACAAGAGGCGCGGCATCTCGTATTGGACTCTTACGCAGCTTCGCGCATGCAAACAACACAGACATTAATTTGTTGTACGGATACTCAATGCGCATTATATTACACACCTTAACAAACCCTCAAATTGCAAAATGTCGACGATGACTTAAATTGAATGAGAATTTGCATAGCAGTGGGTGTAGAAGGCCTAAAACACGAAGTCTTATCTCAACACACTACCACAAAACACCCAAAATACCTGACTAATTACTTTGAAATGACGTTAGTTGTAACCTTTACGTAGGCCATTATTTGTTTATAAATCACTGAAAGTCTATGGTTTCCGTTTACTACCCCCCCCTTCTCACTTTGTCTGATTCGTACTTGCCACAATTGGTTGGGTGAACTCAGCTAGTACGGCCTTCTGGCCGATCTGTCCAACGCTTGTTCACATATACAACACGCTGCACGGTTAGCTACGTCGCGGGTAATGGGCACGTGCGCAAAACGTGCCTATAAATTAATTGTACCTTCACGTTCGCGCTTGGTACGGCCAGGGTATCCTTAGCTATGTTCGAGGAAGGCAGGCGGTAGATAACTGACTCGATATCGTTTTGATTCCCAGTTTGCAGAGGACAAAAAACAGACAACTCCCCTCCAAAAAACCCAAACAACAACAAATAAACAACCCCAAAACCAAAAACCCGAAACCCCCAAAACAAAACACTACAGTAAACGTTCTCGGTCATGCTATGTAGATACAAAGTTAAGTTTGCGTCGAGGAGAATGTATTTCAACTAGGGTTTGCTCTATCGACGTGTACATGTAATCCAACACTGAGTGCTCAGTGCTTTGACCGACTGCCTGCCTGTACTTCATATAGGCAGGTAGTCAGGCAAACCACTTAAACATACATGTATAGGCATACAGTGTTGGATGACAAGTAGAGGAGGGTAAACCCTTGTGCAAGTAGACTGTGGGTTCTGCATGCCGGCCATGTGGGCCAAAAGGCGCAGCTATAGGCTAGGACCCATTCCATAGAGCGGCTTAAAGCCCCTACACAACATTGGTAAGATCGAAAAAACAGAAATGTTCACAGATTTACATGAAATTCATACAGTTTGAAGATGGTTATAGTAGAAACCTCGCAATGAAATATTTTTGCCTAAAATGTTGTATTTTGGGAGAAATGAGTAAAATAAATAGTTTACGTCTCAACGAGATCTAAACTATTTTTCGGAACAGTACGCGTATACAGCGTTGAATGCTGCATTTTCGCGAAACAAACGAAGCGGTTTGGGAAGATAGGCAAACATTCGATGTCTGCCTAAAATGTTGTATTTTTGGAGAAAAGAGTAAAACAAATCGTTTACGTCTCACAGGGATCTAAACGTTTTTTTTTCGGAAAAAATAATTGAATGCTGCATTTTCGCGAAGGAAATAAAGTAGTTTTTCACTATTTTCTCGAGACTCGTTTGGCGGATTGAGCTGATTCTTTTTACAGGTGTGCTCTTTCATGCATATGTTGGATCAGACAACGAATGGATGCTATTCTTTGAACTCAACCAATGTTGTGCTATCCCTTTAATTAAGCGGCTCTATGCAATTGGTCTCATCCAGAAAATGTCTAATAGCTTGACAGATGGAACCGAGGATTGATTTAATCATCTCCAATCATCTGTCAAGGTTCCTGACAACCCCACACTGGTTTCTCGCCAACTTCATATCCATTTATCCACCGTCGGATATTATAACACACCGATGAGATAGTATCTTATTGTACCGATTACCTCAAACATGATTCTTTCGAACGCTCCGATTTGTCACAACTTTTTCTCCTCACAGAATAATAGGCACTCTTAAGATTTCCGTAAAAGCTGCTTCTCAAGTCATAAAAAATAATCTATACGAACATATACACAGCACAGTCATTGTTTTGCTTACGGGACTATAGGCCTATACTACAACAAAAATGCGAAAAGTCTTGAATATTTCGTTAGGTGAATGAAATTTAACAGTAATGCTATATGGGGAAAAATATAAAATATCTGTATTATTTATCAGATAAAATTAAATATCAGTCCCTTTTTTTCAGAGTCCAAGGGAATTTCCCGGGCCATTATAAACTGACTCGCTAATCCATAGGGTTGATTATCCGTACTTTCTCTATTATAAGCCTGCCACGCTTGCCGAAACCAGACTTCGTTCCCGTCACGCACACGCACACAAAACCCCTGCACATTATAGTTGATTGGTGTTAAAAACTTGGACAGTAGCGGTGCCCGGATTCGGAGGGGCCCGGCGCGTAGCAAACACCAAATGGTTCAGGCTTCCATTCCGTTTAAGGCCCCCAAGATTCGCGATAAAGTCGGCGTTTTCAGGGAACCCAACCCCTCCCCCACGCCTACTGCTGTGATGAATTCCATAGAAGTGAGCTCTGTGAACAGAATCACCAGTGCCTGCTTGACCAGTGTGTTCCCCCCCGAAAAAAAGTCGAAGAGTTTGCGCGGTCAAATAAAGCCGAGCTCTACATCACCCGACTGCAAGAAGACGGGTACTCGACTATTCGTTCAATCGTATTCGACTACTCGTTAATATATTAATCACAAATGGCACAATAGCACACAGAGATTATCACTTCACCCATCTGACCGTCATACTGCACACACGAGTAGTAAATAGTAATACTACTTATACAAAAATATTCGACTGAAGGAGTTACTTATCAAGATATTCTTTGACCAGTGCGAATGGCTAGAGCTGTCTTTCATCTTTGGTACAATAGTACACGTACACCAAATTCTTCTTTAGTACAAAAAGTTTATTATAAAACGCGCACTGTTGAAAAGGTTAAACTCTCTTTGTAAGATGCGGCGCCACTTGAAAACGTGGCGATATTCATCCCACACTATCAATGTTAATACAAAAAAATCAACGCCTCAATTATTGGTCGATAGAAAATTATTGGTCGATAGAAAATCACAAGTGTTGGAGTGTCGACAGAAATGTACACAACCCCGCGGAGTTTCTCGTGGTTAAACCCAGAAAATAACTGGTCTCACTGGACTAAAATCTAACCAAGACGATGGTTAAATTTCCAATGGTCAAATTTTGACTGTCGTTCCCACTTGGACTTTTGAGTCAGTCAATTCAACCGAGACGATGGTTAAAGTAACCGAGCTGGCAAATTTGTTTTGTGCACAGTGCATGTACGTCGAGTCGCGTTTTACCGAGTGGTGCGTTTTCACTGAACTAATCGGCTCGGTTAAACTTACCTGGTCACTTTTAATGGGCAGAGGTTGGCCGGTAAAAGTAACCATTCGGCTCGGTTAAGGTAACCGAGAGGAAATTTAACTGGGCCGTTTCCACTGGACTTAAAATGGGAAAAAGTAACCATCGTCTCGGTTACTTTGACCAAAATAAGTCGGGTGGACCCTTGCTGCCTTTGCTTAAGGTTATCACGTATAATCCAATGAGGGTGTGCCCCACACCACGTGACAATAGCGCTGCGTGCTTAGCGCTTTACCAGATCGATTACCAGCTTGTAATACAAAATGTTACCAATAATATGTTACCAACATATTAAACCCTTAGGCCCTTCTGCCGGGCACCTGACGCAGTTCAAACTCTTGAGCTCTTGTTGGCTTAATATGAAAGTACTGCATGTTCCGGCATTTCTCCGCATTCATTTGCTTATATCTTCAAACCAAACCTTCTTAGCACTTTTAAAATAGAGTCTCTAAAGGATTATACTAGTGCGAACGTTTCAGTATGTGGCAATCGACTGTTTACATCTTAAGCAATTTCGCAGACCATAAAAGGAGTAACTTTCAGCACTTGCGGTACTTAACTGAGGTCCTAATAGGTCATTAAAGTACTACATTTCCAGCATTTGTGGAATTTGGCTGTTCACTTGTTTGACTTTATGTAAACCATAAAAGTATTAACTTTCAGCACTTTTGGTGCTAGACTGAAGTTGTTACAAAAGTACTAAAATTTTGACGCTTATGGCATTAGACTTTCAATAACTTGATATCTTTGCAGACATAAATATAGTACATTAAAAAAGGGGTTAGACTGTATAATTATAGCAAATGGCCTCTGTGGGCCATTACAGTACAGTAATGCAGAATTGATAGTCCACACTAAGCTCAAAAGTTTCCAGTTTTTCCAAAAGGGCAAAGATCTTTCCCAAAGTGTGTACACTTATCCAAAAGTGTGATCATTTTCCTGAAAAGGGCTGAAAATGCTACCACACACAGACAATTTTTCAGGCGAAAAAATGTGAAAATCTCCCCCCCCCAAAAAAAAAGTCACCAAAAGTCACCACCCAAAAACAATTATCACAAAAGTCTGAAACTTTTTCCCAGAAGAGTTTGTGGAAAATGTTCAGTCCCAATCTCATGCTGACTGTCATCCATGCAGTACTGTACACTCTGTGCATTCGCAGTGGTTGGATTGTTGATAAAACAACGGTGCGATAGGCGTGCTGAGGTTACACTGCTAATGTTTCATTTTCCATTTTTTTTAGAGGGGAGGGGAGGGGAGGGGAGGGGAGGGGAGGGGAGGGGAGGGGAGGGGGAGGGGAGGGGGAGGTGGAGTCTGCCGTTGTCAGACCTCCTGTGGCCACAAAAGGACCAGGTTCTGACCTTCCTTCTTGAAGACGGGCCGGTTGGCGGGAACGTTCTGTACGCTGACTGTCTTCTTGTGCTTGCCTAGCTGGCAGCTGAGGGTCGAAGTGACGATCACCCGGAGCTCTCTCTGCTTCGTCCTGTGGACCAAAAACAAAGCCGACACACACAGCCACTCACAGAGTTAGAAGTTTGCTTGTTGCTCCAACAAATAATGGAAAGCTGGCTGGGGAATTTTGTTAACCACTTCGTGTTGGAACCTCCAAATCTGGACATCATTAGGTTTTAAGTAGGCTCTTTTCAGTCTACCCTGAAACCATTGTGTTGGCGGGCAAACCATTGTGTGGGCAGGCAAAACCATTGTGTTGGCAGGTGGAACAATTGTGTTGTTAGGCAAAACCATTATGTTGGCAGGCAAGACCACTGTGTTGGCGGGTAAACTATTGTGTGGGCAGGCAAAACCATTGTGTTGGCGGGTAAACAATTGTGTGGGCAGGCAAAACCATTGTGTCGGCAGGTGGAACCATTGTGTTGGCAGGCAAAACCATTGTGTTGGCGGGTAAACAATTGTGTGGGCAGGCAAAACCATTGTGTCGGCAGGTGGAATCATTGTTTTGGCAGGCGAAACCATTGTGTTAGCAGGCAAAACCATTGTGTTGGCGGGTAAACCATTGTGTTGGCAGGTGGAACCATTGTGTTGGCAGGCAAAAACCATTGTGTTGGCAGGAGGAACAATTGCGTTGGCTGGTGAAACCACTGTGTGGGCAGGCTAAACCACTGTGTTGGCGGGTGAAACCATTGTGTTGGCGGGTAAACCCAGACTTACTCCATCCAGTGCCTGCACAGCACCCCGATGAGTTCCGGCACCCGGTTCTCCCCTCTGGTGTTGGTCAGTCCGACCACAAAGTCGTTGTCTCCGGACAGATGGAGGATGACCAGCTGGTCAGAGCCTGGTGTTATACTCATGCCGGTCACCTGAGGAGATCGAGGGGGGAGAGTGGTGGTTAAAGGGAGATGACCAGACAGAAAGGGTTTAGGGATTGCTCTGACAGTGACCCGTCCCAGCCTTTATCTGCTGATGTTGTGGTGACACTCCTGGGTGTGGTGAGGGGGGTGGTGGTGTAATGAGCAGGCAATGAGGCGGAGAAGAATTCAGAGGAGGGTGAGGAGGATGAGGGGGGATGAGGGGGATGGGGAGGACGAGGAGGGTGAAAGGGTGGTGAGGAGGATGAGGACAGTGATGAGGTTGAGGAGGTTGAGGAGGATGGGGACAGGGAGGGGAGTGACCGACAAAGTCATTTTGTAAAAATCACTGAAGGCCAATAAATTGTGCGACTGCGAGTGAGTGCTTAGTATGCAACCGAGAGATGCCATTGCGAGATTCGAGGCAGGGGTGCAGTTGCCTTTCAGTTTTTAGGGTTTTAACAGATGAAATTGAGCAGTTTGAGATACCAGTTTGATAAAGTAATGAGAAAAAAAGAAAAATCACACCATTTCCGGGGAGGATGAGATGATGAGGATGAGGAGGATTGGGAGGTTTAGGAAGATGGGGAGGTTGAGGAAGATGGGGAGGTTGAGGAAGATGGGGAGGTTGAGATAGATGGGGAGGTTGAGGAAGATGGGGAGGTTGAGGAAGATGGGGAGGATGAGGAAGATGGGGAGGTTGAGGAAGAATGGGGAGGCTGAGGAAGATGGGGAGGTTGAGGAAGATGGAGAGGTTGAGGAAGATGGGGAAGTTGAGGAAGATGGGGAGGTTGAGGAAGAATGGGGAGGCTGAGGAAGATGGGGAGGATGAGGAAGATGGGGAGGATAAGGAAGATGGGGAGGATGAGGAAGATGGGGAGGATGAGGAAGATGGGGAGGATGAGGAAGATGGGGAGGTTGAGGAAGAATGGGGAGGTTGAGGAAGATGGGGAGGATGCGGAAAATGAGGAGGATGAATAGAATGAGAAGGATGAGGAGGAGGGGGAGAATGATGGGGAGGATGAGCTTCCAAGGCACTGGCTGCAGGGAGGACTTACCTCTGATATATGCGTGCCTATCCTCATGGCCTTGAAGTTTTTCTTGGGGTCCAGCTTGTAGATGAACTTGTCAGTCACCAACAGCGCCCTCTCAGCGCACTTGTTGTGCTTGTTGATCTAGGGAGAGTGAAAAAGAGAGAATGAGGGATTGGGAAAGAGAAAGAGGGGGGGGGGGACAGAGATAGAAAGAAAAAGAGAGGGAGGTAGAGAAAGAGACAGGGGAGAGGGGAGGAGTGTGTGAGGGAGGGGTGCGAGTGGGAGAGTGAATGGGGGAAGAGAGTCCGAGAGAGAGTAAGGTTGTTAGGTGATATGGGATATACCCGGTATCTCTCTCTGTCTATCTGCATCTATGTCTCTCTCTCTCTCTCTGTGTCTCTGCCTCTTCTCTGTCCGTCTGTCTCTTTCTCCCTCTTGCAGGGATGTAAGTGACCGCCAAAGTCTTTTCCTGAAAATTACCGAAGGCCAATAAATTGTTCGACTGCGAGTGGGCGCTTACGCGACCGAGAGATGCGATTGCGAGATTCACGGCAGGGGTGCAGGCTCCTTCAGTTTTTTTTATTATTTATAAATCACGCCATTTAGGGAAATCTGGACGTTTCCGGAAGTCTAAGATCCCTGCTCTCTCCTGATTTACCTTGATGACAGAAGAAGGGATCAAGACTTCCTTCCACCACTCCCTATCTATTTCCGTGTCTGTCTATCTGCCTCTATGTCTCTCTCTGTCTATCTGTATCTATGTCTCTCTCTCTGTCTCTGCCTCTTTCTGTCTCTTCTGTCTCTTTCTCCCTCACTCCTTGTTTACCGTGATGACAGATGAAGAGATTAAGACTTCCTTCCACCACTCCCTATCTATTTCCGATGTCTCTCTCTCTCTATTTCGGCCTCTTTCTGTCTGTCCTGTCTCTTTCTCCCTCACTCCTTGTTTACCTTGATGACAGATGAAGAGATCAAGACATCCTTCCACCACTTCCTCTCCATCTATGTCTCTCTATGTCTCTCTGTCTATCTCTCTCTATATATCTGTCTCTCTGTATATCTCTGTCTATCTCTGTCTATTTCTGTATGCCATGTTTCTTTCTCCCTCTCTCCTTGTTTACCTTGATGACGGATGAAGAGATCAAGTCTTCCTTCCACCACTTCCTCTCCATCTCCATCTCTCTATGTCTCTCTGTCTATCTCTCTCTATATCTGTCTATCTCTGTCTGTCCTGACTCTTTCTCCCTCTCTCCTTGTTTACCTTGATGACAGATGGGGAGATCAAGACTTCCTTCCACCACTTCCTCTCCATCTCCATCTCTCTATGTCTCTCTGTCTATCTCTCTCTATATCTGTCTATCTCTGTCTGTCCTGACTCTTTCTCCCTCTCTCCTTGTTTACCTTGATGACAGATGGGGAGATCAAGACTTCCTTCCACCACTTCCTCTCCATCTGTGTCTCTCTGTCTCTCTATCTCTATCTCTCTCTATCTCTGTCTATCTATCTTTGTTTCTGTCTGTCCCGTCTCTTTCTCCCTCTCTCCTTGTTTACCTTGATGACAGATGAGGAGAAGAGGATGCGCTCAAAGTGGTCTTTGTTCTTGAGCTGGCCGCACATGGAGACAAACGGAGCTGTCTGGTTGTTCTCGGCAATCTGTGGACAGAGAGGGATTGATTGTCACAAATACTTCCATGCTACCACAGGTCATTGGTGATGCAAAACAATTGCAGGGCAGAATCAGTAAGGTGTGAGTGATGAGGGTAAGGTGGATGAGGTGGACGGGGAGGACGAGGATGATGCCGATGATGAGGGTGAGGAGGGTGAGGAGGGTGAGGGGGAGGATGAGGATGAGGATGAGGATGGTGGGGAGGAGGAGAATAGAGATGAGGATGATGAGAAAGATGAAGATGATGGAGATGAGGAGGATAAAGATGAGGAGGATGAGGAGGATAAGGATGAGGATGTGAGGATGAGGAGGATGGGGAGGATGGGGAGGATGAGGAGGATGAGGATGAAGATGGGGATGATGGGGAGGATGAGGAAGATGGAGAGGATGAAGATGAGGGGGATGAGGAGGATGAGGAGGATGAGGAGGATGAGGAGGATGAGGAGGATGAGGAGGATGAGGAGGATGAGGAGGATGAGGATGAGGATGGGGATAATGGGGAGGATGAGGAAGATGGGGAGGATGAAGATGAGGGGATGAGGAGGATGAGGAGGATGAGGAGGATGAGGAGGATGGGGAGGATGGGGAGGATGGGGAGGATGGGGAGGATGAGGAGGATGAGGAGGATGAGGGGGAGGATGGGGATGATGTGGAGGATGAGGATGAGGAAGATGGGGAGGATGAGGATGAGGGGATGAGGAGGATGATGAGGATGAGGATGACAACAAGCAAGATAAGCTACTCACCGAGGCTAGATAGTTGCCCTGCCACTTCCTCTTGTAGCCCCAGTCTTGGCAGCGTCCGTTCAGGGAATCCATGGCAGCTATCTTGATCTTCATCTCGGGCCATCGCTCCTTGGGAAGGTGATTCAAGACAAGACGACACATCCACCTGAGGAAGACAGCCAAAATAGACCCCCAAAAAATTCATCTTCAGACAAGACGACAGGAGCTAAAAAAGGAATGAACTCAATCACTATTGCCAAAAAGCAAACAGCCCTGAAACAACAATTAAAGGACGATGATACAATGTATTGACAATCATGTTTACATTTAAAAACGCTGCATCCACTTTGTGTGATCCCCGAGCTCCAATAGCCAGGTTTACAACAATTAGTTGTTTGCATCTGAAGGAGAGCAGGGGTGTGATCCCTGGAGATATACAGCAGTTAATGGTTGAATTGCTTCTGACTGGCGCCCCCACCCCGGCAAAGACAAGTCAACTATTAGGGAGGCCACCATCTAAGGGCTCAGATCTAAGATAGCTCAGATGGAAGAGCAGTGTCCAAGTCCAGTCAAAGTTTTCTTTGAAATTTCATTTTAAAAAGTTAAAAAGACAGGGCAAGAAGCCAGGTAAAAAAAGGGGAAACGAAAATTCAATCCCAAATGTTGGAGAGGTGCTGGGGATTGATCTTTAATTCAATTAGTTAAAGCCCCTACACAACATTGGTAAGATCGAAAAACAGAAATGTTCACAGATTTACATGAACCTAAATACAGTTTGAATATTTCTGCCTAAAATGCATTTTGGGAGAAAAGAGTAAAATAAATCGTTTACGTCTCACCAAGATCTAAACTATTTTTTCGGAACCGTACGGCATTGAATGCTGCAATTTTGTGAAACAAATGAAGCGGTTTTCACTATTTTCTCGAGACTTTCATATGTTGGTCAGACAACATATGGATGCTTCTCTTTGACCTCGACCAATGTTGTGTAAAGGCTTTAATGCTGAACTGCCAGGAGATAAAAAAAAAGGAAGGGGGGTCGGATGGGGGAGTGGACTACGTACTGCCGGTGGCATCGCTGCATCATCCCGTTGAAGTTGGCTAGGACCCGGGGAGGCTCGGGCCACTCCAGGCCCTTGCCGTGGTCGGGCAGCTCGCCCACTCCCCGGAAGGTCTCTGTCAGCTTGTCCAGGTAGCGTTGGATCTTGAAGCGCCGGAAGCTGGCCATGATGCGGTAGATGCTGCGCATCTTGCGGGCCCGGTGCCGGGCGAGAGCGCCCCGCCAAACCTGAGAGGAGGAGGAGTAGGAGGATGAGGAGGAGGGGGGGGGGGAGTAGGAGGATGAGGAGGAGGAGGGTAGGAGGTGGAGGATAAGGGGGATGAGGAGGAGGAGGGGAGGAGGAGGAGGAAGAGGAGGAGGGAAGAGGGGTAGGAGGAGGAGGAGAAGGGGTAGAAAGAGGAGGAGAAGGGGAAGGAGAAGGGGAAGGAGAAGGAGAAGGAGAAGGAGAAGGAGAAGGAGAAGGAGAAGGAGAAGGAGAAGGAGAAGGAGAAGGAGAAGGAGAAGGAGGAGAAGGAGAAGGAGAAGGAGAAGGAGAAGGAGAAGGAGAAGGAGATGAAGGAGAAGAAGAAGGAGGAGGAGAAGGAGAAGAAGAAGGAGGAGAAGGAGGAGAAGGAGAAGAAGAAGGAGAAGGAGAAGGAGAAGGAGAAGGAGAAGGAGGAGAAGCAGAAGGAGAAGGAGAAGGAGAAGGAGAAGGAGAAGGAGAAGGAGAAGGAAAAGGAGAAGGAGAAGGAGAAGGAAAAGGAGAAGGAGAAGGAGGAGAAGGAGAAAGAGAATGTGAAGGAGAAGAAGGAAGAACATATTAGTCTCAATGTACATGTACATGTAGGGTTGAAAACATGGGTGCATGGTTACGGAAATAGACTTCATGTTAGACTTATTTTACATGGCGTTGTGATTGGGAACAGCGCCAATGATACATCAGGATAGCAAAACAATGGAACGGTCACTTACCGATACAGATAGCTAAGCATATGTGCATTGATTCACGTGCGAAACCTCTACATTGTATAGAAACAAACCTGAATCCTGAAACCAGCTGGTTGAGATCAAGACCCCCTGCCCCCCTCCCTCCCTTAGGCCCCTCACCTTCTGCAGGAACATGACGATGGAAGGAACAAGGCTGGCCCGTGCCTCCTCCAGCAGGTAGACTGTGCGGGGCGTGCGGATGAAGAGCTTGGTCTTGCCGTAGGCCACATCGTGCTCCAGGTTCTGCTCCCGCAGAACGATCTCCACCCCCTGCCGCTCCTGGGCGCCCCGGAAGTTGGGCCAGGTGAACTGGGACAACATCTTGTACCTGGGGGAAAAAAGGAAGGAGCGCCAGAAGGGTGAACACTTGCGAGTCTGTCTCGGGTAGCAAACCTGAAGATGTACACCATGATGCATCAATTCATTGTGTAATCCATTTACTGAAAATAAAATCAAAAATTTGGAGGGTCTGACGTTTCGATCCTAGCAGGAGCTTTCTCAAAGGTAGAAAGCCATTGCCTTAATGAGAAAGGTCCTGCTAGGATCTAAAAGTCAGGCCCTCCAATTGGCAAAGAAAAATTAGCTGTCATGCGATGGAAGCTGCCGTCGAAAAAAAGGATGGGCAAAGGTAAAGGGTTAATTTTGAATTGAAGGACATAAAACTACATGTAGTGAGATTTGTCTGTAACTTGGACATGGCTCCTACATACCGTACCTGAGGAGTCATTTTAAGAGTTAATCTGGGAAACCTGATTTTGGGTCGAAAACTGAAAATTCTGAGAGTGAGCGAACCTGTCGAACTTGTCAGAAATTGGGACAAAAATCTAATTTTTTTGAGGGGGCCAAAAATGACTTCAACTGGTCTACCAAAAGTCCGATCCATGTCAGCGGGCTCTCAGATACCTGAGGAGTCATTTTTTAGAAAAATCTGGGAAAAAAGATTTTGGGTCGAAAACTGAAAAATCTGACAGGAGCGGACCTGTCGAACACATCAGAAATGGGGACAAAAATGTATTTTTTTTTAGGGGGCCAAAAATGACTTCAACTGGTCTACCGAAAGTCTGATCCATGTCAGAGGGCTCTTAGATACCTGAGGAGTCATTTTCAGAAAAATCTGGGAAAAAAGATTTCGGGTCGAAAACTGAAAAACCTGACAGGCGCGGACCTGTCGAACACGTCAGAAATTGGGAGAAAAAAATGTATTTTTTTTTAGGGGGCCAAAAATGACTTCAACTGGTCTACCGACAGTCCGATCCACGTCAGAGGGCTCTTAGATACCTGAGGAGTCATTTTCAGAAAAATCTGGGAAAAAAGATTTCGGGTCGAAAACTGACAAATCGGACAGGAGCGGACCTGTCGAACACGTCAGAAATTGGGCCAAAAATCAAGGTTTTTTTTAGGGGGCCAAAAATGAGTTCAACTGGTCTACTGAAAGTCCAATCCATGTCACAGGGCTCTAAGCTACCTCACGATTAATTTTCAGACAAATGTGGGAAAACTAATTTTGGGTCGAAAACTGAAATTTCTGACAGGAGCGGACCTGTCGAACATGTCAGAAATTGGGCCAAAAATTAAGGTTTTTTTGAGGGGGCCAAAATTGAGTTCAACTGGTCTACCGAAAGTCCAATCCATGTCACAGGGCTCTGAGCTACCTCACAATTAATTTTCAGACAAATCTGGGAAAACCGGTTTTGGGTCGAAAACTGAAATTTCTGACAGGAGCGGACCTGTCGAACATGTCAGAAATTTGGCCAAAAATTTAGTTTTTTTGAGGGGGCCAAAAATGAGTTCAACTGGTCTACCGAAAGTCCGATCCATGTCACAGGGCTCTGAGCTACCTGAGGAATAATTTTCAGAGAAATCTGGGAAAACTAATTTTAGGTCGAAAACTGAAATTTCTGACAGGAGCGGACCTGTAGAACATGTCAGAAATTGGGCCAAAAATCAAGTTTTTTTGAGGGGGCCAAAAATGAGTTCAACTGGTCTACTGAAAGTCCAATCAATGTCACAGGGCTCTGAGCTACTTCGCGATTAATTTTCAGACAAATCTGAGAAAACTAATTTTGGGTCGAAAATTGAAATTTCTGACAGGAGCGGACCTGTCGAACATGTCAGAAATTGGAGCCAAAAATTAAGTTTTTTCAAGGGGGCCAATAATCAGTTCAACTGGTCTACCGAAAGTCCGATCCATGTCAGAGGGCTCAGAGCTACCTGAGGAATAATTTTCAGACAAATCTGGGAAAATTGATTTTGGGTCAAAAACTGAAATTTCTGACAGGAGCGGACCTGTCGAACTTGTCAGAAATTGGGCCAAAAATCAAGATTTTTTGAGGGGGCCAAAGATGAGTTCAACTGGTCTACCGAAAGTCCAATCCATGTCAGAGGGCTCTGAGATACCTGAGGAGTCATTTTCAGAAAAATCTGGGAAAAAAGAATTCGGGTCGACAACTGAAAAATCTGACAGGAGCGGACCTGTCGAACATGTCAGAAATTGGGACAAAAATGTATTTTTTTTTAGGGGGCCAAAAATGACTTCAACTGGTCTACCGAAAGTCTGATCCATGTCAGAGGGCTCTTAGATACCTGAGGAGTCATTTTCAGAAAAATCTGGGAAAAAAGATTTCGGGTCGAAAACTGAAAAATCTGACAGGAGCGGACCTGTCGAACATGTCAGAAATTGGGACAAAAATCTATTTTTTTTTTAGGGGGCCAAAAATGACTTCAACTGGTCTACCGAAAGTCTGATCCATGTCAGAGGGTTCTTAGATACCTGAGGAGTTATTTTCAGAAAAATCTGGGAAAAAAGATTTCGGGTCGAAAACTGAAAAATCTGACAGGAGTGGACCTGTCGAACATGTCAGAAATTGGGACAAAAATCTATTTTTTTTTAGGGGGCCCAAAATGACTTCCACTGGTCTACCGACAGTCTGATCCATGTCAGAGGGCTCTGAGATACCTGAGGAGTCATTTTCAGAAAAATCTGGGAAAAAAGATTTCGGGTCGAAAACTGAAAAATCTGACAGGAGCGGACCTGTCGAACACGTCAGAAATTGGGAAAAAAATGTATTTTTTTTTAGGGGGCCAAAAATGACTTCAACTGGTCTACCGAAAGTCTGATCCATGTCAGAGGGTTCTTAGATACCTGAGGAGTTATTTTCAGAAAAATCTGGGAAAAAAGATTTCGGGTCGAAAACTGAAAAATCTGACAGGAGCAAACCTGTCGAACATGTCAGAAATTGGGACAAAAATCTATTTTTTTTTAGGGGGCCAAAAATGACTTCAACTGGTCTACCGAAAGTCTGATCCATGTCAGAGGGCTCTTAGATACCTGAGGAGTCATTTTCAGAAAAATCTGGGAAAAAAGATTTCGGGTCGAAAACTGAAAAACCTGACAGGCGCGGACCTGTCGAACACGTCAGAAATTGGGAGAAAAAAATGTATTTTTTTTTAGGGGGCCAAAAATGACTTCAACTGGTCTACCGACAGTCCGATCCACGTCAGAGGGCTCTTAGATACCTGAGGAGTCATTTTCAGAGAAATCTGGGAAAACTAATTTTAGGTCGAAAACTGAAATTTCTGACAGGAGCGGACCTGTAGAACATGTCAGAAATTGGGCCAAAAATCAAGTTTTTTTGAGGGGGCCAAAAATGAGTTCAACTGGTCTACTGAAAGTCCAATCCATGTCACAGGGCTCTGAGCTACCTCGCGATTAATTTTCAGACAAATCTGAGAAAACTAATTTTGGGTCGAAAATTGAAATTTCTGACAGGAGCGGACCTGTCGAACATGTCAGAAATTGGAGCCAAAAATTAAGTTTTTTCAAGGGGGCCAATAATCAGTTCAACTGGTCTACCGAAAGTCCGATCCATGTCAGAGGGCTCAGAGCTACCTGAGGAATAATTTTCAGACAAATCTGGGAAAATTGATTTTGGGTCAAAAACTGAAATTTCTGACAGGAGCGGACCTGTCGAACTTGTCAGAAATTGGGCCAAAAATCAAGATTTTTTGAGGGGGCCAAAGATGAGTTCAACTGGTCTACCGAAAGTCCAATCCATGTCAGAGGGCTCTGAGATACCTAAGGAGTCATTTTCAGAAAAATCTGGGAAAAAAGAATTCGGGTCGACAACTGAAAAATCTGACAGGAGCGGACCTGTCGAACATGTCAGAAATTGGGACAAAAATGTATTTTTTTTTAGGGGGCCAAAAATGACTTCAACTGGTCTACCGAAAGTCTGATCCATGTCAGAGGGCTCTTAGATACCTGAGGAGTCATTTTCAGAAAAATCTGGGAAAAAAGATTTCGGGTCGAAAACTGAAAAATCTGACAGGAGCGGACCTGTCGAACATGTCAGAAATTGGGACAAAAATCTAATTTTTTTTTTAGGGGGCCAAAAATGACTTCAACTGGTCTACCGAAAGTCTGATCCATGTCAGAGGGTTCTTAGATACCTGAGGAGTTATTTTCAGAAAAATCTGGGAAAAAGATTTCGGGTCGAAAACTGAAAAATCTGACAGGAGTGGACCTGTCGAACATGTCAGAAATTGGGACAAAAATCTATTTTTTTTTAGGGGGCCAAAAATGACTTCCACTGGTCTACCGACAGTCTGATCCATGTCAGAGGGCTCTGAGATACCTGAGGAGTCATTTTCAGAAAAATCTGGGAAAAAAGATTTCGGGTCGAAAACTGAAAAATCTGACAGGAGCGGACCTGTCGAACACGTCAGAAATTGGGAAAAAAATGTATTTTTTTTTAGGGGGCCAAAAATGACTTCAACTGGTCTACCGAAAGTCCGATCCATGTCAGAGTGCTCTGAGATACCTGAGGAGTCATTTTCAGAAAAATCTGGGAAAAAAGATTTCGGGTCGAAAACTGACAAATCTGACAGGAGCGGACCTGTCGAACATGTCAGAAATTGGGACAAAAATCTATTTTTTTTTTAGGGGACCAAAAATGACTTCAACTGGTCTACCGAAAGTCTGATCAATGTCAGAGGGTTCTTAGATACCTGAGGAGTTATTTTCAGAAAAATCTGGGAAAAAAGATTTCGGGTCGAAAACTGAAAAATCTGACAGGAGCGAACCTGTCGAACACGTCAGAAATTGGGACAAAAATCAATTTTTTTTTAGGGGGCCAAAAATGACTTCAACTGGTCTACCGAAAGTCCCATCCATGTCAGAGGGCTCTGAGATACCTGAGGAGTTATTTTCAGAAAAATCTGGGAAAAAAGATTTCGGGTCGAAAACTGAAAAATCTGACAGGAGCGAACCTGTAGAACATGTCAGAAATTGGGACAAAAATCATTTTTTTTTTAGGGGGCCAAAAATGACTTCAACTGGTCTACCGAAAGTCCCATCCATGTCAGAGGGCTCTGAGATACCTGAGGAGTCATTTTCAGAAAAATCTGAGAAAAAAGATTTCGGGTCGAAAACTTAAAAATCTGACAGGAAAATCTGACAGGAAAAATCTGACCTGTCGAACGTGTCAGAAATTGGGACAAAAATCTATTTTTTTTTAGGGGGCCAAAAATGACTTCAACTGGTCTACCGAAAGTCCGATCCATGTCAGAGGGCTCTGAGATACCTGAGGAGTCATTTTCAGAAAAATCTGGGAAAAAAGATTTCGGGTCGAAAACTGAAAAACCTGACAGGCACGGACCTGTCGAACATGTCAGAAATTGGGAGAAAAAAATGTATTTTTTTTTAGGGGGCCAAAAATGACTTCAACTGGTCTACCGACAGTCCGATCCACGTCAGAGGGCTCTTAGATACCTGAGGAGTCATTTTCAGAAAAATCTGGGAAAAAAGATTTCGGGTCGAAAACTGACAAATCGGACAGGAGCGGACCTGTCGAACACGTCAGAAATTGGGCCAAAAATCAAGGTTTTTTTTAGGGGGCCAAAAATGAGTTCAACTGGTCTACTGAAAGTCCAATCCATGTCACAGGGCTCTAAGCTACCTCACGATTAATTTTCAGACAAATGTGGGAAAACTAATTTTGGGTCGAAAACTGAAATTTCTGACAGGAGCGGACCTGTCGAACATGTCAGAAATTGGGCCAAAAATTAAGTTTTTTTTGAGGGGGCCAAAATTGAGTTCAACTGGTCTACCGAAAGTCCAATCCATGTCACAGGGCTCTGAGCTACCTCACAATAAATTTTCAGACAAATCTGGGAAAACCGGTTTTGGGTCGAAAACTGAAATTTCTGACAGGAGCGGACCTGTCGAACATGTCAGAAATTTGGCCAAAAATTTAGTTTTTTTGAGGGGGCCAAAAATGAGTTCAACTGGTCTACCGAAAGTCCGATCCATGTCACAGGGCTCTGAGCTACCTGAGGAATAATTTTCAGAGAAATCTGGGAAAACTAATTTTAGGTCGAAAACTGAAATTTCTGACAGGAGCGGACCTGTAGAACATGTCAGAAATTGGGCCAAAAATCAAGTTTTTTTGAGGGGGCCAAAAATGAGTTCAACTGGTCTACTGAAAGTCCAATCCATGTCACAGGGCTCTGAGCTACCTCGCGATTAATTTTCAGACAAATCTGAGAAAACTAATTTTGGGTCGAAAATTGAAATTTCTGACAGGAGCGGACCTGTCGAACATGTCAGAAATTGGAGCCAAAAATTAAGTTTTTTCAAGGGGGCCAATAATCAGTTCAACTGGTCTACCGAAAGTCCGATCCATGTCAGAGGGCTCAGAGCTACCTAAGGAATAATTTTCAGACAAATCTGGGAAAATTGATTTTGGGTCAAAAACTGAAATTTCTGACAGGAGCGGACCTGTCGAACTTGTCAGAAATTGGGCCAAAAATCAAGATTTTTTGAGGGGGCCAAAGATGAGTTCAACTGGTCTACCGAAAGTCCAATCCATGTCAGAGGGCTCTGAGATACCTAAGGAGTCATTTTCAGAAAAATCTGGGAAAAAAGAATTCGGGTCGACAACTGAAAAATCTGACAGGAGCGGACCTGTCGAACATGTCAGAAATTGGGACAAAAATGTATTTTTTTTTAGGGGGCCAAAAATGACTTCAACTGGTCTACCGAAAGTCTGATCCATGTCAGAGGGCTCTTAGATACCTGAGGAGTCATTTTCAGAAAAATCTGGGAAAAAAGATTTCGGGTCGAAAACTGAAAAATCTGACAGGAGCGGACCTGTCGAACATGTCAGAAATTGGGACAAAAATCTAATTTTTTTTTTAGGGGGCCAAAAATGACTTCAACTGGTCTACCGAAAGTCTGATCCATGTCAGAGGGTTCTTAGATACCTGAGGAGTTATTTTCAGAAAAATCTGGGAAAAAGATTTCGGGTCGAAAACTGAAAAATCTGACAGGAGTGGACCTGTCGAACATGTCAGAAATTGGGACAAAAATCTATTTTTTTTTAGGGGGCCAAAAATGACTTCCACTGGTCTACCGACAGTCTGATCCATGTCAGAGGGCTCTGAGATACCTGAGGAGTCATTTTCAGAAAAATCTGGGAAAAAAGATTTCGGGTCGAAAACTGACAAATCTGACAGGAGCGGACCTGTCGAACATGTCAGAAATTGGGACAAAAATCTATTTTTTTTTTAGGGGACCAAAAATGACTTCAACTGGTCTACCGAAAGTCTGATCAATGTCAGAGGGTTCTTAGATACCTGAGGAGTTATTTTCAGAAAAATCTGGGAAAAAAGATTTCGGGTCGAAAACTGAAAAATCTGACAGGAGCGAACCTGTCGAACACGTCAGAAATTGGGACAAAAATCAATTTTTTTTTAGGGGGCCAAAAATGACTTCAACTGGTCTACCGAAAGTCCCATCCATGTCAGAGGGCTCTGAGATACCTGAGGAGTTATTTTCAGAAAAATCTGGGAAAAAAGATTTCGGGTCGAAAACTGAAAAATCTGACAGGAGCGAACCTGTAGAACATGTCAGAAATTGGGACAAAAATCTTTTTTTTTTTAGGGGGCCAAAAATGACTTCAACTGGTCTACCGAAAGTCCCATCCATGTCAGAGGGCTCTGAGATACCTGAGGAGTCATTTTCAGAAAAATCTGAGAAAAAAGATTTCGGGTCGAAAACTTAAAAATCTGACAGGAAAATCTGACAGGAAAAATCTGACCTGTCGAACGTGTCAGAAATTGGGACAAAAATCTATTTTTTTTTAGGGGGCCAAAAATGACTTCAACTGGTCTACCGAAAGTCCGATCCATGTCAGAGGGCTCTGAGATACCTGAGGAGTCATTTTCAGAAAAATCTGGAAAAAAAGATTTCGGGTCGAAAACTGACAAATAGGACAGGAGCGGACCTGTCGAACACGTCAGAAATTGGGACAAAAATGTATTTTTTTTTAGGGGGCCAAAAATGACTTCAACTGGTCTACCGAAAGTCCGATCCATGTCAGAGGGCTCTGAGATACCTGAGGAGTCATTTTCAGAAAAATCTGGGAAAAAAGATTTTGGGTCGAAAACTGAAAAATCTGACAGGAGCGGACCTGTCGAACATGTCAGAAATTGGGACAAAAATCTATTTTTTTTTTAGGGGGCCAAAAATGACTTCAACTGGTCTACCGAAAGTCTGATCCATGTCAGAGGGTTCTTAGATACCTGAGGAGTTTTTTTCAGAAAAATCTGGGAAAAATGATTTCGGGTCGAAAACTGAAAAATCTGACAGGAGCAAACCTGTCGAACACGTCAGAAATTGGGACAAAAATCAATTTTTTTTTAGGGGCCCAAAAATGACTTCAACTGGTCTACCGAAAGTCCCATCCATGTCAGAGGGCTCTGAGATACCTGAGGAGTCATTTTCAGAAAAATCTGAGAAAAAAGATTTCGGGTCGAAAACTTAAAAATCTGACAGGAAAATCTGACAGGAAAAATCTGACCTGTCGAACGTGTCAGAAATTGGGACAAAAATATATTTTTTTTTAGGGGGCCAAAAATGACTTCAACTGGTCTACCGAAAGTCCGATCCATGTCAGAGTGCTCTGAGATACCTGAGGAGTCATTTTCAGAAAAATCTGGAAAAAAAGATTTCGGGTCGAAAACTGAAAAATCTGACAGGAGCGGACCTGTCGAACACATCACAAATTGGGACAAAAATGTAGTTTTTTGGGGGGCGCCAAAATGACTTCAACTGGTCTACCGAAAGTCCGATCCATGTCAGAGGGCTCTCAGATACCTGAGGAGTTATTTTCAGAAAAATCTGGGAAAAAAGATTTCGGGTCGAAAACTGAAAAATCTGACAGGAGCGGACCTGTCGAACATGTCAGAAATTGGGACAAAAATCTATTTTTTTTTTAGGGGGCCAAAAATGACTTCAACTGGTCTACCGAAAGTCTGATCCATGTCAGAGGGTTCTTAGATACCTGAGGAGTTATTTTCAGAAAAATCTGGGAAAAAAGATTTCGGGTCGAAAACTGAAAAATCTGACAGGAGCAAACCTGTCGAACACGTCAGAAATTGGGACAAAAATCAATTTTTTTTTAGGGGCCCAAAAATGACTTCAACTGGTCTACCGAAAGTCCCATCCATGTCAGAGGGCTCTGAGATACCTGAGGAGTCATTTTCAGAAAAATCTGAGAAAAAAGATTTCGGGTCGAAAACTTAAAAATCTGACCTGTCGAACGTGTCAGAAATTGGGACAAAAATCTATTTTTTTTTAGGGGGCCAAAAATGACTTCAACTGGTCTACCAAAAGTCCGATCCATGTCAGAGGGCTCTGAGATACCTGAGGAGTCATTTTCAGAAAAATCTGGAAAAAAAGATTTCGGGTCGAAAACTGACAAATCGGACAGGAGCGGACCTGTCGAACACATCACAAATTGGGACAAAAATGTAGTTTTTTGGGGGGCGCCAAAATGACTTCAACTGGTCTACCGAAAGTCCGATCCATGTCAGAGGGCTCTCAGATACCTGAGGAGTTATTTTCAGAAAAATCTGGGAAAAAAGATTTTGGGTCGAAAACTGAAAAATCTGACAGGAGCGGACCTGTCGAACATGTCAGAAATTGGGAAAAAAAAATCAAGTTTTTTTGAGGGGGCAAAAAATGACTTCAACTGGTCTACCAAAAGTCCGATCCATGTCACAGGGCTCTGAGATACCGGCGGAGAGGACCTGTCGAACATATGGTATACTGTACAGTATATCAGAAATTGGAACAAAAAACTAGTTTTTTTGAGGGGGCCAAGAATAACTTCAACTGGTCTACAGAAAGTCTGATTCATGTCAGAGGGCTCTCAGAATGTACCAGTGTCCTAATCACCTGAGCTACATGTATCTAGCCCTTAGGTGGGGGCCTAAAGAAAAAGTATGGGCACAGGTGAAGAAAGTCGATAGGGATATGATCATGTTGGTATAAAAAAATATTGTTTGTCGGCTTGCTACAGTAGGTACAGAGTATTCCTCACTTCCTCGTCTAGCTTTTACCTGTGTAGAAAGCGTGTGTAGTGTTGGCGAGAGGCAAAGCCCGCCCTCCTGACTCGCACGTTCTCCAGCAGGCCCAGGTAGCGCACCTGGTGCAGGCAGCGCTCAGCATCAAAGAGTAGCGGCGATTTGGCTTCGTTGGGTTTGATGCAGCGGACGTAGTAGGGCTCCTGACATCACAAACCACAACCAACCATCGGGTGAGAAAACCAGTCTCATGTATATTTCCATTCATATTACCATATTATCATTCATTATTACCATGCACAAACAATATCTTTCTGAAGATATGAAGTACAGTACATGTACTTACAGTATGTAATGATAAAGTAATGATAAAGTAAAGTAACCTTTGATCTCCTCCTTGTTAGTTTCCCTTTCTCCCCTTCTTAGCCATCACCTTGAGTGGCCTTTTGGGTCTTGTGGTTGGCATTAATAGATGTCTTTCTAACCTTTGAACTCCTCCTTGTTTGTTCCCCTTTCTCCCCTTCTTAGCCATCACTTTGGGTGACCTTTTGGGCCTTGTGGTTGGCGATTCTCCATCAAAAAAATATCTAAACAAATACCGGGTACATGTATTTTGTGAGTGGCTTCCATAGACTTGTGTATAAACTGAAGCCATAGTCAAAGACACGCATCCGATAAGATTTGCCTGCAGCCACTTGAGAGTGGCTTCCTCAGACTTGTGGATAAACTGAAGAAACTGCCACTGAGCACATACAGTACACAATCTACCAGTAGGCCCCTTTTCCAAAACCCGGCTTAGGCTCAGGCTCCGCCTTTGTCTTCATTTCTTTCATCCATTTAACTTACAAGGCATGAACACAGGAGGCCTTTGGCTTAGTTTTTTTTAATGCTACCGGTATACTGCGTTTAAAAAAAAAAAAAGAATCCCAAGGTTCAACTGCAACAAAGAACTCCAACCTGTGATTTCAGTTTTTGGATAACAGAGAAGAAGCCGGAGCCGAAGCCTAAGCCGGGTTTTGGAAAAACCAAAATAGTCTGGTGCCTCCTCTGTGGCACAGATGCCAGCTTTCATTTTTACAACGGGTGTACGGGAAGCCTTGCAAAGATGGCCAGCTCACCTTGGAGGCTAGGTTCTTGACAAGCTCTATCATGGAACTCTTGAAGATCGTTCCGGCTGTCAGAGGGCGCTTAGTCACCTAACAATGAAAAAAAAAAAATCATTCATTTGGAGGATTTGTACGACATTCACTCTCTCTCACAGCAACCCCCTTCTCTGGATATGAAGTAATTCATTTCACATGCCTAATCTCTTTCCTGGAAAATAAATGGTAAAAGGGCTAGCTAGATAGCTACATGTAGCTAACAACCCAACCTCACATTTCCTGCCCTGCCCTGGCCTGTCCTGCACTGCCCTGCCCTACCCTGTCCTGCCCTGCCCTGCCCTGCCCTGCCCTGCCCTGCCCTGCACTGCCCTGCCCTGCCCTGCCCAGCCCTGCCCTGCCCTGCCCTGCCCTGCCTTGTCTTGCCCTGCCCTGCCTTGTCCTGCCCTGCCTTATCCTGTCCTGTCCTGTCCTGTCCTGTCCTGTCCTGTCCTGTCCTGTCCTGTCCTGTCCTGTCCTGTCCTGTCCTGCCCTGCCCTGCCCTGCCCTGCCCTGCCCTGCCCTGCCCTGCCCTGCCCTGCCCTGCCCTGCCCTGCCCTGCCCTGCCCTGCCCTGCCCTGCCCTGCCCTGCCCTGCCCTGCCCTTCCCTGCCCTGCCCTGCCCTGCCCTGCCCTGCCCTGCCCTGCCCTGCCCTGCCCTGCCCTGCCCTGCCCTGCCCTGCCCTGCCCTGCCCTGCCCTGCCCTGCCCTGCCCTGCCCTGCCCTGCCCTGCCCTGCCCTGCCCTGCCCTGCCCTGCCCTGCCTCTTACTGTGACCTGCCCTGCCCTGCCCTGCACTGACCTTTCATGCCCTTTCCTGCCCTGCCCTGCCCTGCACTGCTCTACCCTGCACTGCCCTGCCATGTGCTGTCTTGCCCTGTCCTGCCACTTACTGTGCCCTGCCCTGTAACTGTAACTACCGGTATTAACTTTGGGACAATGTCCCATCTGGAAAAGGCCCTCAAGTATTAACTGAAAGCAGCGACAAGAAACGTTCTGATTCGGGGGATTGACCTCAGTCATCTTCATTTGTCCCTCGGGCCACATCGCTGAGATGACCGCATCGCCGCTCAGGAACAGCAGCCTCTTGAAGTCCTGGAACAGTGTGTCCTTGTTCTTGTAGATGAAGCCGTTGACGTCGTACCTAAAGATCAAAGATATATATTTACGTAAGCCTTCTGCCCAGAACCGATGACCAACCACAGGTTCGATATCAGAAGGAGAGGAAAACTGACTGGGAACAATTTAAACATTTTTGCAAATGGCAAAGAAAATGTGATTGGACAAGAGGTTGAAACCTGAGACTGCCTGTCTTAGTGGACCAGCACTGTATCCTTTTTCTGAAGATTTGTGAATTTTTCCAGTATGCATGACTGTCAAATGGGTTTTGTAAAAACGATGTGTCATTTTCATTGTCAAAAATCAATGTACATCATGCGTACCAGGGAGTCAAACCTGGCATCATCAGATGTACTGTATATGGCTTTTGTCATGCTACAGTACGGTACGTGTACATATTGTTTGGTGTTGGACAATAGTGGAATCGGGATTCTGGGGGGACCCGGTGCATAGCAACATCGCCGGCGCTCTGATGTTTGCGTCGAGCAGAATTTAATTCAATAAGGGTTTGCCCTGCTTGACGTACTAAGCACTGAATGCCCAGTGCATTGCCCAATGCCTGATGTACATGTAAATATTTCAGGCAGCTCGGTTGGGATTCAATTCTGTGACTCCTACTTTCTAGTGCAGACGTCTTAACCACTTGACCATTGAGCTGGTCGAGGTCGTGTGGGGAATTCGAATAATGTACATGTACATGTATAGCTGCGGGTACCACGTTGCATCTCATAGAACATGATGTTTGCATCAAGGAGAATTGAATTCAATAAGGTTCTGCCCTGCTTGACCTGCTTATTACGTTGAGCAGGGCAAACCCTCAGGGCAAACTCAAAAAGTTGTTAGGGACCCAGACTGGGTGTATCTTGGGAGAACTCACGTGACATTTCCAGCGTAATGCTTGACGCGGAATTCCCGTCCGTGCTCTAGACTCTTGTCAGCAGGCTGCAGGCCGCGGCTGGTGTAGTGCGGATGATTGGATAGCTTCTGATTCATGGCTTCAAGGAACATCTGGCCAGCAAGAGGAGAGAGAGAGATCGGGAGTGAGAGGCAACTTTAATAATACCGGTACTTGTACTTTTACAAATTTCCAAAAAGTTCACAAATTTCCAAAATGATCCCAAATTTCCAAAATGTTTACAAATTTCCAAAATTTTCACAAGTTTCCAAAATGTTCACAAATTTCCAAAATGTTCACAAATTGTACCCAAATTTTCACAAATTTCCCAAATTCTCACAAATTTCCAAATTTTTTACAAATTTCCAAATTTTTCACAAATTTCCAATTTTTTCACAATTTTTTTTACATTTTTACAAATTTCCACAAATTTCCAAAATTTTCACAAATTTCCAAAAATTTCACAAATTTCCAAAATTTTCAAAAATTACCCAAATTTTCAAAAATTACCCAAATTTTCAAAAATTTCCCAAATGTTTACAAAATTCCTGACCCCTGACTTATTATTAACCATTTAGCAAATTGCAGACTTCCGTGCACTACGGTACTGTACCTCGTCGGTGACTCTGCCGACATTCAGGCAGGCCTCGTCCAGAATGGACTGGATGCCCTTGTGCGACTCCTCCACCAGGTCGCAGATGATGCGGTTGTTGAAGTACTCCACCGTCACCCACTCGATGCCCTCCCGCTGGTACTCCTCCTGCTCCTGCTTCAGCACCAGCGTGATGAAAAGCTGCTGCAGCTTCTCGTTGCAGTAGTTGATGCAGAACTGCTCAAAGCTGCAGCGAGCGAGCAACCGGCATCGGTTGAGCAAAAGAGTGTCAAAAAGCCCAAGCCCAATGATTAGCCAGCACGTGGTGTATAACTCAATGAGAACTGGTGGTCTAGCACTCGGTATGCAAGTACGAAAGGACTCAAATCCAAGCCTCTGGTTTAATGTACCAAGTGCTCTTTCACCCAAGATTTAAGTCTTAACCCTAACCGGCATTGAAACCACAATTAACCCCACATGGTTTTTCCTGTGGGAGGATAAGGGCCATGCACCAGGACATTCCACAGCCTGGTTTTTGTGGTGTCCTGTGGTATGTGAGCCTACACCCCTGTGGGCACTGTGGTAAATTGTGGTATACAATGTGTGTCCTGTACATGTGTCTTTACTGGGGTGTTCAATCAATGAACCCTGTGTGGCATTCATGGGTACTGAAAAGTGGCCAGGTGCCAAGTGGTTAAGAGGTTGAATTAAATTATAAGAAGTGTTATGAATCGGATAGTTTTCCAGATAAGATGGTGAAGGGAAAGTCTGTTATCGCGGATGACCTTGTTTGAGGGCAAGTTTGCTTCAGGACAAGTCCACTTAAGAATAAACATCGCTTACATTAAGTTAATTTGAGGCAGAGAGCTCCAAATGGAGGAGGGTGTTAATTTATCTCTGATAGCAATTTAAAAAAAAACCAATAACATCAAACCTGTTGTCGTCGAAGATTTCAAAGCCGTAGATGTCCAGCACCCCAATGACGGTATCCTTGCCGTGCTCTAGACAGGTGCCCTGCACCTCGATAGCACTGTTCACCATGCCGACGATGCAGGTGAACAGTCTCTCGTAGATAGCCTAGGATATGACAAAAGTATGAACAACAACACTGAACAACGCAGGCAGGGCCACTCAGCATTGGGACAGATGCAACTGGATCCCTCTCGAACATCTTCTTCAAAATCCCAAAAGTTAAAGGGCCTGACAATTAAATCCTAGCAGGACCTTTCTCAAAGGCAAAGGCTTAGGCTTCTGTCACATTTCTCTTACCCACTATAGAGTCACAGGCATCTAGAACTGGCAAGCATTTGGCCCCAGTTTCTTGGTGAATACTCTGTACTTATCAAGCCAATAAACCTTTAAATTCGGCGACAAACCACAACCTGGATTTCCAGGTTTCGTCAGACGGAGAGGAAGCCTGAGCCCAAGCCTGATCCATAGACTCAAAGGGCCTTTCTGGAAGAGCATTGCCAAAATTTCAGGGAGGGGGGGGGACCTCTGGGGCCGCTGGAGCTTTGCAGGGGGGGCCGCGACCGACCTTGGCAAAGGCGTCCCGGCCGTAGTAGGCCTGCTCCATCGTGTGGCTCTTCTCCATGACCTCCCCCTTGGCGGCCACCACCCGGAAGCACAGTGCCTTCTCCAGCTCCTCCTGACCCACGTCCAGCAGCCTGGCGATGGTGGACAGCTCGCCCGGGTCTGTGATCGTGCACGTGTCCCTGTCGTGGCTGCCAAACTGGATATTGCCCTAAGAAGGAAGAGTACAGCACAGTGGATTTGTTACTTTATTATGAGGGGTTTAGTTGGTTTGTGGATAGTGGTTGGAGTGGTAATGGCCAGGCTACACCGAGGCAAAGGCCTTGTTACACTAAGGCAATGACCAGGCTACATCGGGGCAATGAATAGGCTACACCAAGGCAATGACCAGGCTACCCCAAAGCAAGGACCAGGATACACTGAGGCAAGGACCTGGGTACATCAAGGCAACAACCTGGCTACACCAAAGCAATGATCGACCACGCTATACCAAGACAATGTCCAGGCTATACAAAGGCAATGTCCAGGCTACACAAAGGTAATGGCCAGGCTACACAAAGGCCAGGGTGCACCAAGGCAATAACCAGGCTACACCAAGGCAACGACCAGGCTGCATCAAGGCTATGACCAAGATACACCAAGACAACAACCAGGCTACACCAAACCAATGACAAGGCTACACCAAGACAACAACCGGTCTACACCATGTCAACGACCAGACTACACCAAGGCAACAACCAGGCTATACTAAGGCAAAAACCAGGCTACACTCAAGCAACTCACCAGATGCAGGATGACTGCTAGCAGATTCCAGATTGTGCTCTGCTGCTCCGCTGTGAAGCCAGCATCCCTGAGTGCCTCCAATGTCTTCTTGTGGTTTGTCTTATCATTGAAGGACGAGGACTTAGGAGAAGAAAAAGAGAAACAATCTTGGATGGTTTGATCCTACATTGACATTTCTTTACAGCAGTGTGCAACTGAAATTTAATGCTGGGAGAAAAAAAAAAGTAAATCTGTGAACAAAAGTGCCCCTTCCGAAAGTGTGAACATTGCTTCACCAATAGTGTGAAATGTTTTCCTGGAGTTTGAATTTGTCTACAGGTTATGAAACATTTCCCCCAAAGCTAGGAAAAATTGTTGTCTTAAATCGCTGACAATTTGTTTCCTCCAAAAGTGTGAAATAAAAATTCCCAGACTGACAATGTTTCAGAAAATTTGATGCCGTTTCTAAGTGTTCCCGACAGTACATGTAGGTGTTTGAAGCCCATGTTGTCGACCTCCTAGTTGGTGGGCCCTGGTAACTGGTCTCGCTCTTCTGATTGAGCCCAGGCGAACGACAACAACTTGAGACAGCAGCTTGCCTCGTACGCAAGAAGAAGAAGCAGGTGTGAAAGGAGGAAGAAAATCATCAACAACAGAGAAAGAAGTTCAAAGTTTGAGTGAACAACCTCCCTCTCCACAACAATTTTCAAACAAATAAAACAATGGGTTGGTTGCTTTGCAGCATCATGGATATTCCAATGAGAGCCATCATCGTAAATGTTGTTAGTTTTGTTTCCCAAAGCCTACCAGCTGGATTTTGCGAATCTTCGCGAACGAAATGACCCCCGGTCCGGTACAGCGTAGTTTCTCCCTCGGTTTATGGCCGCTGATCTTCGGGAATCTTCGCGGAGGAGACGACTCCCCTGATCGGTAATTATTTTCTCCTCGGACCAATTCCCGAATCGCTGGTTCTCTTCGTGAAGGAAACGACTCCCCGGACTGGTAAGTATTAAGAATTTGCAGACGCTTTCGCGAAGAATCATTCGCACCAAATTGGTCGCGAATAGTGAAAATAATTTCGATCGGTACTGTACATCCGATGACTCTGCGTTTTTTAAGACAAGTCGATCAGTGGCAAAGCGCTGGCAAGGCGTGAACCAATTGCCACGGTTGCGCCCAGCTAGCGTAACGGAGTGCAACGGTTGGCAGCGCATCGGGTAATTAAGAGAGCTGCCAGCCCTCATCAAACGTCTGGTACCCTACCTCTACGCTGCCCTGGTTGATGTATTGGTAGGCCGAGAAGTCCCGCTGGAGTTGCAGGTCGCCCAGCTGCTGCTCCGTGGCTCCAATCAGGAGCTGGTAGAAGGAGTGGAAGCATCGCTCCCCTTGCTGCTGGTGGATAACCCTGGACTGAAATTTGCACGAAAATACAAACAAATGAAAGGGGCTAAACCTGACTGCGAACTATTGAACATTTTCGGTCGTACGATTTTGTGTACCAGGGCTCTTACCATCTGATCTATCCAGTCCTTAGATGGCAGCCTTCCCAAATAGTCAACTAATCTGTGCTGGGGTAGTCTAATCCTTTATTTGTTTGACTGAAATTCCCAAATGAAAAAAATTGGCAAAGAAAACTTTGCCTGGACTTGGGGATTTGATCCCTATGGTAATGCGTACCGGTGCTCTTACCATCTGAGCTACCCAGTCCCTAGATGGTGGCCTCCTTAAATAGTCAACTAGTCCTTGCCGGGATGGGGGCGCCGGACAGAAGCAATTCAAACCATTTACTGCTGTACATGTATATCTCCAGGGATCACACCCCTGCTTTTATTCAGATGCTAGCAGATGCCACAGAGTCAAAGTTTTCTCTGCCAATTTTGCCAATTTGTTCAAAAGGTTTCCAGTCGGTTTTTCCTTGGTTTGTTTGACTGAAATTCCCAATGTTTGTTGAAAAAAAACCCCACCACTTTCACAGGCATACTATAAACTATGATTGTAGGAGGAACACTGTATTACCCCCCCCCCCCAAAAAAAAAAAAACCCACCCAAACAAACCATTGGGTGTCTAGAGTGTACGTGTATGTGTGTTTGCGCCACACGGGTTTCTACTTTTTTCAACTGCTAGCTGAGCCAATCATAAAACTTAATGGGCCTGACGTTTCAATCCTAGCAGGACCTTTCTCAAAGGCAGAGTGACAAGGACAAAACAGATACATGTACACAAAGGAAGGGGGAAGAGAGTGAATAGGGCGTGGATGAGAAACAAAGGACAAAGAGTAAAGCTGGTAGGGTTAGATTAAAGGGAAGGGCAAGGAGTAGGGTAGGGATTAGTGAGAAGTGGGGGAAAGATCAAAGAGAGAAATGTGAAGGAGTGAACACAAAAGAAGGATTATCAGAAAGCTGCATGGTGTTAGTCATTACCCTCCAGCTGAGCCAGTTTGAAATGATCTCTCAACTTGTTCCCCAAGTTCAATTTCATCTGTCACTTTTGGACCACAAGGCCTCCGCTAAACTCCTACCCTGCCAAATGATGTCCTGTTTGCACATAAAATAAAATCACCTCTGTCCCTTTTATGGGAAACACCATCCTAAACTGCTCTATCCTATCCAAGCAGAGCAGAAGGAAAGATAGTACAGTACTATCAGGTTGAAGGAACAAAAATGCAGGTATATGTAGCTCTCAGCAAGCGCGATATGCATGCATCCATGCATGCACACATATAGACCCAGTTACCGTGTATGTACATGTACACTGTACCAGTACATGTACCTGTATATCTGGTGATAATATTATTGCCAATGTGCATGTCCGTGTACACACTTGTACGGTATGTCAGATTTCATTGCCAAACGTACACGTACATGTTGTTCATCTGCCCTTGACTTCTACGGTACCAGGAAAGGACAACCAGGCCACCAGAGCATAGATTTTCCAAAAGGCCGAATGGATATTATTTCAGCGGCCAAGATTGTGGCTTGGAATGTCAATGCCACTGTATGACCCAAGGATTTCTCGTCTGACATGTAGTACAGTAGGTGGCCAGGAGGCCAATTACACGGCAGTTTCAGGCGGCCTGGTGTGATTATTGTGTCCAAAATG
Source organism: Luidia sarsii (assembly GCA_949987565.1). Classification (NCBI taxonomy): domain Eukaryota; kingdom Metazoa; phylum Echinodermata; class Asteroidea; order Paxillosida; family Luidiidae; genus Luidia; species Luidia sarsii. The sequence continues at coordinate 6,873,081 of OX465109.1, forward strand.
GATAGTTTGGTATAATAATGTTTCCCTATTAATGGCTTTGAATTCTGTTGCAACTATATGGCTTTAATTTCCCCAATCAAACAAGATGGCCAGGAGTCCACTTACTCCACAACCCCAAGCTGTCTGATGTCATATTTTGTGGCCAAACAAATATTCCAGTACTCAATATTTTTTTGTTCAAACTGGCTTTAAAGTTTGTTGAATGCCACTTGATGGCTTTACTCCCTGTGTTTTATTTTGGTGCTAAGAAAAGAAACCACTATCTAAAAAGTTATAGGTAGCCTGCAGTCAATTTCAATAAACTTGTTGTAACTTACGATCAATCGCAAGGCGATGAGTGATGCACAGAAACCATACAGTGTATCGCAACTTACGATGGGTTATCCATCGTAAGCTGAGTTACGGTGCATCGTAAGGCTTTGTGATATCCACCCCTGATGATAACCACCCACTGGCATCTAGACAACAGCTAACAATACCATACCGGTAATTTTGTTCCCAAATTGTAGAAGCCTTAACCAGAAAGTGAAAAACTTTTCCTACCGAGATGGGAAAAAACAAGTCAGATTTTCTTTCTTCACAGAAGTGGTGAACATTACAGAAACTGACATATTTAGCGAAATATTGGCTATAACAAACGATAATGTAAAATTTGTGACAATTTCTCCACTGTTTCTATGCTTAATTTTCAATCACAAGCGACAAGGTTGAATTCATGGTAATGAACTCTGCTCATCCGTAACTCCTGCAGAGCACAGGCCCAGGTACATATGTACGGGTACAATGTAGGTACTTGAAGATAGCACGAGAATTACAACTGTAAACTGCTTTTTTTCAATTTGCCAGGCATATTTCCTCAATTGATTTTTCCTCGCTGCCGTGACATTGTCAATAAAAGGAATTGGGCCGAAGCCGGTGAAACTGGGATCTTCAACATCATCAAGTCCAATTGGGATGCAATAGTCTTGTCAAAACACAGAGGACAAAAAGAGCACCTGTCTTTAAGAATATATACACGTGTACAGTACATGTGAGTGTACATAATGTAGGTATGGGCATTTTATTTTTTTGAAATTTGTGTATCTTCTTTGTTTTTGTTTTGTTGGGGGGCTGGGCCCAACACTGACCATCTGGCCACACACTGATTTGAGTCAACTTCCGTGGCCTGCCTACTGTGATCTGGGCCCCACTATCCAAACACGGTTTCCTTCCTGATAGCAGGAGGCTGCATAACACCTATCTGACCTCGAGCTCTATGTATGTACACATGTACAGTATGTCCCTCGGATATGTACAAAAATGCATCTCCATATACACTACATAGGGAGATACACAATACTGTATATCATCTTAGCTCGAACCTTACCACATAGAGGCTCTGTGCACATGTATGTATATATTTATACACATAATGTACTGGTACACTGACATGTGGATGTCAAGTGCCAACAGCACATGGAGAAACTGACCACATACATGTGCATGTAGTTCTAAGCTTTGTGCACATACATGTACATCATGTAGAGACTCAGTGCACACATGTACAGAGGCTCTGTGCACATAAAGGCTTGGTGCACATATAGAGGCTACGGTACGTACATGTACCATATACGTACAGTACATGTTGTCAAATAGGCTCAGTGCACATTGAGGCTATATATACTGTATGTACGTGTAGTCAAAAAGGCTCAGTGCACATACAGTACATGTACATGTGTACATGTAGAGGCTATATACGGTATGTGCACATAGAGGCTCTGTGCACACAGAGACCATGCACATACAATGTAGCTGGCTCAATGCACAGACAGGCTCAGTGCACAGGCAGGCTCTGTGCACAGGCAGGCTCAGTGCACAGGCAGGCTCTGTGCACAGGCAGGCTCTGTGCACAGGCAGGCTCTGTGCACAGGCAGGCTCTGTGCACAGGCAGGCTCTGTGCACAGGCAGGCTCTGTGCGCAGGCAGGCTCTGTGCACAGGGAAGCTCTGTGCGCAGGGAAGCTCTGTGCACAGGGAAGCTCTGTGCGCAGGCAGGCTCTGTGCACAGGCAGGCTCTGTGCACAGGGAAGCTCTGTGCGCAGGGAAGCTCTGTGCACAGGGAAGCTCTGTGCGCAGGCAGGCTCAGTGCACAGGCGGGCTTTGTGCACAGGCAGGCTCTGTGCGCAGGCAGGCTCTGTGCACAGGCAGGCTCTGTGCACAGGCAGGCTCTGTGCACAGGGAAGCTCTGTGCGCAGGGAAGCTCTGTGCACAGGCAGGCTCTGTGCGCAGGCAGGCTCAGTGCACAGGCAGGCTTTGTGCACAGGCAGGCTCAGTGCACAGGCAGGCTCTGTGCGCAGGCAGGCTCAGTGCACAGGCGGGCTCTGTGCACAGGGAAGCTCTGTGCGCAGGGAAGCTCTGTGCACAGGCAGGCTCTGTGCACAGGCAGGCTCTGCGCACAGGCAGGCTCTGTGCACAGGCAGGCTCTGTGCACAGGCAGGCTCTGTGCGCAGGCAGGCTCAGTGCACAGGCGGGCTCTGCGCACAGGCGGGCTCTGTGCACAGGCAGGCTCTGTGCACAGGGAAGCTCTGTGCACAGGGAAGCTCTGTGCGCAGGCAGGCTCAGTGCACAGGCGGGCTTTGTGCACAGGCAGGCTCTGTGCGCAGGCAGGCTCTGTGCACAGGCAGGCTCTGTGCACAGGCAGGCTCTGTGCACAGGGAAGCTCTGTGCGCAGGGAAGCTCTGTGCACAGGCAGGCTCTGTGCGCAGGCAGGCTCAGTGCACAGGCGGGCTTTGTGCACAGGCAGGCTCAGTGCACAGGCAGGCTCTGTGCGCAGGCAGGCTCAGTGCACAGGCGGGCTCTGTGCACAGGGAAGCTCTGTGCGCAGGGAAGCTCTGTGCACAGGCAGGCTCTGTGCACAGGCAGGCTCTGCGCACAGGCAGGCTCTGTGCACAGGCAGGCTCTGTGCACAGGCAGGCTCTGTGCGCAGGCAGGCTCAGTGCACAGGCGGGCTCTGCGCACAGGCGGGCTCTGCGCACAGGCAGGCTCTGTGCGCAGGCAGGCTTTGTGCACAGGCGGGCTCTGTGCGCAGGCAGGCTTTTTGCACAGGCAGGCTCTGTGCACAGGCAGGCTCTGCGCACAGGCAGGCTCTGCGCACAGGCGGGCTCTGCGCACAGGCAGGCTCTGCGCACAGGCGGGCTCTGCGCACAGGCAGGCTCTGCGCACAGGCAGGCTCTGCGCACAGGCAGGCTCTGCGCACAGGCAGGCTCTGCGCACAGGCAGGCTCTGTGCACAGGCAGGCTCTGCGCACAGGCAGGCTCTGCGCACAGGCGGGCTCTGCACACAGGCAGGCTCTGCGCACAGGCAGGCTCTGCGCACAGGCAGGCTCTGCGCACAGGCGGGCTATGTGCACAGGCGGGCTCAGTGCACAGACGGGCTCTGTGCACAGGCAGGCTCTGCGCGCAGGCAGGCTCTGCGCGCAGGCAGGCTCTGTGCACAGGCAGGCTCTGTGCACAGGCAGGCTACAGCTGTACATGTACATGTACACTGTATGTGCATGTACAATATAGACTCATAGAGGCTCTATGCACATACAACTGTATATGTAGAAACTATACATATGTACATGTACATGTATACTGTAAAAGCTCTGTTCCATCGCAGAAGCTTTGAGACATGGCTTTTACTGTACAACATTGTCAACCTCTATCCCATCAAGGGGCCAGGAGGAAGCCTTAAAATTGCCACACAATGGGCTGCATTCAATAAATACATGTGTTTGACATTTACGTGGAGAAGCAAGTACATGTATTCAAAATGCATGAAATGATAGAAATTTATGTAGAATTATGCCAAAGAGGAATTCATATAGATCCACATGAAGGCATATGCTACATGTATGTGCGCATCTACATCTACCGGTACATGAACAGTGCACAATGTAGATTTGCATTTTTTGTTCGTAGGAAAGACCTGGTTGGTGGTTGTTAGGTATGCCTCCACATCTGCCTACATGAATTTGCAGCAATGTCTGGGCTATCTCTACATGAACATCATGCTGGAATCATCTTACATGTACTGTACGTACATGTACATGTACATGTACATGTAGAAGTAAAGTGTAAATAAATATCACAATGAATGGAGGAAGGAAGGAAGGGAAAAAAAACCCAACGAACCACACCTTACATGTATATTTGTACATTCAATAAGGGTTTGCGACCGTTTGCCCTACCTGACATACAGTACAGGTACAATGTACATGTACTTGTACATGTACGGTGCGCTGTATGCTTAGTTGTCATTCCTTTTCCTTGATTTGGTTTTTTCTTTGGGGGGGGGGCCAAAGAAAAAATACATGAGCGACTTGGTTGGGATTTGAACCCACAACACCTGGGGTGAAAGGCGTACGATGCATCAACTTGAGATTCGATGAAATTGGCAGCTCATAGAGCCACTTATGCGTAGAACAGCGTGGAAAGGTCTTCCTTGTGTACACAATATTACAAAAACCACTTTGATGAGATGTTGATCGTTTTTGACTTGTTTTCCACTCTTCTTTACTTAGCATGGAACGATAGTTAAGTTCGGGTTGGCAAAGTAATCCTATGAATCATGACTCTTGGTGGTGCTTTATAAGCAGTTCTATGAAATTGGTCTGATATTTGATTTAAGATTGGTCTGATTTTCACCTGTCCAAATTACTGATGGAGGGAGAGAGATATAGAGAGAGAAGGTGAGAGAAAGAGAGAGGGAGGGAGGGAGAGAGAGAGGGAGAGGGAGAGATGAAGAGAAAGAGAGAGAGAGAGGGAGAGAGCGAAAGAGAGGGAGAGAGATGGGGAGAGATATGGGAAGGGAGAGAGATAGAGACAAATCGAGAGAATGGGGGAGAGGGAGGGAGAGAGAGAAAAAGAAAGAGGGAAAAAGGGAGGGAGAGAGAGAGAGAGGGGGGAGAGAGATGGAGAGATAAAGAGAGGGGAGGGAGAGAGAAAAAGAGAGCGAGAGAAAGAGAGAGAGACAGGGAGAGAGAGAGAGGGAGGGAGAGAGGTGGAGAGAGAGAGGGGAGGGTGAGAGAAAGAGAGAGAGAGAGAGAGAGGAGAAAGAGAGATGGAGAAATAGGCCTCAGCGTATTTACTATGCATGTACATTATGTACATTCACCAGGCACTGATGGAGCAACATATGCACTCAGAACAACAAGGAAGGAGAAGAAATCCGCGTAGCATATACAGGGCATACGGGCGGCAGAAGACGGACAGACGAGGAAACCGAAAAGACAGAGCAGAGAGAGAGAGAGAGAGAGAGAAGACAAAAGGGAAGAGGAAAGCAGAGAAGGGAGGGAACAAAGGAGGGAGGGAACAAAGGAGGGAAGATCTAAGGGGGAAGGAAGCGCCCGGAAATGGAGAACAAATAACGAGGAAGGGTTATTAGGGTAAATGCAATAGAGCAAGCGCAGTGTTAAAGC
>OX465109.1:6878718-6945515 GCA_949987565.1 Luidia sarsii
GGTCTACATGTACACATACAGTAATATACTTGAAAACTTTCCCTCTCACCTCTCTCAGCCTCTCTAACTCTCTCTCTCCTCCCTTCTCTGCCTCTCTAACTCTGCCCCTCTCTCTCTCCCTCTTCTCCCTCCCCCTCTCTCTCTCTCTCCCTTTCTCTTCCTCTCCTCCCCTTCTCTCTCCCCTCCATCCATCTCCCCTCCCTCTCTCACCTCCCTCCCTCTCTCACCTCCCTCTCTCTCTCCCACTCTCTCTCTCTCTCTCCCCTCCCTCTCTCTCCCTCCCTCTCTCTCTCCCCCCCTCTCTCTCTCCCCACCCCCCCTCTCTCCCTCCCTCCCAGGAATACAATAATCTATGGCAATATTTCTCCATGGAAATCCTTTTTTTCAAGTCTGCCAAATTCATTAGCCTATAAAGGTAAACTAAGCAAACGGACAGCAATTTTTCTTTCGTGCGACCAAGTCTGTTAACTGTTTGTGTGTGTGTGTGTTTTGTCTGTGGTGCCACCACAAACAACTCATGGCAAGCTGATGCACAGGATTGAAAAGGGTTTGTCAAGTGGTCAAGAGGTGGCTTATAGCCGCAGTGCAGGCTAAGTTCAAAGCGGCCAGCAACTGGATGTCCTTTTCTCTGCATCAACAAAGAGAGAAAAAACTGCAGATGCCCGCCCGTGATACAAAAATGCACCAACCGATAATGCGCATCGCCGACCTCAACAAATATGGAAACAGAATCCGTTTGTTTGGTGGTAATACTATTAGTCTGCCAGGGGTGCCGTTTCCTGGGTTCTTGAATTCTGTTTCGCTTTGGACTTTGGTGAAAAAAAACCCCGAAAGGACAAAAGAAAAAATTCAAACAGGAAATTGGTAGGAGGGTGAATTTGGCCGACTCTTTCGGCATGACTGCCTGAGAATAATACCGGTGTCATGCACAAGTGATATCATCCCGGACAATGGGATTACAATTTTTTAACAGTGGCAAAAAGTTGGGATTTTAAACCCTTGCCAGGCGGACCGGCTACGAGAGGGACTCAATCGTAACAATTGAATAACAAGCATTGTGAACAAAAGAAAATCCAAAAGAAAATCTAGTTTGTGGACAAACACAAGCTGTTTGGGGTCCAGTAAAGTAGAGGTTAAGAACGATTTTGCTGAATAAGGAAAAAAGAAGAAGTGATATACAACAATTTTGCAAACTGCTTACTGACTAAAATGTTGCAAACTGCTTACTGACTAAAATGTTGCAAACTGCTTACTGACTAAAATTACCAAAATTCAAATCTTAAAATTTAGTGGGCCTGACGTTTTGATCCTAGCAGGACCTTTCTCAAAGGCAGAGTCATTCATCTCTGCCTTTGAGAAAGGTCCTGCTAGGATCGAAACGTCAGGCCCACTAAATGCTAAGAAAAAAAAGTGATATAAAAAACCCCACGAAAACAAGAGCTGTTTCGGAAAGACTGAAACAGCAAAAAAATCCTTCTAAAGAGAGGAAGTTATAAACATGAATGGGCTGGGTATGAAATAAAAGATAATGCATGGGGAAAAAAACAAAAACAGGATGTGCTGGCTAATTTTGAAACTATGTTTGTCATTTTGCCAGTTGTGAAAAGTGGTTGCGCAGCTTGTGGAGTTTTTTCCCCTCATTTAACTAAAAGTTATTGATTCATTCATATTAGATTCAGTCAGTCATTCATTCGTTCATTGATTCAATGCATTTGTTAATTCTTTCATTGATTCAATCAATTCGTTCCTTAAAATTGTTTAATCATTCATTCACTCATTTACATATGATAACCTTTTCTGGAATTTCTGACAATTATAGAAAAACCTTCTGACGTAAAATGATCCCTCTAGGTTTAAAGTTTTTCTTTTCCGATTCCAAAAAAGTTGATTGCGTGGAAGTCTTGTTTATCAATTTATAATGGGTTTTTTTAAATGTTTTTTGTGTGTGATTGATTTGTACATCGAGTTGAATCATGCATCCTCTTGAATTCATCATTCATAGATCTATTCATTCAATTCAGTCATTCATCTATTCATTCAATTCAGTCATTCATCTATTCATTCAATTCAGTCATTCATCTATCCATTCAATTCAGTCAGTCATTCATTCGCTCATTTATTCATTAAGTTCATTCACTCCTTCATTAATATCTGTTCATTTGTTCATGCCCTCATTAGCTCATTAGTTTTTTGTCTTTTCATTCATTCATTCATTGACTCATCTCTTGATTATTTCACTGTGCTCATTTGTTCTATCAATCATTGCTTGGTTATTAATTGATATCAATTTACTTCATCATGACATGCAATTCATTATTCATTTATATTTTGGGCTTTGATGTTACTAGATGCGCTATGTATATACTGTGCACCCCCAAATTTCCATTTCTACCGTGGTGGAAAAAAAGTGCGCATTATACACGAGAATTTACGGTAAACAACCCCCAGAATTCGTGCTTCATATAACATTCCAATTCCCACCACAATTACAAATTTTACCTTATCCCTAAATCTGCTTTGTCATGTTTTGCAGTTAGCGATATCTGAATAAACACCTATTATTTACACGTGAGTATTTTAGATTTTGGAATACCAATACATTTCTATCGCTGTCAGATTGGAGAAAAAAACCCAACTGGGCCGAGAGACCTCACACGCCGGTATATTTCCTGCGTGCATCAGGTTTACCTCTGCATGTTAAACTACGAGGTGGGCAGCCTCGCTGCTATCATGAGCCACCTCAGGCATTGTCTCCATCAATTGACACCTCAGGGTTCAAAGTCGTGCTAGAAAAATGCCAATTTTTTTTGTTTGTCTAGAAAAAAAATGAAGATAAGAGCAACGGCAGTTTGGGGTGTGCAAAGTCATGCATCAAGGTTCAATGTATGTATGTGTGTGTGTGAATCTACATGCAGCATTATTAGACAGGCATGCAACTCTTGAATTTAAAAAAAAAAAGAGGAAAATGTCCGAATGAAACTGCGAGCGTAAAGCATGAAGCCCTTAGAGCGTTGGGTTTGGATTCTAGATGCTCTGTGGTGCATTCTGAGCAGTTTTTGACCACTTATGACTTTAAGCTGAGTGACATATTTTAACCTTTTTTCAAGGCATACACCCAGAAATTGAAATTTTGTTTACACAAAATGAAAAGTAAACATCAAAGTTTTTAACCTGATCTCAGCATGTGTTTTAAATAATAGTTAGAGGAGAAGAAATATCCATTTTTTTTTTACATTTTTTTTAAGGATTTTATTTTTTTTACTGCCAAATTTTTAAAAATGCGGAAATTCGCGGATCGGCGGAAAAGTTGCATGCCTGATTAGAGTGCTTCAGACTCATTCCCTATCCAAACCGTGACCCACGTACACGTGTAGCCTACTGCAGCATCGGGCAAGCAAGTCAGCAATACACTGACGCTGTTTATTGGGCAAATTATCGGTCGCCACCTAAGACTGGGCAGAACGCCACGGGAGGACCCCTCGGTGTGCACACGTGTACAGCATTTTGCCGGCAGCCTGTCTACAGTATAGCTTGGCAAAGTGCACGCAGCATGCTGGCGCAATAACAGTGCAGTATGCGTGCACCAGCATTGTATCGCTATGCACTACACCGGTACACTGCACGCACGCATTATTTTCTACCTGCCATTTTGTGGCTAGTGGCCTTCATGCATCATTGCTCGAGCCTAATTAAGCTAAAATATTTCCGCTCCATGTCCCCCGATGGATCAATATGGATAATTTTATTTATTTCCCTCCCCAAAATATAACCAAATTGCTACGGGTTTGACGCATGCACACGTACATCTATTTACACTACAAAATGTATGCATGTACATGTACATGTGAACATGTATGTAGCTCATCACTAGATCCTGAATTACTCCTTAAATAATGTTCTGAAATAGTGTAACACACAAAAGTGTTGCAAACTACTGTCTGGCTGATGACGACCAGAGCATACTGGTCAAAACGTCGAGTTACCACTCAGGTTCTTTTCAGAACCAAACCTCTTCCTTTAAGAGACTTTATACATGGTGTAATCGCAAACCTTCCTACATTGATTAACCCACAATGCAAAGCCTTAAGTCTCATTTATTTACTGTCTGACTTAAATTTAAAAACAAATGTAAATATCAAGAAATTAGAAAGCTTGACGTTTCTCTCCTAGCAGGAACTTTCTCTAAGGCAGAACAAGAATGTTTCTGCCTTTGAGAAAGGTCCTGCTAAGATTGAAATGTCGAGAGCCTTACGTTTTGCTCCTAGCAAGAACTTTCTCAAAGGCAGAATGTTTCTGCCTTTGAGAAAGGTCCTGCTAAGATTGAAATGTAGAGAGCCTTACGTTTTGCTCCTAGCAAGAACTTTCTCAAAGGCAGAATGTTTCTGCCTTTGAGAAAGGTCCTGCTAAGATTGAAATGTAGAGAGCCTGACCTTTCAATCCTAGCAGGAACTGTCTCAGAGGCAGAAACATTCTGCTTTTGAGAAAAGATCCTGCCAAGATCGAAGAGAGCATGACGTTTTGATCCAAGCAGGAACTTTCTCAAAGCCAGAACCAGTCTGCCTATGAGAAAGGTCCTGCTAGGATCGAAATATCAAACCGTCCCTCTACATTCTGCAGAGAAATCTTGTTCGGGACTTCACAGTTGAGGGGAGGGCTTTCAACTGACCCCGAGACAATCCCGACCTTGTCATTACTAGGCCGCAGTGCTATTGCCACCCTGTGAAACTACCGGTACAATGTACATGTACGGTATGTCGCCGCGAGTGTTGGACACTGTGATTCCGCAGCGCAGACCTCTAGAGTCTCGCCCTCACAAAAATGTGACGGTGGCAGAGAACTACGACCCACCTTCTCCAGCAAGTAGTTGCTGATGTGGCCCCCAATGGGGTCGCCTTTGAAGTCAAAGTTGATGTCCATGTACTTGCCAAAGCGACTGGAGTTATCGTTGCGGTTTGTCTTGGCATTACCAAAAGACTCCAGGATGGTGTTGGACTGAATCAGGATATTTTTCACTCTTTCCGAAAAAAAGAAAAAAGAAACACGATAAAAAACCAAAGTTAGGAAATCTGATATGGATTTCATACCAAAAGATCCAAACTTATATTTCATAAGACAAAATCTAAGCAAATCATATATTTCCAAAAAGATCGAGTTACTGCAAAGCAGATGCTAATTTTCATTGCATTCATATAATTGTGGAAAGCTTAGCCCCTAAGCCCAGTGTAAACATAGACTTAAGAAGCTGGATTGAAGAGAGTTTATGATAATGCTTCATGGATTGAATAACAGGCTGGCCATATGGCCATAAATCTGCATAAACATGCATATGTATGAATATCCATTACATGTAATTCCATCAACAAAATGCAATCCCTTGTGTCAACTGTGCCGCCACAGGTATCTCACTCATGAATAATGCACATACTGGCCTGCCAATAAGCATATTTATGCAAATGAGGCAGATACATTACTCAGCCGTACCTTTCCACTTCGTGCTGTTTACCAACATTGGTCACCGCGGCGATATAGCGCATAATAATCTTGGATGCCTCCGTTTTTCCGGAACCACTCTCGCCTTGTGAAAGAGAGAAAGAAAGAGAGAAAGAAAGAGAGAACGAAAGAGAGAAAGAAAGAGAGAAAGAAAGAGAGAAAGAAAGAGAGAAAGAAAGAGAGACAGAAAGAAAGAGAGAAAGAAAGAGAGAAAGAAAGAGAGAAAGAAAGAGAGAAAGAAAGAGAGAAAGAAAGAGAGAAAGAAAGAGAGAAAGAAAGAGAGAAAGAAAGAGAGAAAGAAAGAGAGAAAGAAAGAGAGACAGAACGAAAGGGATAAAGAAAGAGAGAAAGAAAGAAAGAAAGAAAGAAAGGAATTCAAAGACACGAAAGGGAAAATAAATAAGAAAAATGGAAAGAAAATCAAATATCTAATAAAGTTAAAATTTCAAGGCGTAGATTGAAAAATAAAGCACTCTTTTGTACTATGGAAAAGGCCACGTTTCACAAACCATTCCGATCAAGTAAACTGCACACAGGACATTATGAACTGCCTGACATTTCCATCTAGGACCTTACTCTGCGCTTTTGAGAAAGGTCTTTTGAACAGCAGAAAGGAAAGTCTGATGCTAAGATCTCATCCTGGACTTCTTTCTGCCTTTAAATTAAAGGCCCTATACAACATTTTTAAAAGTCAAAAGATTGCCAAAGTTTGTCTGTTAAACTATAAAACGTTAAAAAAAAAATCCTGCGAAGGTTTGAGCTCAAATGGTAATCTGAGAAAGTAGAAATTTAAGGCAAACAATTGTCACGGTTTTTGCACCGTTCTGTTGTGTAAGAAATAGTTAATTACTCGCGAGTAATAAACTGTTTGTCAATGTTTGAGTGAAGATTTCTCAAGAAATACAGCATCCCAAACCGTAAGATCTCAACATGAGGATTCTATCGTGACCATCTACAAACTGTGTAAATTAGAAGGAAAGCTGTGGACATCGATGTTTTATGATCTTCCCAATGTTGTATCAGGCCTTTTAGTTTAAGAAAAGACCTGCTAGGGTGGAAAATGACGGGCACTAAGCTATGTTTCTGGGAATTGTATTCAATTGCATTGAGTAAGAAGTGTACAACATTTCTAAAATCACATACAGTAGTGTATTCAATTAAATGAGGGTTTGCCCTACTCGACATAATTAGCACCGAGTGCTAAGTGCTTTGCCTGATTGCCTGCTGAAAAAATACCAGCATCTCGGGCAGGATTCAACGCCGTGCCTCCTGCTTTCTAGTGGAGATGTCTGAACCACTTGATCACTGAGCTGGTTGAGGTCGTGTGGCAGATTCGAACGTGTATAGCAGCAGGTCCCACGTTGTATCATGCATGTAGGTATAATGTAATTTCATAGGAGAATGTACTACATGTAATTCAATGAGGGTGTGCCCAACTCGACATATATTTGATTTCGCTGCAGAAAATCCGAGAGCCCAGCTCTAATTATGGTGAAGTACCGGTATGTATAGTAGCATACCAAGAATGTGTAGCACTGTGGCTTTCACTGGTGACCTAGTGCCATAGTTCCCTCATAACGTACAGAGCATGCACACTGTTCCCGATAGTCAAGGTCCTCCGAGTTCTTTCCGGACCCAAGCCAGCCACACAAAGTGGAAACCAGGGCTGGATTTCACAAAGTCTTACAATGCAACATAACTCAACTTAAAATGGATAACCCATCGTAAGTTGTGATAGGCCGTATGGTTTCTGTGCATCGCTCATCGTCTTGCGATTGATCGTAAACTACTGGTACATGTACATGTATGGTTACGATGGGTTTGGTGAAATTGACTGCAGATGTACAGTGTGTACATGTACAGTTGTATGTAGGTACGGGTGCACATTAAAGGCCCAATACAACATTAGGAAGATAGGGAAACATGGATGTCCACAGAATTTCTTCTAATTTACATAGTTTGTGGATGGTCATGATACTGTAGAATCCTCATGTTGAAATATAACGGTCTGGGGTGCAGTACTTTTACAGAAATCTTCACTCAAACATCGACAAACTGCTTACTGTACATCTTACATTACCGAACAGTGCGTAAACCATGACTTTTTTGTTGTGCATTTGTGTGCTTTCTCAGATCACCATTTAAGCTAAAACTTTTTGCAGTATTGCTTTTTTTTCAATGTTCTTTGGTTTAACACACAAACTGTGGCAATTGACCTTTACCAATGTTGTACAAATGTATCTATATGGCCTTTAAATACATATAACTGCACAATGCACATGTACAGTAATCTGCTTGTTGAATCTTCTCGGCAGACGCTCAGTGAAATCCGACAAAAAAAAAAGCAACTCCATCCCAACTTCGGGGGCATTCGTGGGAACGGCGTGCCCTCTGCTTTCTCCGCCTCACCTGAGATGACGATGCAGGTGTCCCTAGCCCGTCGCTTCATGCTCTTGTAGGCCGCATCGGCGATGGCGAAGACGTGGGGCGGCCGCTCGTAGATCTCGCGGCCTTTGTACTGCTCCACCACGTCCGGCCCGTACATGTCCACTGTCCGGTACGGGTTGACGGACACCACCACCTCGCCAATGTACGTGTAGATCCGGCTTCTTTCATATCTGCGTGGACAAGAAGAATACCTAATTTCTAATATTTTTTCAGAACTTTGAATGTTTTGAATCGTTTTGCATGTAGGTGAAGACAGGGCTCGAAATATCCACTAGACCGTGGACCGAGTCTAGTGAGTAAACCAAAGTACATAATAATCACCATTTTAAAATCAGAAATGTGGAAATACCGTAGATACATGTACATACAGTACAGATGTATACATGTAAGCCAAGCTCTCCAGATTCACTAAAAATAAGATGGCAAGATTTTAATTAGGATTTCAAAGTTCAGAATTCATTTAAGTTTTTGAGGTTATTTCAGGAAATCAGGCTACTACTAAACCTGTTTTTGTGCATAATTTGTATCACCCATTCTTTGGTTTATTTATCAGGAATACAAATATTTTGAATAATTTGAATATATAATGAATAAAATGAATGTAATTAATATAATTAATATACCGTGGCCTAATGAATATCATGAATATAATTAATAATTTTAATTTAATGAATGATGTGATTAAGATAAATATTTTGAATTTTTCATAAATTGAATAATGGATAATGTACATGTACATGTAATTTGCTCTGCGTATAGCAATTTTTTTCATCTACTGGTAGCTTTATTTACACCAAGGTACTGTACAGTACAGCAGTAAGTACATGTGGCTATAGAGTAATTAGGTTTCACTGTAGTGCGCTCACATCAATTGATAATATTTGTAACACCATTCCAGTGCCATGGCTCAAGACAGGGTGCACACCGACTTGGGCGTTGGCATGGAAACTGTGCCAATTGTGATATATCACAATACATGAGGCACATGGCATTTGCACAATGCAGTGTGTCAGTGACAATGACATTTCACAGGGCCAGATATAGGGCATACAGTTTGCACATGTACTGGTACATGTACAATGTAGTACACATGTACATACATGTATGTACTTGTTCATGTCCTACCGTACATGTACATGTACAGTGTCCATCATGGTCAATGGTAAGGTACATGTACATGTACATGTACATACATGCACCTGTACATTTACGTACAATACATGGATGTACATGTACATGTACACGGGTACATACATGTGTGTACCGGTAGTACATACCGGTAGATGTACATGTACATGTAGGCCTACATATGTACAGTTATGTGTACATGTACATATACATGTACACGTTGTGTGTATAATTTATGCTACATGTACTTGTACATGTACATGTACGTGAAGATACAAGAGGAAGCACATGACATGTGTAGCATCACAGTACCGGTACTTCCTTGTAGAGTACTCTGGCCACAATCAATTTGATTGAATACCGAACTGTTAACCCAAATGAGGAAAATAGTAACAAGCTTCCAATCGTAGACTGGATTCATATGAAACTCATGACTATGAATCAATTTATTTAGTTTTAATTAGTGTTCTTTAGGTCCTTGAAGTTTGATCAATGCTGTACGGTAATTTCTAAGTCAAAGTGCACAGTCTCAACAGGTTCTTATATGGTGCTGGGCCATACGGAAGTAAGTGCACAGCAGAACCTAATGCTTTGAATTTTGAAATGTCTAGAGCTGAACAATGGTCTGAGCACACACTGAAATGTTGAGTTTTCAGCTCTTCTCGGAGCCACACTCACTCTTGAAAGGGTTAACGGGCATGGCATCGTCACAAGCATTACTATATGTGTACACTGTACACTGACATCAAATAAATTGAACTAAAAATTGTTCCAACAATTCCTCATACAAGTACATGTATGTGTATATAATTCACAACTGAAATTAGAATGTAATACTATTTACAAATGGTTGCCAAAATTTGCTTTTAAACTCCAGACCAGAGTCATACTGTACATCCTGTTCTTGTTTGTGCCATAAATAATCTTTTCGAGCCAGACTTGTGCAAGTACATGTACATGAACCTACATGTACTGTAGACCTGTACGTACCGGTATGCAACTTCCATTTTTCTCAGAACCAATTTTTATTGCAAAAATGTTGCAAACTGCTTACTGACTAAAATGACAAAAAAATGAAAGTATACAGTATAAATTATATCAAAAATTAGGAGGGCCTGATGTTTCGATACAGAATGGCAGGGACAAACAGATTGGAAGTGGGAGACGTGATCAGAAAATGGCGGCAGACAAACTCGGAAGGAAGCGTGGTAGACAGATCAAGGAGTGGGCTTTAATCAAAGCAAAGTTTAAGGGCACTTGGACCCAAAGGTCCTGCTACAATTGTACACAAGCCAGGTTTGAAATGTCAGGCCCTCTGAACTGGATTATGAAATCTGACAAGAAAGACAGTGAAAATTAAAGGTGCTGTGGTGGGGATCGAAACATCAGGCGTTATAACCTTGTCAGATTTGTATTACATCGAGTAGCATGGAGGTTGTGTTTTTGCAGGAGTCTGTTTGTTGGTTTGCTTGTCTATGTTTCTGTTAGCAAAATATCGCAAACAGTTAATTATAAATGATTCATGAATGTATCATTCTGAAATTTGTATAGCAATGTTCATTTTCAAAGTGCTAGGGCAGTTTGACATGACAGATACACATTGTACAATCAGTTCTCATCTGGTTCTAAAATAAAAAGGTTTCAACCTGATGCAACATGTACACACGTACATGTACATACAGTAACTAGGGTACATGTACTCTACTACAAAGTTTCAAATGATCACTTAAAGGCCCAATACAATTGGTAAATGTCAAAAGATTGAGACAGTTTGTGTGTAAAACCATTAAACATCACAAAAAAACAATCCTGCGAAGATTTTAGCTCAAATGGTGATCTGAGAAAGTAGAAAAAGGTAAAAAAAAGGTCACGGTTTTTGCACCACTCTGTGGTGTAAGAAATACGCCTAGTTTATGACTTGCTGGTAATAAACTATTTGTCGATGTTTGAGTGTTCGATTTCTAGGGAAGTACTGGTACAGCATCCCAGACTGTAGGATTTCAACATTATGAGGATTCTATCATGACCATAGTCTACAAACTGTGTAAATTACACAATGTAGAAGGAAATCTGTGGACATTGATGTTTTCTGATCTTCCCAATGTTGTATTGGGCCTTATTTGTCATTTTAATGTCACGTGAATTATCACATGTGAGTCAGACAGTCACACTGACAAATTTGTTTGAAAACCCAGGCTTCTCAGGCTGATGATCAAATGGTACAATTGGTAGAAAGTACATGTAGGCCAATACTGCAAATGAAAGCTTTCAGAGTTAGAATGCTGGCTGTTTATGCTGAATGAGTACACCTGATACTGATAGGGTCTACAAGTATAGGATGGCCTACAATACATGTACATGTAGAATCTTCCGGAAGAGAAGGCAGTTAGAGTGTCTAACCACAGGTATGGCATACATGGTCTGCCGCAGATGTGAATCAGCAAGCAAAACGCCCAGCAATGCAGAAACTATGCCAGACAGTGGAGCATGCAGCGTGACTACTGGTCACAGTGTCCCTCCCCTGCAGTCAAACCATCACCCCACTGCCTGCCTCTCCTCCCCTCCCCTTCCTCCCTCCCTCTCGGTAACCCTCCAGACCAAACACTGGCTGTGCTTGTGTGGGCTGCAGTCTGTGAGCGCACATTCCAATGGCCTGATTCACAGGGAGGGTTCCCATACTTCAGAGATGTGGCCTTGAATTTAGGAGGTCTTGGGGGGGGGGGATACATGTACTGTACATGACCATGCACTTTCAACCAGCACCAGTGCCATGGATGTATACATGTACATGTACAGTACACTATGTACAGTATGCATGTACACAGTACTGTAGTTGTACAAGTCCACATGTGTATGTACATTGTACATTGTACCTACTGTACTGAAGTAACTGGACTGAACTTCACAAAATAAAGATGAATAAACTTGTGCTGTGTGTACATACCGGTTCAGAAAAATATGGTCATACCAAATACAAACTGCCCATTGGCCCATACACCATGTGTACAATAGCTGCCTATTATGGTTCAAGATGCAATGTTATCAAAAATACAGGGTCTGAATCTTTGATCCTGGCAGGACCTTCCTCAAAGGCGTGTCTCTTCTGCCTTTCAGTAGTATATAGGGTTCTCCAAGGATTGATGCAAACATGAGGCTCCCTGATTTTGTCGTCCAAGTAGGCCTACAGCTGGCAATAAGGCATCTATGATCTGCATGTGTACATACATGTACATGTATGATCTATGTATAAATTAAGTTCTGTGTACTTTCAGTGTTGTTTGGTAGAAAGTTTACATGTATGCCCTACATCAAATGACCGAGGGGAAAGTTTGTGTTCTAAAAAAGCTCTCTGCATTTTTTGATATTGTTTATTGGGAAGGAATGGGAAATCCTGTGGACAATATCATCAGTTGCTTACCGGTCAAAAAACTTTCTCTTCCAAAAAAGTGGACAATCTTCCGCAAGAATGTTCAGTGTACATACGTACATGTACAGACTACAGAACACATGAACATGTACAATGTACATACGTGTACATGTAGATGTGCATTATAAAATAAATGTGTATAAGTGTACGCATCTTAATGCATGATACATGTTCATACAAAATATGCACACATGAACTGGTAGTGTATTGCACTGTACATCCTGTTCACCCTCAGCCATTGTATCTGTCATCTGTGTACTCTGGCCTTCGAGTAGACTTTATGTCAACAGATACATACATGTAGTCGTTTTTCTTTCAGTTTGTTTTAAGAAAGAAAAGCCATTTGAAGATGCACGCACATTTCAGTCTGCCCATGGATGCTGAACGATTCTTCCGTCTAGCTCTGTGTGACCTCCACTTGAAACGCATTTATCCAAACAATGTCCAAGTGGGATTTGGGCAGATCCATGGACAGACTTTTGAGTCTTTGTTATACTCTAAGTTCTATTAAACACACGCTTGTACACAATAGTCAAGGTCGCCTGTCCTCCATATGGATGTCCAAGCACAAGGCAGCTTCATAGAGGATCGAGTAAAACACGCTGTATAACAGGATCGCAAGTAGCTCTCTTACTAGACAAATTAGACAACCTGATCTCCTCTAAGTTTTCAACTTTCGAGAATAAGATTAGTGACAGCCAAAGGCAGATTTCAGACCAGTAGTTGTCAAAGATAGAGCAGAACATACTGGCCAACATGGCCAATGACAGTTATCGATTTGGAACTTCTCTTTGGAGAAGGAGTGTGGCTCTGTACCGTAGCAGTGTGTACTCTGTTCGTCATCAAGAGACAGAGTACACACATTGATCAGGCGACAGAGTAAACGGGCTGAGTACACACTACCCGAAACTTTGTGTTACCGGCTCTTTTCACTTTCAGAGCCACACTCCCTTCTTGAAAGAGAAGGGCCACATGGTGTCACGGTGTCACCGCAAACCTTCCACTTTTAAGTATTGCCACCATGCAAACCTTCAAATCTCATCTCACTGCACTTTCAGTTTGTTTATGGTAAGTCCATTGTCCAGGCTGTCTTCACTTGCATTGTCCATGTAGGTTTGAATCATCCTCTGCTCCCATGATCCTGTCCATTCCATCTCCCCTTCCTCAGTTCGTCCCACCCCTTTTGTTATCTTCCCTTTCCCTCACCATCGTCTATCGTTCACCTCAATTTCCAATTAGTTCTTTGACTCTTGGACCCTAAAGTCTCTACCCTCTCAGGGGATCAGGGGGACAAGATAAACACTGCCACTAATACTTAACAAAGTGGGGATTCCCCCCACCCTCCCGGATTTTTTGGGAGTCTGAGGGTGACAAGTCAACCAACATTATGCTCAAGGAATGAGTTTGGCGTTTCATTGTGAATGTGGCTGCGAGGACAAGAATTCCAATGTATAAGGTCTACGTTCAAAAAAATAACTGATGAGTTCTGTTACACTGTAAGTTAAAACAACTAAACTAGGATGTAATTCAAAGAAATCTAAGACACACGTGTCACACATCCCAAACATTAAGTGTTTTCTAAGTAACTGGATAGTCATTATTTTTTTAAATAATAATAAATAAGAATAATTTTCAAAATTTAGTGGGCCTGACGTTTCGATCCTAGCAGGACCTTTCTCAAAGGCAGAGTGACAAGGACCAGAGTGGTCTTTGTCACTCTGCCTTTGAGAAAGGTCCTGCTAGGATCGAAACATCAGGCCCACTCAATTTTAAGATTTGCATTTTGGTAGTTTTAGACAGTAAACAGTTTGCAACATTTTCGTACATCACTTTTTAAAAGAATAAATTTTACTTAAATTATGAATAATAAATAATTTGCTTAAAAGTAGACACATCACTGTTTTTTGGTCAGGCCCACTACATTTTGAGATTTGCATTTTTGTAATTTTAGCCAGTAAGCATTTTGCGACATTTTTGTATGATCCCTTTTTTATAAAACAATGATATCTAGCATATAAATATAATTCACCGAGTATCCTTAGCCCTTCTACCCGTCACACGGCGATCAAATTATCAGACTCAGAATTGTTTAAAAAAGGAGTAACACATGTACAGACAAGTACAGGGTGTAACAACTGTAACTGCACACCATGTACCCCTGCACTCCTTTACTTCAGTCCGTCTGTAAAAAAAACTTTGAAATTGTGAGCATTGCCACAGACCAGTCAGAGTAGGATAATCAGAATTTCAAAATGGAGTATAATAATAATACAATTAGTCAGAGTAACTTAGACCCTTACATTGTTACAATCGCCCCCTTTTTTTTCTCTTTCTTTTTTTAAAGGTCGATTGTATTTCTAACTGAGTGCAACTGTGTATCCAAGATCCTCTGAGTCTGACTAGTTAGTACAGAATACAGTGTGCAACAGCTAGGGTGTAGGCCCTATAATTCCTTAGTTATTCAGTTTTTATAGTCTTTCTAAAGATTTAACTTTTAAGCAAGCTCCTTGGAGTCCTGGGTCGCTCGCTCAATACTCAATAATCTACAGAAACAGACGCAGCTACATTCGTGCAGCGATCTACGCGTTGCACCTGTTGTGCACTCAGTTGCACCTGATGAATTTGATGCTAAAAAAAGAAACTAAAAGTAAAAGAAAAACCCGGAGAATAAATTTCTCACCTCAGCTTCAGGTTGTGCATGAAGGCCCCCTCGCTGATCTCGTCCAGGAGGACGAAATCCCCCTTGCCGTACTCCGCTCCCTCATCGTGCTCGGCCATTTAGCAGTCTCGATTCAACAGCAGGTCCCTACGCCTTTTTTGTGTGTTATTAATCATCAGATTCAGAGACTGAAATCGGCGCCTGTCCGTTCACAGCGGGTGCATGTTGACGACTGATTGTTATGATCTGTCATGCTCAATTGATTTGTATTGTTGGTTAAAATTAGTCTGTCCCCCTGTGAAAATTATGTATTCGGAGGTTTAAAGACGTGCAGGAAACAGACTGGATATTTTATTTTATTTACATGCAGTTCATGTCACTGGGCGCGATAGCACTCTGTAGAGCATTGAACGCAACACCATCTGTTCTTTCTTTTTTTCAATAGCGGAAGAATTCAAGGGCAATGTTTACATGCTGAGGACACACTTGACAGTCTGTCGATCGTGCCAGACTTTGAACTCCGGTTATCTGCTAAACTGCGTGCTTACTGGAAAATGAGACTTCTCCATTGTCTGTATCGAACCCAAGCTGTTTCCTCAACTGTTCTAAAGCAGCTTCCTGGTACAAGGTCTGTGCTGTGAACTGAAATCATCTTGACTTCCATCTTCAACTTACAATGTAAATAATTCGATCACACATATTTCTATGCATGTTCTAACTTCCATGTAAATTCCACCTATTCACCAATCGTCAACATTGTCATGTGATTGTTCTACCATGGTTCTGGTTTCACCTAGTACTAGTAGTAGTACTACAGTAGGACTAGTACAAGTAGTACTACTAGTAGTAGTAGTAGTACTAGTACTACTAGTACTAGTAGTAGTAGTACTAGTACTAGTAGTAGTAGTACTACTAGTACTACTACTAGTACTAGTAAGTAGTACTAGTACTAGTAGGAGACAGTAGACTACATGTACGTAGTTCAGTTGGCAGAAGTACCGCAATTGGTCCTTACAAGTTACAGTTACAGTTAAGTTTAGTTTTCTTTTTTCCCCTCCTGAGTCCTGTTTTGTTTACAAAATTACACCTTTTGTTGGACTAGGCCTCCACCAAAAAGATTAAACAACAAAACGATGTTAAGATTTCAGTTGCAAACAACCAATTGTTTTTAACTGAAATCAGTTCCCAAAAGTTAGAAGGCCTGATATTTTGATCCTAGCAGAGGCATATTATAAGCGTCATGACGTATGACACTTAACCACCGTGGCATGCGCGAAGCCAGGTTTTGCTGAGGCCTCCCCATACATTCATTCATTCATTCATTCATTTCTCAGGTAGTTACAGGCACAAGCACGAAACAACCCTAACACTTATCCTTATCCTAACCCTAACAACCCTAATCCTGAACCTAACCCTAATCCTAATCCTAATCCTAACTCTATCAGTAACGCTAACCCAACCCGAACTCTAACTCTAACCGTAAACATAGAACTAAGTAGCGCCCTAAGCCTCACCTACGCTGGTTTACAAAACACGTCCTTGTATAGTCCCCACACAATTTACGGGGTACCAGCATGGCCCAACGACGGTGGTTAAGCGTCATATGTCGGTCCTGTTATATATCTCCCTAGCAGGACCTTTCATTTGCCTTTGAGAAAGGTCCTGCTAGGATTGAAACGTCAGGCCCTCTAACTCTTGAGATTTATGTATTGCAGGCCATTTCAGTCAGTGAGCAGTTTGCAACAGTATTTTTGTACAACATGTTTTTGCTTCATAAGATCAGTTCTTTATAAAAAATGGGGGCATGGTCCCGGAGATATACAGCAGTTCATGGTTGAATGCTTCTGAGGTTCTGACTGGCGCCCCCACCCCAGCAAAGACTAGTTGACTTTGAGAAAAGACTGCCTTCTACGGGCTAGATATAGGTACATATTATACTGTAGCTCAGATGGTAACACAGAACACAAAGTAACAGTAACAGCAATGGTCCGCAAAACCAGAGGTCTCGGGTTCAAGTCCCGGTCCAGTTACTTTCTTGGCCATTTTTCCAAAATGGAATACTGAAGATTATGTAAAATGTTAAAGGGCTGATATTTCAATCCTAGCAGGACCTCCCTCATTGAGAATGCTAGGAGGCTTACTACTAAGGATCAAAACCTTAGGCCTTCAAACATGTTTGAGATTTTCAAATATGGTCGTTGGAGTCAGGAAGCAGTTTGTATATTGTATAATGACTCAGAGTGGATTTCTTGTCTTTTCCTTCCTTGCAGCTTTGTCCGAAGTATGAGTGACCATCTGGAGCGAACGGCCAGCAACCACAGACAGACTGTGAGTTTGCTGTAATCTACCAACATAAGTGGAATTGTTTGGGGGGGAAACTAACCCTTAGCACGCTACTTATTGCTCACACACTAATCCCCTGGTGCTGCATTACATGTTGTGCGCTGCTACATACATACATGTACATTTGTAAAATCCACCAACATTCTTCTCATGCTGTTTACAATGTGTTGCAGGAAGTGTTGGAAGGAAGTGTTGCAGGAAAAAAGTGTAAAATAATTTTTATTTTCAGCATGAAATTTCCTATCAACATCATCTCATATGATGTTGATAGGAAATTTCATGCTGAAAATAAAAATTATTTTACATTTTACCAGTCTTCTCCATCAAAAATATGCTGACCACTAGGGTGGGTGAAGTTGACAAGCCAGTGATCATCGAAGGGCATCAGAAAGATGTCATTCTGCGCAGCATTATGTGCCGGTATCCCTTTGACTTTCCACGAGACCATCGGCAGAATCGTCGCCATGATAGTTGCCTTATGAAGATATGAAGATCCATGTACATGTACATGTATTAGGGACATCGTTATCGCTAGAATAATGGCACCTCCATCTACTAGTCAGAATCACTCCGAGTAGCCGTCAGTGTATAGGGAATAAACAGTGTGGAAGACTGGAGTCGCCAACATCGTGCAAAGGGTTAACCGGGGAAATGGGTAACATGACCGTTGTAAGGAATCCTGTACTACAAGAATCTCATGTTGTTGGTACATCGTTGCGTCTGCGTGTTTCTCCAGGGTATCAGCGATGCCACAGTCGTCTCCATCTCTGACGCGTCGCCGTCGGTCAAGCTACTGACCCTCCAGGTGGCCAACGCCGACTTCCAGTTCAGAGCTGGACAGTGGTAATGAGGCTGCGCGTGTCTTGGGCACCGGTCATTCAAAGTTTGACCCCGATTGCTTGGATTCTTGCTGGGGTCCCCCCCCCCCAAGAGAGGAGATGTTTTGCTTTTGAGAAAGGTCCTGCAAGGATGGAAATATCAGGTTCTCTTACGGTTTCCTCATTTGAAAAAAAGGTGGAAAAAAACTCCCCAACAAATGAAGAGCTAAACTGATTGGGGACTTTTGAACAATTTCCGACCTCCGGTTTTGCGTACCAGCACTCTTGCCATCTGAGCTATCCAGCCCTTATTATTATTATCATTATTATTAAAAACATTTATTTAGCGCAAATTCTATTTAAAAATATTTAAATGCGCTGTACGGGAAAATAAAATCATGATGGCGACCTTTCCAAGTAGTCAACTGTTCTATGCCGGGGTAGTCTTTTCCTTCATTTATTTGACTGAAATTCCCAAATGAAGAAAATT
This sequence comes from Luidia sarsii, assembly GCA_949987565.1. Taxonomy (NCBI): domain Eukaryota; kingdom Metazoa; phylum Echinodermata; class Asteroidea; order Paxillosida; family Luidiidae; genus Luidia; species Luidia sarsii. The sequence continues at coordinate 6,897,522 of OX465109.1, forward strand.
TACAAAGAAAAATTTGACTGGATGAGGACTTGAGCTCGAGACCTCTGGTTTTGCGTACCAGCGCCCTTACTATCTGAGCTATCCATCCCTTAGATGGTGGCCTTCCAAATAGTCATCTAATCAGAACCTCACGTACTCACAAAACAGAATGTTGCATGGTATTACAGCAAACCTACTTCTTCTGCTATTCTCATCATGAAAACCTTCAAATCTCAGGCAACTAATTGCAAACTGCTGACCAAAATGCACACCCCTAAAAAATGAAGTTAATACAAAAACTGTTGCAAGCTGCTCACTGACTAAAATGACCTGTAATACATAAGAGTTAGAGGGCCTGACGTTTCGATCCTAGCAGGACCTTTCTCAAAGGCAGAGTGTACATTAGATGGCCTGATGATGTGATCCTTTCTCAAAGAACTCTGTCTGTCTGTAAGCTTCTTTCTTTCAGCTAGTCTGTCAGTCTACCTGCCTTCCTGATGAATAACTATGTGCAAGCTCTTCTTACAATGGCCCTTGTCCAAATCCTGGCTTAGGCTCAGGCTCCGGCTTTGCCTCTAGTTCTTTCATCCGTTTTAAAGTTCAAGGCATGAGAACGGGAGGCCTTTGGCTTATTTGTTCAATGTTATACTGTGCTTCAACTTCAACAAAGAATTCCAACCTGTGTTTTCAACTTTTGGATAACAGACACGAAGCCGGGTTTTGGAAAAGGGACAATGTATAGACTGTACAGTATATGGTGTCATCTCATGCTTTCCACAAACCAAGCTTATGTTTCAACTGCCGTCCCCTCATACACAGGGTGGACTTCTTCGTCCCCGACATGGAGATCTTCACAGGCTTCTCTGTGACCTCTCCGCCCGGCCGACTGCGACCCGATATGACCTTTGACCTGGCCATCCAGAAAACTGACCATCCGCCCACCCTCTGGGTTCATGAGGAGGTACTAGTGATCCCGCTTGCTTGCTTTTGGGGAGGATTTTTTCATTTTTTTTCATCAAACATAGCCCTGCAGTAGAATGTTTATAATTTGTTTTTGTAAATGAACTTCATGCTAGGCATACACAAATAGATCCTCGCATGTCCTCCAAGGTAGGCCTGGCATTTCAATTCTACCAGGATCTCGCAGATGCCTAGCAGAGTGACAGGGTCAAGAACAGGACTCAATGTCATGGAGCTGCTTCAGCGGCAAAATTTGCTCAAGCGCAAAAAGTCATCATTCAAAGGATCAACCTTGCCAACCCCAACTTCGCCAGGCGATTGACATCACGTCCCAGTGGGGTTTGTAATCCTGTTTGCATAAGGAAGACTTTTCCTGCTTAGCGAAATTTTCACACTTAAGTGGGTCTGTGAGAATGGGCCCAGATAGGATTGGTTTTGTACACCAGTGCTCTTTTTCTTACCATCTGAAGTTCTGAACTACCCAGCCCTTAATTAGATGGCAGCCTTCCCAAATAGTCAACTAGTCTCTGCAAGGGTTGGGATGCCAGTCAGAAGCATTTAAATGTAAATTTGAAGTCCGTGAGAATCCTCCTGTTTGGCAAAAATGACATTACCACTGAAATCGCATAGCAATGTACGTGTAGAGCAGACGAGCAAGCAGGCAGGTTCACTGTACTTCTCAATGCAGACTCTGGAATTTTTGAGAGGGGGGGTTTGGACGGATCGGTAATCAATTTCTTGCCATCAATCGCAGAAATTTGTCCAGTCTTTGTTGGTCTCAAATGTAGGAACAGATTTTAGCAAGTGGAAAAAAGTGTTCATGCAAATTGGGAATGTTTAGAAAAGTAAGAAAAGTTGTCAGACTAATTGAAAAATTCTTCCACAAGCTGGAATTTTTTTTTTGTCCTGCCCTCCCCCTCAAAGTTTAATTGCACAGTTAAGTACTGTAAGTGTCCCATTGATCACGAGTGTACTCAGTGTAATGTGGAAAGTTTGCAGTGACACCATGTACAGTAGGTCATCTCTTTAGATATACTGTAGAGTATGGCTCTGGGAAGAAGAGCCAGTCACTCAATGTTTCAGGCAGTGTGTGCTCTGCCCGAACATTGAGTTACTGGCTCTGTTTAAGCCCTACTCCATCTCAATGAGATGACATGCATGTGTCACTTTCCACATAGTGCTTCTGCAATGCAAACCTTGAAATCTTATCGACACTGAGTGCAGTCATTATTTCATATGCTACTTTCTTTCTTCTTAATTCACGAAGGGTGGATTTTTTCATACCTGGCTTGAGAACTGTAGGGGGATACTCCATGTCCACCTCACCCAAGCTCCTGTGGAGGAAATCCCAAATGGGTTTGGGCGTGAAGTACAGTGAACATGCCCCTGCACATTGGGTGCACAGACAGGTACAAAATACCTATAGATCTGTCTCCCCCATCCCCCCATTCCCTGCCTGCCTGCCTGCCTCCCTCCCTCCGCAACGCTGTACCCGCTGCTATCCGCCCCTACCTCCTGCTATACCGGTACACTCGACCTCGACCAGCTCGGTGGTCAAGTGGTAAGACTAAACATCTACACTAGAAAGCAGGCCTGGAGTCGCGGGTTCAAATCCCACTCGAGCTGCCTGAATTTTTTTCATCAGGCATCTGGCAAAGCAAACTCTCATTGAGAGACTTTTCCTGCTGAGCAGATTTTCACGCCTAAGCATCTCTATGAAAATGGGCCCATGGGTGTTTCATTTTGCGGTATTTCTAAAACTCTGATCATTTAAAGCAAGCAGTTTGGCAGCATCTTTGTAGCTCAAACGATGAAATAAAAATAGCAAAGATAATTTGGCTAGACTAGGACCTGCACCCAAGACCTGTGGCTTTATGTATTCGCAGTGGCTGTTGTTACGGCAGTCGTCCGTGTGGTTCCCTGACTTGATTGTATTTCGTCAGCATTGCAGGCTGGTTGAACCAGTCTATTAGCTGATAGTCTGGTTCCAAGAGCTTAACATCCTGACAAATACTGTGAAGTCAGGGAACCACACGGACGACTGCCGTAACAACAGCCACTGCGTTATGTATTAGTGCTCTAACCACCAGATCTTCTTGTTATTGGCTTCTTCATTTTCCGGAAGTGCAAAATCGGTGATAAGGTCGGAGTTCGGGCAGGAGGTGATCAGATCCTGTACGACCCATGCCCGGCTGACCCCAGCTGGGACCTTCTACTGATCGCGGGCGGGATAGGCATCAACCCACTCTACTCCATTCTGCAGCATGTCCAGGACCTTCATGCCAAGAGGCTGAGCCATCCAGAGGCCTACAGGCCAGGGAAAGTGGAACTCCTGTACAGTGCAGCCAGTCTGCAGGAACTGATATTTAAGGTGTGTTAGGGGTCGGCATGACTCACCTCATATGATTATCATTCAAAACCTTTTTTTTCATGGAATTTCGCCCAAAACAAGGCTATAAAGCCACTCTAGATTAAGGGCTAAGGAAGGAAGGAGATACACGTAGGGAGGAACTCAGGAAAGCTGGAGATAGGAATTGATATTCCTCAAAAGGGCAAGATCATAAGGAGGTACATGTACACGTAGGAAACATGAACTAGGAAGAGAACTCCAAAGAGAAACAGAGTGTTGGAAGAAGCTGTTCTGATGCCTCCTTGTCATACAACCCTAACAGTAAGCCATGTTTAATACCATCGATGAATCCCTGTGTTCAAGATAAATTTTAAAATTTAGTGGGCCTGACGTTTCGATCCTAGCAGGACCTTTCTCAAAGGCAAGATAAATTGTTAGTTGGCTCCTAATGTCGGCTTGAAGGGAGCGACGTTTCGGCTGCAGACTGTTGATAGGTATCCCAGTAGGGCTACACGTACCAGTACATACATGTACATCTTTTTACTAGTCAAATTACACACCTATAAATTGTTAAGACCTATAAATCGTGGTATAAGGATTGGGGTTTCTTTCAATACCTATTTCACAGAAAGGAGGACTACAGTAATTTGTTTTAATTTTTCTTTTCTAATTTCTAAAAAAAAAGTACTCTACCAGTGCTCTTCCATCTGAGCTATCTAGCCCTTAGATGGTGGCCTCCCAAAATAGTCAACTCGTCTTTGCCGGGGTGGGGGTGCCAGTTAGAAGCATTTTACTATCAACTGCCGTATTTCTCCAGGGATCACACCCCCAATTTCATTCAGGTGCTAGCTACGTACAGTAGCTCGGGGATCACGCAAAGTGGATACAGCTTTCTTTAAAAAAAAAAATTCAAATCAAAGCTTCTGCCCGAGTTTTCATTTCGTGAAGACCAATAAAAAGCAAACCGCGATCCTTCTTGCTCTCAGGAATCCATCGAGGGCATAGCGGACCAGGAGGACAGCATAGTCTGCCAGTTCTTTGTCACCAAGGAAAAGGTTTCACCAACCGGGCAAATATCAGGTTTGTGACAGACTCAGACTAATTTGTGACTCTGACTTAATCATTTGAGACTCAGACTCAGGCTCCATAATTGGTGACTCAAATACAAGTCTGCCAATTGGAGAAAATGTTCCCCAAGCTTTTTTAACATCATGTGTGGCTTTTCTTTCTGCAGGGCATCGGATAGACCAGGCCACCGTGTCCTCCTCACTGGAGCGACTGGACAGGGCCAGGCTGAGGTGCTTCCTGTGCGGCCCTCCGCCCATGATTGCAGGCATGGAGGCACTCCTGGCCCAGGGGGGCGTGGCGCCAGACCAGATCCACTGCGAGAAGTGGTGGTGAGGAATAGGCGGGGGCCGCAGACACCGAGCCAGTATTCCACCATGGATACCAAACTAGTGTAGCTGATACTACAATGAGTAGGTTTGCGGTGACACCATGCACAATGTCTCTTTTGTGAGTTGCATGTGTGGTTCTGGAAAGAACCTGAGGAACTCGACGTTTCGAAAAGTATACCCCATAGCTGCCAACCTATTTGAAAGGAAATTAGAAATACTTCAGCTAAAAAAGAGGAATCACAGAGCAAACTGAATAGAAATTACATGTGTAAATTTCAAAGCCAAAAATCGGAGTCTGTTGTCAAGAGCTTGTAAAAAAGTGATACATTTTTACCAGAAAAGAGGAATGATTCCTCCAAACTAGGAATGGTTGGCAGCTATGGTACTCTGTTTGTCTTCAGAAGACACTAGCTGATGCTATATACATGTAAGTTGATATATATCTTTATAGGTTCCATGGGCCACACATTGGAAAGGGAGCAAGTCCGTAGCACTACCATACATGTACATGTACCATGTGTACCGGTATGTACATGTACATGTACATGTGGAAACATACAGGTACATGTACCGGTACACTTGCATGCAAGGAAACATCCTCAACAGCTTTTTGCACATGTTAAGGTGCTATTGTATTTTGTGAAACTCATTTCAAGCGTTGTTTTGATCCACTACCATACATGTACATGTATGTGTATGTGCATGTACATGTGGAATCATACAGGTACAGGTACACTTACGTGCAAGGAAACATCCTCAACAGCTTTTTGCACATGTTAATCAAGGTGCTATTGTATTTTGTGAACATCATTTCAAGCGTGGTTTTGATCCACTACCATACATGTATGTGCATGTACATGTGGAAACATACAGGTACCGGTACACTTACTTGTACGTGCAGGGAAACATCCTCAATAGCTCTTTGCACTTGTTAAGGTGCTATTGTGTATTGTGAACATCATTTCAAGCGTGATTCTGATCCCCCGGAGATGACAAGCTTTGTAGACCCATACCCAAGGTGGTCTATTAAAAGTGTGATGTGGGCTGTCCCACAGTCTGATATGCAGGATAAACCCTGCTTTGAAGCAATCAATACATACAGTAAAATGTGATAACTTTTTTCACTTTGATACAATGTATTTTGTATAAACTGCGCAACAGATTCATCAACTGTGGCTTTGAAAATTTCTGGTAAAATCTTAACAACAATTTGAGGAAAGGGAGATTTTTGTAAGGAATTTCAACATTCCAAATAATCTTAAATAAGTAGTTTGCCCATATATTTAACAAAACAGTTCTAGAACATGAACTTAAGAAATAACAACAGAATTCCAAATTATCATTAAAACTAAGTCATTAGATTACCAATTCCCTTATTTGAATTTGCTTGATTCTGATTCGTAAGAAGTTCACCATGAATCTTTGTAATCGTCGAAAAGCTGCAAAGTTTGCTTTTTTACATTATTCTTGGCTGGAAATCCAATGTGGAAATTGTGGAAAATTACAGGTATACAGTATTTATTCTAAGACTGTAGAGTGTTTGTGTGTGTTTAATTAATGTGTTTTAGAGATGGTCATTGAAGAACCTCTTCAATTGTAAAATATAACGGTAAAATATAACAGACAATGTGGATTCTTGTCACACTGCCTTGCAAGGCAAAAACACTGGCCAAAATGTTTGTCATGTACTGCATGTGACTGTAGGCATTGAGGAGATGAGGCAATAGAAAAGTGCTGAGGTACCCACCTCAGAAGGCAGAGAGGTCAGGTAATTGTCACTGCTTGCATGTGACTTGAGGCGTTGAGGTGAGGCAATAGAGAAGTGCTGAGGTAGGGAGGCAGAGAGCTCAGCTAGTCACCACGGCTTGCGGGTGAATAGGCATTGAGGAGATGATGATGAGGTGTTGATCAAGAGCTGAGGTATATGTGTCCCCCTCACGAGGTAGATGGCCGAGGTCATACCCACTGCAAGCACCGGGTTTTCAGGCATCGAGGTGTAAAGGGAATTAAAGAAAATCGGGCATCGGGAAGGAGCCTATGTAACCGCCTCGGGAGACAGCGAGCAACTGGCTAAAGACATCGGAGGACCGGAGGAGCCTCGGAGAAGCTGATGGGCAGAGGTTGTCGGGGAGACATCACCTCAGGGTGGGGACTGCTCCTCCGAAGCCAAGCGAGGTGCCTCTTCTTGCTCGGGGATGGGTCTTGGATGATCTACTGACCCACCTGGAGGGTTTGCGACAGATTCCTCAGCCTCCCGATCAGCTGCTCCTTCTGCTGCAGGAGGTGGGCCTCCAAGGCCTTGGCCTCCTGCAGAATCTTGTCCACCCGTCCTGGGCAGAACATCTCAAACTGCTCGCTCTCCCTGCATGGGCAACCAAGAACAGGCGTCCTCATGGGTGGATGGTGTGGTCAGGAATCCTTAACATTTTCATCAATAAGACTTAAGGCTTTGCATGGTGGGTGAAACATTATAGGAGGGTTTGCGGTGACACCATGTACATGTATAAGGTCTCTTAAAGGAGAGGTATGGTTCTGAAAAGAACCTGAGTGATAACTCCATTAACCCAATTATAACTCTTGAATAGAACCCAATTGATAACTCCTGAATAGAACCCAATTGGTAACTCATGAAAATAACCCAATTGATAACTCCTGAATAGAACCCGAGTGATAACTCCTGAAATGAACCCGAGTGATAACTCCTGAAATGAACCCGAGTGATAACTCACCCAATTTTCATGGTTTAGATTTTCAAAGTGTCTGCAGGCTTATAGAGCAATCGTCATTTTGGACTTACGTCATCGTTTGTTCCCACTGGAGGCAGGCAGACTGTAGACCTTGGCCAATGGCTGGGGAAACAAACAAACAAGAATTGAGATGGGTTTTCTAGGTACACAAATCAAGGCATGGACACTGATGGGGACATTTCAAACAATCCAATGGTATCAGCCTAGAAAAAAAAATGGACTAGAGATTTGAGCAGAGACCCCAGTGCACATGGACTAGTGCAGCACTTGGATTTGGGATAGGTTGTATAAGTCCTACATTGTAGGTCCTGTGTTACTTAGAAGTGTGGATTAAGCTATGGATATGGATATGTTTGGTAGATATCCTGTGGGGGCTGGAATAATGTATAATATGTATAATGATGAAGTGGGTGGTTTTCCAAATGAGACCATGCCTGCTCTTGGACACGCTTGGATTAGTGACTAGACCCGAGTGTGTGACCTACACATTTACTAGGAAGGTGGGCACTACTGGACTTGGTCTCTTGAAAGATGGACCACTTGGGGAACTGCTGAAGGCTGACCAGAGTACATGCACTAAAAGTGTAAAGTAAAATATTGGCCCTGCCCCTGCCCTGGCCCTGGTCCTGTCCCTGGCCTTGGCCCTGGCCCTGTCACTGGCCCTGCCCAGCCCTGGTCCTGCCCCTTCCCTTTGCCCTTCCCATGCCCTGGTCCTTCCCCTGCCTCTGCCCCTGCCCCTGCCTCTGGCCCTGCCCCTGCCTCTGCCCCTGCCTCTGCCCCTGCCCCTGCCTTAGACCCTGCCCCTGCCCCTAACCTGAATACTGAATACTAAGTCTCTAAGACCTACCTCGGATTGTATGTTCCATGTGTTTCACATTGCCTTTGAGATTGTCCTCTGTGGAAGTAAAACAGATGATCTGAATTTGGCTACTGGACCAAGAATCAAGCCAGAGACCTCTGCCAGTGGTTTTGCACACCAGTACCCTTACCATCAGAGCTATCCGTCCCTTAAACGGCGGACTTCCCAAACAGCCAACTCGTCTTTGAAAATGATCAAAAGTTAATTTGCAAGCACTTGACAAAGCCCTGTGTGGATCCTTTTTTTTAATGCATCCTTGGAGCAAGATCCTGCTAGGAGCAATATTCCTGCTAGGATCTAAAAGTCAATGCCCTAAGTGAGATTTGCATTTGTCAACCATGTCATGAGAAAAACTGAGAAAAGGAAATTAAAATAAATGACCATTTTTTTTCAGACATAGAGGGCAGCATTTGTAAAAGGAACTCATGAGTGTACTAATAATGATTGCTCCATAACCATTGTAAAAAAAATTTAAAAGGAGATTTTTGAGCGCTCAGATTTCATAGAATGTCTGATAGCCTACCATTACAAACTTCCTGATGAGTAAGTAATTTGTACAAATTGGAATGTCCGGAAATTGGGCATTTTTCAACTGATATGGCTAATTCCCTGAAGGACATTTTGGTGTGCCCACTTACATATGAAACCATTCCGCTTTCCTACATGTAATGTTATAACAATGGAATGAACCACTTTGTAGACAGAACAGGATGTTATTCATTTTAACAGTATGTTAAAATCTACAGAATGTTTTATTCTGTTGCTACAATATCATACAGGAAAACTGAATGGTTTCATAAGAGGGGACACCAAAATGCCACAAGTTGGACCACTGATTTATGGAATTATCCCTCAGGGCTCGAAATATCCACTAAACCGTGGACCGAGTAGTCTAGTGATTTCAGCGCTGGTCTAGTGCCAAGTGAATGCACTGGACCGGCTCTTGCACCATGAAGAAAATGGCACTCAAAAACATAACTTTGCCTTTGACCTGTACCGGTACTTAAACATCATTGGTATTCGCTTCACTGTGGGTTTTTGTTCAATTTGTGTTCCCCCCCCCCTTATTTATGACACAGGTCTTTATTATTATTAATGGTTTATTAATCACATGTCCCGAAGTACCGAAGCTGGGTACCGTAATATGGGCGTCATAGTCACTGCATTACAGTAGTTGTGCATAGGATACTGTTGGTTGGTGTTGATAACAGTTCAGCGCCAAAGTTCTGCTGAGCGCACTCTAGAAGCTGTCATAAAAGGTGTCTAGAATAAGAGTGTACTATTAAAAGACTATCAGAAAAAGAAAAGAAGGATGGCAAGAACTAATGGAGATAAGAATGGATTTAAAATTGGTTTTTTGTACAGGGCCAAATGTAGGCTGCTCAGAGTAGTAGAGAGCGCCCTCTCTTTTTTTTTTGGTCAAAATAGTTCAGGACCATTAAGAGTCTTCAGTTACGAGACCTGTTGTCTAGTACATTTCTTTCTGAAATTCGAGCCCTGCCCCTTCTCCTAGACCCTCCCTTAAGTCGCAGGGGACTGCGGTCACCTTTGGGGCCTGCGCTGGCTGGCAGCTGACAGAGGTCGGCCGGTCGGCCGGCCACTAACTCCTGCACACATCCCTGGGCACCGCTGAGGCTGAGCTCAGTGGCTGCCGGGGTCTCTAGGCTGGGTACCACTACTGCCGAGTCTGCCATCGCTGCACTGATCGAGAAACTGGGTTCCAGACAAGATTTCCTGCTAATCACCTGCAGCAAGAATCAATGAGACAAAGCATCGCATGGCGTTGTTGTTGTTTTCATGCAGCCGACTACTAATACTGTCAGCCTCTACAGTACATGTATCTGTCCACTCCAATTAGTTGAGCTCGACCTCGGCCTCATCGAGTCATTCAAACTATGGCATGCCAACTACCCAAGTCCACCCACAACCAACTGGCCTATTGTTATCACCAGTTCCCTAGCTGACACTTCCCTCTTTGATTTTTCCCCCTCTTCTCACTAATCCCTACCCTACTCCTTGCCCTTCACTTTGATCTCTCCCTACCAGCTTTACTGTTTGTCCTTTGTTTCTCATCCGTGTCCTATTCACTCTCTTCCCCCTTCCTTCGTGTACATGTATCTGTTTTGTCCTTGTCACTCTGCCTTTTGAGTTTGAGAAAGGTCCTGCTAGGATCAAAACGTCAGGCCCACTAAATGTTCAGATTTGCATTTTGGTCATTTTAGTCAGTAAGCAGTTTGCCACATGTTAATTGGTATAGATCTCTTCTTTTTTAAGTTCAATGATAGCCCCATACATTGCCTGGCATTACATTAGAATGTCATTACTGGGAATTGCAATACCAAATGTTGTTAGTGTAAATCTGTGCCTACTCTTTGATGATTTTAAGCAAAACAAAACTTTGGTTCAGAACAGTATGTTGGCTAGGCCTGACCTAATTTGCAAGTATATCAGGTCTAACGTTTACAAGAGCTGTTTTAGCATGAGTTTACAATAGCCCTCACGATGGTCTATCGTTAGCTAGTGAGTAGTGTCCTTGGATGTCCTAACTATTCAGTATTCATCATTACGTAGTTCAGTCCAAAACACTGCCTCATGTACGGTTAAAGGTTTATGAAGAATACCTTCCAACTCCAAGGGCAATATACTATAGAATCTACATTCTTTTTCTATGGGTTTTCGAAAAGTGCAACCAAAACCCAAAGTGCAAAGAAAGGAAATGCTACCGTAAAAAGTTTTCTAAATCTAAGGCCTGTACATTGGCTACAATAAACAACTTACAAGTTTTACAACTTAGTGAACTAAACCTCAACACAAGTACAAGACAGCTGATTATTTTTAGTCTGAAAAATGGGAAGTGGGCTATTTACGTAGAAAAGGAGTTGACAACAGCGTCTCGGATGCTGCCTTTACATGGAACGATTTCCCAACCACGTGAAAACTGACGCAGGAAAGATTAGAACGATGTTTTTTACTCACAGGTCACGGTGGAATTTGTGCAGAAAATGAAAGGCTTTCCTTCCCTTACTGGCCTTAGTTATACAGGGATGCTGGACTACGGTCTCTTTGAATGGCGCCCTCTGGCGGCATCGTCAACTTTTTCTATGACGTCACGACGCCTCAAACCGCGGCCGTTGCTGGATCGTAGCAAGGCCAGGAAGTAGCCTCCGTACACGACATGTGTGTGCGGACGTAATGTACGTCCGTACATGTACGTACAGACGTACGTCCGTCGGGGATAGATTGCAGTCGACTCGCCGCGGCGGTGGGCAATGGGTTATTCGGGTAAAAAAAAATGTGACCACAGTTTCTAGGTGAATACCGTGCGCTGTACTGAACTGGACAATACAGCTTCAAATTCAGCGACAACACATCACCTTATTTCCAGGGGTTCATGACTAGTCGAAGTCTGAGTCCCAGCCTATAATGCATTGATTCGTAGCATATTGATGTCCACGCAATCATTCTGTCATAATATCTGTGCGCATATGTGACCCGGCACAGCGACATGAGGAATATTTCACCAAAACACTTTTCGAGTAAACAACGTTAGAATGGCGCTGCTATAATGTGTCTGGTACCAAACGAACGAGCGAAGTCCCCTTGTACTATTTGCAACAAAGTTCACACGGAAATAATTTTGATATCATTTGAAAGCTAATGGTATACTCTTTCACATCTTTAGAAAATCTCAAAATCTCAAAAGTGGGGGTTATTTCTCATTATGCTGTGCCGGGTCACATATAGAAACAGTGTGACCTCTACTTGTGAAATTTGTCTGCTGGTGTTTACAACGCTCATTAGATTAGGTTATAGCGGGCCTTTGAGTTTCAAGTCTACGTTTAGCCAATTTTGCCAAGACAATTCTGAGGTTCTCGATTCTCAACTTTACCTGGAGCTTATTAATAGAAATGGTAAAAAAAGATAGAATCGGATCTATTAACGCCAGGCCCTCTAACTTTTGAAATTAATTTATGTATTGCAGGTCATTTAAATCGATGGGCAGTTCGCAACAATTGTTTGTATTAACTCCATGTTAGCGAAATAACTCAACAAGTAATGTGACCCGGCACAGCATAATGAGGAATAACCTCCACTTTTGAGATTTTGAGATTTTCTAATGATGTGAAAGAGTATACCATTAGCTTTCAAATGATATCAAAATGATTTCCGTGTGAACTTTGTTGTAAACAGTACAAGGGGACTTCGCTCGTTCGTTTGGTACCAGACACAATATAGCAGCACCATTCTAACTCCTTGAAAGTGGCCATTCAAAAAGGCAGCAACTTTACATTTTCATGAAAACAGTACACAAACACTCCCCCGAAATCCTCGTTTTTTTCAACATTTAGAGACGGATTTTGGAAAAAATCATTTGGACATAATATCCTCCAATACATGAACTTTCCGAAAATACAAAAAAAACATTTTTTTTTATCGAATTGAGAAGATACTTTGACTTCAGGCGTTGTTTACCGGTATTCGAAAAGAGTTTTGGTGGGATTTTCTTCATGTCGCTGTGCCAGGTCACAAATGTTTACAGGATGTCGGATTGTCGGTATTCTCGCTAGTTGAGAGGATTGAAAAAAAAAAAAAATTGTGAGTATCCGGATCAAGATAATAATGGATTCTGAATCGCTTTTAAACTTTCGTGATCATTGCGGTAAATGGTACTCGGCGGTGGATCAAAGTACTCTCTGCGTGCTTTTCTAGTTGATAATAAAATTTGGAGCGCATTGGTCGACACTAAGTCATTCAACAGGAACATGAAATATGCTTTCGGAAATCACCAGAAATGGATCATAATGCGACACACGAACAACCGAAAGCACCAAGGCCCTATTTCCCCCTCCCCCCCCAAAAAAAAGCCCCAAAATAAATGAAACAGAGAGAAACAGACAGAGTGGACGGAATGAAATAGAATTAAAAGATAAAATCAAGAGCCAAGTGGCTGCAACACGAATCGGATATGACCTTAAAGGGATCTGTTCCCAGGGAGTCGGTTGGAAAAAGGGATAACCCTGAAAAAGCTCATGGGAGATGAGGCTTTAAATGATAAAATGCCCGCTGATTATGGTCAGGACGACCAAGGACCATCCGGTACAGGAAATTGCTGGGACCTTGTGGGTCTTTTTTTCCTTCATGTATTAGGGTCCGTACTCAAAACGAGCCGGTGATCTGTCTAATTCAATGACCGTGCAGCTCGCTCAAGAACGCTACAAGAAGTCAGCGAAGCCGCGCCCGAGAGAAGAACGAAAAGATGTAACGCATTATTAACGGACGAAATCATGCCATCCTCCCGAAAAAATAATCAGAATTATTCTTGGATATCCGCAATTTGGATCCCAAGATGGCTTCAAACAGCTTCAAGGTCAATTTGATATAAATCTTAGAAAGAATGATGAAACAAGGAAAGGAAAGCGAAACGCACTACGGGGAAGTTAAAAAGGGGAAATTTGACTGAAGCTGGACTTGAACCCGGATCTCTGTTTTTGTGCGTATTACCAGGGCGGAGGAGGGGGAGGTAGAAAGAGAGAGAGGTGTAGATGGAGAATGGTGGGGAGACAGAGAGAGAGAGGGAGGGAGGGAGGGAGAGAGAGACAGAGAGACAGAGAGACAGAGAGATAGAGAGGGAGAGAGAGAGAGAGGGAGGGAGGGAGAGAGAGAGAGAGACAGAGAGACAGAGAGATAGAGAGGGTGAGAGAGAGAGGGAGGGAGGGAGGGAGGGAGAGAGAGAGAGAGAGAGAGAGACAGAGAGATAGAGAGGGAGAGAGAGAGAGAGGGAGGGAGGGAGAGAGAGAGAGACAGAAAGAGAAACAGAGAGATAGAGAGGGAGAGAGAGAGAGAGAGAGAGAGGGAGAGAGAGGTGGAGGGGAGGTCGAGAGAGAGGTGGAGCTATAGACGTAGCTGGAGAATGGTGGGGAGAGAGAGGTTGAGGGAAAGTGGTCGAGAGAGAGGTGGAGGGAGAACGGTGGGTAGAGAGAGATGTTGATCAGGGGAGAGGTGGATAGAGGTGGAGAGAGATGGAGAGAAAGAGGTCGAGGGAGAGAGGGAGGTTGAAGGAGAGAGGTGGAGGAAGAGAGGGAGAGGGGAGGTGGAGAGAGAGGTGCAGGGAGAGAGGAGGAGTGGAGAGAGGTGTAGAGGGGGAGAGGTGGGGGCCACATTATAATAAGGTGACTCCAATCCCATTAATATTGAGAGGTCCTTCCAGATTGCCGATGGACACAACAAAAATGAACGTGATGGCACTTAGAGGCCGGATTCAGACCCGCTTACATTAACGACAAATGGCATCGTCAATTATCAAGGGCAGGCATTTACTGGATATTGTTTTAATAAGAAAACCACCAGTTGTGTGTGTATGCGTGTGTGGACGTGGGGGTGGGGGAGATGACCGTTTGGTTTAGTGAAGGGGGCGCCATACAGCGGTTGGGTTTTCCCGTAACGAGATAAGCGCTACACGAGTGGCCATGCACTTGTGTTCCGGGCAGCTCCGAATCTGGCAAATATTGCTATGTTCCATTTGGAGCAAACTATTTCTCGGATTGCATTCTCGGATTGCATTCAGAATGGTGAGGAATGGTATGCCTGAACGTCCCACGGTGTAAAAAAAAATAGACAAAAATGAAAAAAGAAAGAAACGCAGTTGAGCCACATAATGTGAGGTGTTTCCAATTCCAGACCGTGTTTGTCCATAGCATCGTCTGTGCAGCTGCTCCTCAACGTCAACACGCTCTTCAACGTCAACATGCTCCCCTAGCTGCCTAAAATAAATTCGGACAGTGCGGTCCAAGCGCGCTCGCTGTGCGGCACGGGTATACTACCTGACCAAAGTATTGAAGGCCTAAGGATCATTTTTTGGCGCTGAGGGGAGCTGCACAATTCGTGTCCGTGTGTCTCTCCGTTCCTCCGGGCCCAATCGTCTGACACTGATGCCCTTGCATTCAGATTCACTCAAATGGGCGGCGTCCGAAAATGGGATTAAAACAGATGGTCTATGAATTTCTACGGTGTGAAAAGAAAGAAGAAAAAACGTATAGTTGGGCTGGAATGATGCGAGGTGACATTTTTGGTTTCCCTGACTGTGCGTTTCAATTGCGTCGCCTGACACCGATGCGTTTGCATTCAGATTCACTACGATTGATGGGCAGCGTCCGAAAGTGGAATTAGAACAGATGGTTAGTGAATCAGAGGTGTTGAATACTGAGAGACGGCTCTTTTGATGGGGTGACCGACCAAGTGACCGACCAAGCAAAATCCAGGGAGAGGGAGAGGGAGAGGGAGAGGGAGAGGGAGAGGGAGAGGGAGAGGGAGAGGGAGAGGGAGAGGGAGAGGGAGAGGGAGAGGGAGAGGGAGAGGGAGAGGGAGAGGGAGAGGGAGAGGGAGAGGGAGAGGGAGAGGGAGAGGGAGAGGGAGAGGGAGAGGGAGAGGGAGAGGGAGAGGGAGAGGGAGAGGGAGAGGGAGAGGGAGAGTGAGAGGGAGAGGGAGAGGGAGAGGGAGAGGGAGAGGGAGAGGGAGAGGGAGAGGGAGAGGGAGAGGGAGAGGGAGAGGGAGAGGGAGAGGGAGAGGGAGAGGGAGAGGGAGAGGGAGAGGGAGAGGGAGGGGAGAGAGAGAGGAGAGGGAGAGGGAGAGGGAAAGGGAGAGGGAGGGGAAAGGGAGAGGAGAGGGAGAGGGAGAGGGAGGGGGAGAGGGAGAGGAGAGGGAGATGGAGATGGAGTAAGAGATGGTGAGGGGGACAATGTGAGTGGGTGATAGAGGGAGAGAACATGGGCGATGGGGAGGAAGTAAGTAGCGTTAGATCGTCCCAATAATGGAACCTAACCAACCGTGCACCGACCAGTAATTGGGCTTTGATTATAGTAATTTGTACTTGAGAAGAGAGGGTTAAAGACCTCTTGGAATCCGCAACATTAACACTCAGTGGTCCTTCCTAATTCAAGCCAAGGTGGGTTTTTTCCCTAGCTACGGAATGGATAATGACCAGATAAATTTGTTTGCAAGAAAAAACAGTCGAAAATGTTGCGTGGCGGTAATAATAATTAGGATTGTCTTGACACACCCTAGTGAGCACCCACCTGTTCGCCCCCACCCACTGCCCCACTCAGGATTACCCCCCCCCCCCCTCCCCTCCCAAGTAGGATTATCCCTCCCAGCAGGATCATCCTTCCTGCCTTCCCGCCTCAGTGATCACCGGCGAATAAGCTCCTGCACCACCGGGTCCAAGGCATTCCCCAGATGACGGCCGTCGTCTGGAGTTGGCCAGAGCTGGAGCTGGCGCTGGCCGGAACGGCTGAGTTTTCACTCACAGGGTCTTTTCAGAACCATACCTCTTCTTAATAAGATACCTTGGTGTGACCGCAAACCCTCCTATAATCATACTGAAAGAACAGGACACTGTTTAGATTTGATCGTCAAATTCCCGGACTGACAGAAAGGCGTGGGCATAGGCCACCGGCAGACTTGACGGTCTACTGGCGGCTGACGTAAAAGACTTATCCCGGATAGCGTGACCCAGATAAATATTTATAGACATAGGATGGAGAAAGAGACAGAGCAGACTGACAGACAGACAAGCTGACAGACACAAGAAGATGGGCAGGGGTAGGAGTAGTGGAAGTGGAAGTGGTAGAGGCAGATGTAGGGGCAGAGGAAGTGGTAGAGGCAGATGTAGGGGCAGAGGCAGGGGCAGGGGCAGGGGCAGGGGCAGGGGCAGGGGCAGGGGCAGGGGCAGGGGCAGGGGCAGGGGCAGGGGCAGGGGCAGGGGCAGGGGCAGGGAAAGGGCAGGTGCAGGGGCAGTGGCAGGGGCAGGGGCAGGGGCAGGGGCAGGGGCAGGGGCAGGGGCAGGGGCAGGGGCAGGGGCAGGGGCAGGGGCAGGGGCAGGGGCAGGGGCAGGGGCAGGGGCAGGGGCAGGGGCAGGGGCAGGGGCAGGGGCAGGGGCAGGGGCAGGGGCAGGGGCAGGGGCAGGGGCAGGGGCAGGGGCAGGGGCAGGGGCAGGGGCAGGGGCAGGGGCAGGTGCAGGTGCAGGGGCAGTGGCAGGGGCAGGGGCAGGGGCAGGGGCAGGGGCAGGGGCAGGGGCAGGGGCAGGGGCAGGGGCAGGGGCAGGGGCAGGGGCAGGGGCAGGGGCAGGGGCAGGGGCAGGGGCAGGGGCAGGGGCAGGGGCAAGGGCAGGGGCAGGGAAAGGGAAAGGGCAGGTTCAGGGGCAGTGGCAGGGGCAGGGGCAGGGGCAGGGGCAGGGGCAGGGGCAGATGCAGAGGCAGGGGCAGGGGCAGGGGAGGGGCAGGGGCAGGGGCAGGGGCAGGGGCAGGGGCAGGGGCAGGGGCAGGGGCAGGGGCAGGGGCAGGGAAAGGGAAAGGGAAAGGGCAGGGGCAGGGGCAGTGGCAGGGGCAGGGGCAGGGGCAGGGGCAGGGGCAGGGGCAGGTGCAGGGGCAGGGGCAGGGGCAGGGGCATGGGCAGGGGCAGGGGCAAGGGCCGGGGCAGGTGCAGGGGCAGGGGTAGGGGTAGGGGCAGGGGCAGGGGCAGGGTCGGGGTCAGGGGCAAGGGCAGGGGCAGGGGCAAGGGCAGGGGCAGGGGCAGGGACAGGGGCAGGGGCAGGGGCAGGTGCAGGGGCAGGGGCAGGGGCAGGGGCAGGGGCAGGGGCAGTGGCAGGGGCAGGGGCAGGTGCAGGGGCAGGTGCAGGGGCAGGGGCAGGGGCATGGGCAAGGGCAGGGGCAAGGGCAGGGGCAGGGGCAGGGGCAGGGGCAGGGGCAGGGGCAGGGGCAGGGTCAGGGTCAGGGTCAGGGGCAAGGGCAGGGGCAGGGGCAAGGGCAGGGGCAGGGGCAGGGAAAGGGCAGGTGCAGGGGCAGGACCAGGGGCAGGGGCAGGGGCAGGGGCAGGGGCAGGGGCAGGGGCAGGGGCAGGGGCAGGGGCAGGGGCAGGGGCATGGGCAAGGGCAGGGGCAGGGGCAGGGGCAGGGGCAGGGGCAAGGGCAGGGGCTGGGGCAGTGACGGGGGCAGAGGCAGGGGTAATGGCAGGGGCAGGGGCTTGGGCAGTGACGGGGACAGAGGCAGGGGTAATGGCAGGGGCAGGGGCAGAGGAAGGGGCAGGGGCTAGGGCAGCGGTTGGGGCAGGGGCAGGGGCAGGGACAGGGGCAGGGGCAGGGGCATGGACAGGGGTAAGGGCAGGGGAACGGGCAGGGGCAGGGGCAGGGGCAAAGGCAGGTGCAGGGGCCTGGACGTACAGAGACAGAGATAGAGACAGGCACAGGAAGGCCCTTCAAAGTTTGGGAAAATCTAATCCCTCTCGTGTTTGACCGTTAGCAATGCCATTGTTGGGTGCTGATGAAGATGCGTTAATGAAAAATGGTATGCACGGATGGTATATCTTTACTCTATGCCTGTTTAGAATAGTGCACCACTGTATCAAACAGTGTCAGATTGCAAGACGGTAACTACAAATCTAGATTATTCGGGAAATTCGAGACTGATTGTAATGGCTTCTCCATTCACGACGTGTCCTCCAAACTCGCAATAAAAAACAAATTAATGTTCCTGTTTGGCGGCGGGAGGGGGTGCTGATCGGTAAAGGAGGTTGAGTGGGAAGGAGGCCGCGGAGAGAAGGGAGAGAGGCGGAGGGAGAGAGGGAGGGGAGAGAGTGGGAGAGAGAGAGGGGGAGAGGGGAGAGAGAGAAAGACAGAGAGTGAGAGAGAGAGAGGAGAGAGGGGAGGGAGAGAGAGAGTGAAAGAGAGAGGAGAGACAGGGGAGGGACAGAGAGACAGGGAAAGAGGAGAGAGGGGAGGGGGAAGGATGAGATATGGAGAGTGAGGGAGGGGGAATGGAGAGAGAGGCGGGGAGGGTGAGACAGACAGATATATAGACAGACGCACAGGGGGGAGAAGGGGGAGAAGGAGAAAAAGAGAGGTGGAGAGAGAGGAGGTATGGAGAGAGATACAGGGAGGGAGAGACAGACAGACATACAGACAGGCGAACAGAGGTGTGGAGAAAGAGAAAGAGAGAGGTGGAGAGAGAGGCAGAGAGGGAGAGACAGACGGATATACAGGTATACAGACAGACGGACAGACAGATAGAGAGATGGTGAGAGAGGAGGTATGGAGAGAGAGGCAGAGAGAGAGACAGACAGATACACCGACAGCCGGACACAGAGACAGAGAATCGAGAGACACAGAGAGATACGACTTGAAGGCTTGCCTGGTGGAAAAACCAAGTGGAAGGTTTGCGGTGCAAACCATGTATCTGTTCTCTTTCAAGAAGTGTGGCTCTGCAAAGAGCCGGTAACTCAACATTTCGGGTAGTGTGTACTCTGTGGACACTGCGTGGACACGGAAACGCAGAGAGAGAGAGAGAGAGAGAGCGACGTACAGACAGACACAGAGCGGAACAAGAAGCGAGAGAAAGAGGAGAGAGAGGGAGAGAGTAACACGGGGGAAAGACAGACGTAGACGCAGAGAGGCAGACAAAGTAATAACTGTCTGGAGCGGTCGCTACTCGTCGCCGACACTTGGAGGCAGTCCTGTCGACTGAAGTGGTCGTCTGTCCTCCCACGCTGATCCCTCAAGTCGACGAAGCAGCCCCTCTCCCGTCCCTATTACCCCCCAAAACTCTAATATGCTCTGCGAGGATAATACTGATCCAAATGAGATTGGAAGGTTTTCATAACGAGAATAGCAGGAGGGGAGTATATAGGATTTCGGTGACACCACGCAGAATTATCTTTAGTGAGTGTGTGTGGTTCTGAAAAGAACCAGGGGAAATCGGAGTTTCGAACAGTATGCTCTGTTCGTCTTCGGGAGACAGTCACTCGGGTTCTTTTCAGACCCATGCCTCTTCTTTAAGAGAACTTATACATGGTGTGACCGCAAACTCTCCTATATCGATGGTATTTTATTTGGCTTTCCCATTTAGGAATAAAAGAGGGGAGGGAGGGAAGTAGGAGATATGGAGAGGGGGGGATTGGTGGAGAGTCAGGAAGAGACAGAGGGGGAGGTAGAGACAGTGAAAGATACACAGGGATACAGAGAGACATGCAGGTGACGGAGAGAACTATTGGGAGGAGGAAGGAAGGGGAGGAGGAGAGGGAGAGAGATGGAGACAAAAAGACCAGATACTGACAGCGATCGACAGACAGACAGAAACGGATATATCATCAGGCATATAGAGCCCCTAGCCGCCTAATCCGTTCCGTGTGCACACAGTGGCTTGCGTTTCGCATTGCAACCTTCAGCATCCAGGAAGGGAGTTATCAGGTTCAACTGGAAGGTCCGCCTCGTGTTTCAATCTGTGGGACGGTGTGGCGTCTGCTGTTACCGATTGTCACGGAAATCGGTCAAGGTGGCGCACAGGCATCCTAGTATCGTGTGGAGGTACTGCAATCATCCGAGGTCTACGTCAGGGACGAACTCACGACGACCCAACGCTGATACATTATTACAGTCGACCATGCCCTTAATCCCGGTCCCAGATTTAAGCCCCTACGCAACATTGGTCGAAATCAAAGAATAGCACCCATACGTTGTCTGATCCAACATATGCATGAAATAGCACACCTGTGAAAATTACAGCTCAATCCGCCGACCGAGTCTCGAGAAAATCGTGAGAACCGCTTGCTTTGTTTCGCGAAAATGCAGCATTCAACGCCGGACTGTTCCGAAAAAATAGTTTAGATCTCGGTGAGACGTATACTATTTCTTTTACTAATTTCTTCCAAAATACAATATTTTAGGCAGACATATTTCAGCGAGAGGTTTGTACTATAACCATCTTCAAACTGTATAAGTTTCATGTAAATCTGTGAACATTTGTGTTTTTCGATCTTACCAATGTTGTGTAGGGGCTTAAAAGGCACAATACAACATTGGGAAGGACGGAAAACATCGATGTCCACAGATCTCCTTTTAATTTACACAGTTTGTAGAAGGTCATGATAGAATCCTCATGTTGAAATCTTACGGTCTGGGATACTGTACTTCTTGAGAAATCTTCACTCAAACATCGACAAATAGTTTATCACTCGTGAGTAATAAACTAAACTAAACGTAAACCGTGACTTTTTGTTGCATTTGTCTACTTTCTCAGAATACCATTTGAGCTAAAACCTTCGCACTACTGCTTTGTTGAAATGTTTAATGGTTTAACACACAAACCGAGGCAACCAGTTGAAGTTAAAGCTAGGGATAGGCTTTCTACAGAGCACAAACATATGAGACCATATCGTTTATGTGGTACGGAAAAAATATCGCGCGCAGGGTGCAATGGACCACGCGTTGATGGACAAAAGCATAAAGCATAAAGAGTTCCACCGCACTTAGTCTTCATTCGAGTCGCTCCTCAGTCGCTCAGCGTGCGCCCATACCGAAACCGGTCTTTCTTTCTTTCTGTTCAGTTCCCGCCCAGCAGGCAAGCGTCCGATTGGGCAACAAAGGGCTGAGCTGCGCGGGTGCGAATTCACGGCGGGCCGGAGGCGCGTCGCATCTTCGGGAGACCGGCGCTGAAGGCGTTAAGGTCACGCTACAAAGGGATCATCGCGAGTCTCTGAACGGTGTCGGCCCTCTCTGATGGCGGTCCGAATTGCCGCTCACCTCTTCGCCCCTCCGTCGGCACTTCTCGGCCGAGCCAAGGAACTATAGCGCAGGTGGCCTCGCAGACCATGTAGCACCTCCTCACCGATTATCGCATGTCCAAACTGCCGATTGCCCGCGATACCTTCTGTGATAAACACCGCGCAGTTCGAGCCGGGAATGTACGGCGGCCCAAAATTGCCACCTTGTTCCAAAAGGTCTCTTCATCTTTTGTAAGATTCTGTCGTCGGTCTCATTAATGGCCGATACTGCCCGTCATAACACCAGAGAGAAGTGTTCCAACAACGCCAGACTGCACCAGATTAGGGCCTCACATCACAAACGTATATATAACGCTATACCACAGTATTGTGGCGTGTTGGTGCATGCAAGATTATTTCATTACGCCAGTCTGTAATGTTCTTTTTAGGACACGAAACCAATCAGGACAATACCAGGCAATAGCACGCCAGGCCATTGTATACCGACACAGGGTGTGACACTATGTCTTGGCATTAAAAAGTCTTGCTGTAGCGTTACGGGTATAACTCCATGGTATAACTCATCAGAGCTCTACGGTGTAAGTCCATAGAGGTCTATGGTATAACTCCTCAGAGCTCTATGATATAACTCCTCAGAGCTCTATGGTATAAGTCCATAGAGCTCTATGGTACAACTCTATAGATCTCTATGGTATAACTCCATAGAGCTGTATGGTATAACTCCTCAGAGCTCTATGGTATAACTCCTCAGAGCTCTATGGTATAACTCCTCAAAGCTCGATCTATAGTATAACCCCGTAGAGCTCCATGTATGGTATAACTCCATAGAGCTCCATGGTATAACTCCATAGAGCTCTATGGTATAACTTCAAAGAGCTCTTTGGTATAACTCCATAGAGCTCTATGGTATACCTCCTCAGAGCTCTATGGTATATCTCCGTAAAGCTCTATGGTATAACTCCATACAGCTCTATGGTATAATTCTATACAGCTCTATGCTATATTGAGTTCTATGGTATAACTCCATAGAGTTCTATGGTATAACTCCATAGAGCTCTATGGCAAACTCCTCAGAGCTTTATGGTATAGTTCCATTGAGCTGTATGGTATAATTACATAGAGCTCTATGGTATAACTCCTCAGAGCTCTATGGCATAACTCCTCAGAGCTCTATGGTATAGCTCCATTGAGCTGTATGGTATAATTACATAGAGCTCTATGGTATAACTCCATAGAGCTCTATGGTATGAGTTTGGGGGAGACAACAGCCGGCGCCTCTTCGTCAGCGAGATTCATGGGACTATTACCAGGCCGTCAAAACAGGATTCCGTCTCTACACACTCTCTCCGGCAGTTTGTCTGACCTCTTGAGCAGGCAAGGACATGTCAGCCGTTTCCCGACCAACAACGAAGAGAGAGAGAGAGAGAGGGAGACTTCCGCAGTGTCGCATTGCAAGGTTTTCGTTTGTCTTTTGCTCGGGTCACGTTTTGAGGAGGTCTCGTGTTCGTTGTACATTCACCCCGCGAGCTCTGCATCGACGACATTCATAGGGAATCAATCTCTTTATAGAAATCATTTTTCTCTTGTCGGAAAGAGAGAATCAAGCCGGAGGCGTATCGATGTCCCCCCCCCCCCTCCGCATCACGCCGAACGAAAGACTCGTCAGGAAAAATAATATTCGTTTCGTTCGGAGTTTGAATGGGAAGAATCACACCTTGCGAGAACGCTCCCATCTACATCGCTTCCCTGCCATGCACCGACTGCTCTTTGAATTGTCCGGCGCTATTCGGGCGGACTCCAGTGGAAGAAAGTCGGTGCGAACCTGCATCTTGTACTCTCTCTCTTCACCTCTCTCTCCCTCTCTCTATACCTCTCTTTATCTCCCTCTCTATATGCCCCTCTCTCTCCCTCCCCTCTCTCTCCCTCCTCTCTACTCTTCCTCCTTCTCTCTACCTCTATCTTTTCTTTCTCTCTCCCTCTCTCTCCCTCTCTCTCTCCCCTCTCTCCCCTCCCTCTCTCACCACCTCTCCTCCCTTTCTCTCTCCTCCCTTTCTCCGTCTCTCTCCCTCCCTCTCCCATTTCTCTCTCCCCTCTCTCTTCCCTCTCTTTCTGTCCTCTCTCTCTCTCCCCCATCTCTTCCTCCACCTCCTCCTCTCCCTCACTCCTTCCCTCCCCGTCTTTCTCTCTCCCCTCCCTCTCCCCTCCCTCTCTCCTCTCTTCATCCACCTCCTCTCCCTCACTTCCTCCCTCCCCCTCTTTCTCTCTCCCTCTCTCTCCCTCTCTCTCCCCCCTCCCTCTCACCTCTCTCTCTCTCTCTCTCTCTCTTTCTCTCTCTCTCTCTCTCCAACTCTCTCCCTCCTCCTCCTCTCCCTCACTCCCTCTCTGTCTCTCTCCGTCTTATTCTCGCTTTCCTAATTGAGTTCAAAATCGCACGTGCCTCGGGGAAGAAATAACGCCCCATCCCTTTAGACGCAAACCGACGAGAATCGCCATTGTTCGTCCCTTCCCTCGCACCCGGAGAGACACGAAGCCGGTCGATAACTCATAAACGGATGGGGAAAAATTGTAAATGAATAATAAAAAAGAGACCAAAGGGGTGGTGAGGAAAAAAAGGGGCCAGCAAGAATGAGCCGGACATACCCGGATGTATCGGCTTTCGTTCAATGGAGTTGGATCCCTTTTTTTCCCGGACGAACTTTGGCCCGATGAAAGAGCCGGCGAACCTTCGGTTCTCGAAATGTCATCGGGTTTTCTTTTCTCCACATATACAGAGCAACCGTACCTTTAAAGATGGGGAGGAGAAATGTAGGTTAGTGGGATAAGGGGTTGATTAGTCGGGATGGCTTGTTCCGACCTGCGTTGAAGAGACTGTCGCCCTGTTCATTTGTAACGGGGAAGTAGAAATCATCGGATGGGGATGGGGATGGGGATGGGGATGGGGATGGAGATGGGGATGGGGGATGGGGATGGGGATGGAGATGGAGATGGAGATGGGGGATGGGGATGGGGATGGGGATTGGGATGGGGATGGGGATGGGGATGGGGATGGAGATGGGGATGGGGGATGGGGATGGGGATGGAGATGGAGATGGAGATGGAGATGGGGGATGGGGATGGGGATGGGGATTGGGATGGGGATGGGGATGGGGATGGGGATGGAAATGGGGATGGGGGATGGGGATGGGGATGGAGATGGAGATGGAGATGGGGGATGGGGATGGGGGTGGGGATAGGGATGGGGATGGGGATGGGGATGGGGATGGGGATGGGGATGGGGATGGGGATGGGGATGGGGATGGGGATGGGGATGGGGATGGGGATGGGGATGGGGATGGGGATGGGGATGGGGATGGGGATGGGGCTGGGGATGGAGATGGAAATGGGGGGTGGGGATGGGGATGGGGTGGGGATGGGGATGGGAATGAGGATGGGGATCGGGATGGAGATGGGGATGGGGATTGGGATGGGGATGGGGATGAGGATGGGGATGAGGATGGGGATGGAGATGGGAATGGGGATGGGGATGGGGATGGAGATGGGGATGGGGATAGGGATGGGGTTGGGGATGGGGATGGGGATTGGGATGGGGATGGGGATGGGGATGGGGATGGGGTGGGGATGGGGTGGGGATGGGGATGGGGATGGGAATGAGGATGGGGATCGGGATGGGGATGGGAATGAGGATGGGGATGGAGATGGGGGATGGGGGATGGGGATGGGGATGGGGATGGGGATGGGGATGGGGATGGGGATGGGGATGGGGATGGGGATAGGGATGGGGATGGGGATGGGGATGGGGATGGGGATGGGGATGGGGATTGGGATGGAAATGGGGGGTGGGGATGGGGATGGGGATGGGGATGGGGATGGGGATGGGGATGGGGATGGGGATGGAAATGGGGGGTGGGGATGGGGATGGGGATGGGTATGGGGATGGGGATGCGGATGGGGATGGGGATGGGGTTGGGGATGGGGATGGGGATGGGGATGGGGATGGGGATGGGGATGGGGATGCGGATGGGGATGGGGATTGAGATGGAGATGGGGATGGGGATGGGGATGGGGATTGGGATGGGGATGGGGATGGGGATGGGGATGCGGATGGGGATGGGGATGGGGATGGGGATTGGGATGGGGATGGGGATGGGGATGGGGATGGGGATGGGGATGGGGATGGGGATGGGGATGCGGATGCGGATGCGGATGGGGATGGGGATTGAGATGGAGATGGGGATGGGGATGGGGATGGGGATGGGGATGGGGATGGGGTGGGGATGGGGATGGGGATGGGGATGGGGATGGGGATGGGGATGGGGATGGGGATGGGGATGGTGATGGGGATTGGGATGGGGATGGGGATGGGGATGGGGATTGGGATGGGGATGGGGATTTGGATGGGGATAGGAATGGGAATGGGGAAGAGGATTTGGATGGGGATGGAGATGGGGGATTTGGATGGGGTTGGGGATGGGGATGGGGATGGGGATGGGGATGAGGATTTGGATTGTGATGGGGATGGGGATGGGGATGGGGATGAGGATTTGGATTGTGATAGGGATGGTGATGGTGATGGGGATGGGGATGAGGAGCTAGTAGTGCGCCGATAAATTGGTCCGGGTCCATTTCCCAGTCCAGCCAGTCTCTAGTTTGCTATTTCCATTATCTATCATGCCAGAAACCGTCAAAGATAGGGAGGAAATACCCGCACGACGGATAGGTCTTACAGCGCCCTCTATCCACATTTAGCCACCAGGTTCCCATCCCCCCATCCCTTGACATCTCTCGAGTTCTGAGAAGGAGACGGCGAACTGTGCCAAGAGTCCGGAGAGTCCTTTATTTTTGGATTTCCTTCCCGCCACCAATATTTGTTCGAACTACATTTACCTTTCCCCTTCTCGTATCACACGGGCTCTCTCAGCCGTCTCGAGATCTCCCCTTAGAACAGGATCAAACGCGACCTAATCTCTATCGGATCTTCGAGCCACGGCGCTTGTGCTGGAGGCGTGTTTTCATAAGTGAGAGGAAGGAGGCGGAAGAGAAGGAGAAGAAGGAGGAGGAGGAGAAAGAGGAGGAGGAGGAGGAGGAGGAGGATAGAAGGGGGGTCGTTCTCGACGCACCGGGAGACGGGTGACGTTCTGTGGTTGAGTGCACCGTTTCGTAGGAGTGCAGTTGCTTTGCCCTGTCGCGTTGTGGCAGTGCGGACGGAGGAGATCTAGTCATTTCATTCTTTCGTTTTTCCCTCGATGAATGTCCGCTGTGCATCCACATAGCGGACTTGGCTGGCTGGCTATCTGCCTGACTGACCGGCCGATGAGGTGACTGATTGGCTGGCTGATTGGCTGGCTGGTTGGCTTACTGGCTTACTGGCTGCTTGGCTGACTGGCTTACTGATTGACTGGCTGACTGGTTGGCTAATGAGTGGGTGATTGGCTGGCTGGCTGACTGGCTGGCTGATTGGCTGGCTGTTTGGCTTGCTGACTGGCTAGCTGGCTGACTGGTTGGCTGACTGGCTAATTGGCTTACTGGCTTACTGATTGACTCACTGGCTTACTGATTGGCTGACTGACTGATTGGCTGACTGGGTGATTGGTTGGCTGATTGGCTGACTGACTAGCTGATTGGCTGGCTCATTGAGTGGCTGACTGGCTGATTGGCTCACTGGCTGGCTGATCGACTTGATGACTGGCTGACTGATTGACTAGCTGACTCAGGTTGGCTGGCTGATTGATTGCTCGGCTGACTGGATGACTGGCTGATTAGCCGATTGATGATAAGCTTTGACTTCCACACTTCACTCAATAAGCGGGGCATTTCAAGGAGGGTAAGTCGACTCGGTTAATATTTTTTTGGGAACTCGAAAGCCGGAACGGTCGATTCAAAAGTAGGGAGGTTGATATTGGGAGAGTTGATTACTGTGCTTATTGTACGTGATTGATGAAAAGTAAACAAGAAATACCAGAAAAATTGACGTGTTGGTGTATGCGACGATAATATCGTCGAGGTGATTTTTAGGAAAGCGTTATACTTCCATTTATTAATTTGGCTTGTTTAGAGGAACCCTATTCAAATAAAAAAATAAAAAATAAATTATTATGATGAATAAAATCATTATGATGATCATACCCTACAGGCTAGGCCTCTTGTCAAAAAGATCATCGGTTAGGTATCAGATGATTTGACCCGTCCGATGAAGTTTCCACCGGATAGCCATCGTGAATTTTTCACCCTAGAGTCCCATACAATCAGCTTTCTATCGGCTTTTTATCGGTCGTATGAATTCAACCGATGATCATTTTGACAAGAAACACTACTGTATTGGACTCCTCTGCAGCCGATTTCAATAAACCTAAAATGATGCGTACGGTACGCAGCATTTTCTTGCGTAACTTGCGCAACATTTTGCTGCCTTTGCTAAATATTGCTGTAAAGAGTCTTTGTGGTCCAAGACTTACGCAACATTTTGTACGTTGCGTAACTTACGCATGCTTTTCTTGAAATCGGCTACTTCAGCAGAAGATGAATTCTCCATAGACAATGCATAGATATAATGATTGAGCAGAATAGAAGTCTGACTGCATGGGCCTGCAGTCGATTTCACCAAACTCATCATAACTCGCAATCACTCGTAAGACGATGAGCGATGCACAGAAACCATGCATACGGTGTATCACAACTAACGATGGGTTATCCATCGTGCGTTGAGTTACGATGCATCGTAAGGCTTTGTGAAATCCAGCCCAGGTTTTAAGGAACGCTCCCCATTTACCAGCGTTCTACACCAGCTAAGCTGTTAAGTCTGTGGGAGAGGGGATGACTAAGCGGTCATGGCTGAGATTGGGGTTGTATCATAGAGCTCTCCCCTATAAACGCACGGTACGAACGTGTGCCGACACGGACGCGCATCCGCCATTACCAAAGAGGTCAACTTCAGCTCGAAGTGCCCGGATGTCAGTTGCAATCGCGCGTAAAAAAATTATGCATGGGGAAAGGAATAGCCGAAAGGTTGTGAATGCGGAAACTAAAATGTTATAGAAATGGTTTTAAATAATGAAAGGAAAGGCCATCAATACCTCAAGGGATTGGTAAATTTTAATGTCCTACATTCTTTTGTAAAAATTGGGATTAGTTTGCCGTGGTATGCCCCATAGAGATCCATGTATTTAACCTCTTGGGTAGTGGCGTCGCAGTCCCTTGTCGGCACGCGTCACGCGATGAGTGCGCACGTCATGAATCGCGCTCCAGGGTCCGCCTTGGGTAAAAAAAAAAGGGATTGGGAAGTTCCCATTGTTTGACTGTGCTGGATATTGCCTATGGCTGAATTCTAATGCCCACATGTAGCCCATTTGCATAGATGCAATTCTGACTACCGAGTACCGGTACAGAACCACTGGAGCCTTTGATAGGGCGTGGCAGTCTTAGACCTGTGGTTGGGGTGGATGTCTGGCCGGGCGCTGGCTGGATC
Source organism: Luidia sarsii (assembly GCA_949987565.1). Classification (NCBI taxonomy): domain Eukaryota; kingdom Metazoa; phylum Echinodermata; class Asteroidea; order Paxillosida; family Luidiidae; genus Luidia; species Luidia sarsii. The sequence continues at coordinate 6,926,824 of OX465109.1, forward strand.
TACACTATGTTTAAGTTGAGTTCTCTTTATGTTAGAATAGAATAGAATAGAATAGAACAATTTATTATCATATGTATATCAAATACATTGAAATTCTTCCTGGCCTTGCGAGCAATCACACCAAAATCCACAACAATCAGTAAAAAGCAACCGAATCAACTAGCCCCTTACAATAACCTAGCACAACTTGCACAACTAGTACACTAACATTACAGTAAAATACCACTTTAATAAATATACATGTACAAACAAACTACATTAATACAGAAAGCTGTGGGAATGGTAAAAACAATAAGAACATTAAAACATCAAAAACTATATTTACATTTGACCATTCAATAGACGTACCGCACTGGGATAAAAACTATTCAGGAAGCGATTGGAATTAGCTCGGATAGTCCTATAGCGTTTACCTGTTCTCATCAGTTCAAATAATTCATTCGCAGGATGGAATTCGTCGGAAATAATTGACTTATAGATTTCTTTAGGACACGGGACGCATAGAGATGTTGTATGATTTTAACCAGCCATCCGACCAACATAATGTAAGGTGAAAACATATGGTTTATTTGTGTTTTCAGCGTCCTGACTATGTTTTTGCTTAGCCAGATTTTCTTTCTTTAGATTCTCTATACGGGCAGAAAGCCTTGTTATTTCTTTTGAAATTGCCATTGCCCCCTCCTCGGAGATAGAAATTATTTGATGCAGCATTCAGTTTCCCGAGGTTGGCGTTATTGCTGTTGTTCTCCTTCCTCTTGGTAATGCAGACGTTCCTTAGTGGCGGAGTTAAATCCGTTGTAACAGTCCGTTTCATCATTAACTGACGGGGGATCACTCATCGCGTGAATCGCAAGAGTGCGGCAGATCGCGATCGGGGATCCCACAAGGTGGACGCACCTTTAAACCCGGCGAGCTCCCCCCCCCAAAAAAAAAGACTTGCAAAATTGCGTCGGGGCAAATGGTTTTTAAGGCGAGGACAGGGCAATTAGTTAAAAAGAGTCGTTTAGCAATTAGGGAAGAGCAAATTCTTTTGGACTAATCAATTGCCCGAGTGAAATGGGGCGGCTGACTGATTTTTTTGGGCGAGCAGGCCTTGAAATTCGTAGCCGCACGAATGCCCCCCGTCCGCTTCGCCCAGAAACCCCCGGCCCGACGCTGTCAGGTTCCGCTCCGTGATTGCCAACTCGAGGTGATACGACGCGATGGGATTGGACGGAGTTTGGAGATTGACTTGGCAGGGAACATTTTAGGAAGGAGGGCACAGAATGGGCGCTGCTTGACTGTGTTAGATCTCGGGGGACGGGGACGGGGACGGGTACGAGGACGGGGACGGGTACGGGGACGGGTACAGGGACGGGGACGGGGACGGGTACGGGGACGGGGACGGGGACGGGGACGGGGACGGGGACGGGGACGGGGATGGGGACGGGGACGGGGACGGGGACGGGGACAAGAACGTAAATGACGGGGACGGGGACGGGGACGTAAATGACGGGGACGGGGACGTAAATGACGGGGCGGTGACGTAAATGACGGGGACGAGGACGGGGCGGGGACGGGGACGGGGACGGGGACAAGAACGTAAATGACGGGGACGGGGACGGGGACGGGGATGGGGACGGGGCCGGGGACGGGGACGGGGACGGGGACGGGGACGGGGACGGGGACGGGGACGGGGACGGGGGCGGGGACGGGGACAAGAACGTAAATGACGAGGACGGGGACGGGGGCGGGGGCGGGGACGGGGACAAGAACGTAAATGACGGGGACGGGGACGTAAATGACGGGGACGTAAATGACGGGGCGGTGACGTAAATGACGGGGACGGGGACGGGGACGGGGCGGGGACGGGGACGGGGACGGGGACGGGGACAAGAACGTAAATGACGGGGACGGGGACGGGGACGGGGATGGGGACGAGGACGGGGACGGGGACGGGGACGGGGACGGGGACGGGGACGGGGGCGGGGACGGGGACGGGGGCGGGGACGGGGACGGGGACGGGGACGGGGACGGGGACAAGAACGTAAATGACGAGGACGGGGACGGGGACGGGGGCGGGGACGGGGACGGGGACGGGGACGGGGACGGGGGCGGGGGCGGGGACGGGGACGGGGACGGGGACAAGGACGTAAATGACGGGGGCAAGGACGTGAAAGAAGATGGGGAGAATCGCTCAATGTGCCGGCAATTCCCCGCGGAATTCTATAAAAAAGTATTCTATATTTTCCATTCCTGCTCGGGAGCAGGGCTAAGTACGCTAATCCCCGTTTCCCAAGTGTATAACGGCATGCAGTGTGTGCTGAATTTGACACTCAGGCCGCGTCGCCGTTATTCCAGGGAAATGGCCGGCAGTGCGAATCGACACAGCCACAAATCCCGGGGCAGTATCTTCCCCGTGAGTGAGTCAACGAGTGCAGTGTGAAATCGGCGGTGGGTTTACGGTTCTCCTCGAAATCCCAGGGGAAAAAATGAATTCAAGGGAAATTGCTGTGTAGCGCGAAGAGGTCCCAATGTATATATACGAGAGGAAGGGAGGCATGTCGAGCGTGTGCATTCTAAGTCGTTTCCGTGGTGATTTTTTAAAGATTTTTAAACCAAGCTTGAACAACGATATACAACTACTAAACAGTGGGTTCGTCTCTTCAGCTTCGTTTCATTTCGTTTCGATTTATTGTGTTATTTTGTTTCGCTCTATTTCACGTCATATCCTTTCAATTCATTTGAGTTTCATTGGATTTGGTTCGGTTAGACTGCATCGTGTTTCATTTTTATTTGATTTAATGTCGTGTCATTTCGTCTGGATTTCATTTTACTTCATTCATACTTCATTACATTTCATTGGTTTCTCAGCATCACATTTCGTTTCATTTGGTTTGGTTTCGGTTCGGTTCGGTTGGTCTCGTCTCGTTTCGGTTCGGTTCGGTTCGGTTCGGTTCGTCGGGACTCGTGTCGTTAAAGGGATACCACCACAATGGTCGAGGTCAAAGAATAGCACCCATACGTTGTCTGATCCAACTAATGCATGAATTAGAACACCTGTGAAAATTTCAGCTCAATCCGCCAAACGAGTCTCGAGAAAATTGTGAAAACCGCTTCATTTGTTTCGCGAAATAGCAGCATTCAACGTCATTTGTTCCAAAAAACTCGTTTAGATCTCGGAGTGAGACGTAAACGATTTCTTTAGTCTTTTCTCAAAATAAAAAATACAGCAGTTTAGGCAGAAATAATTTCAGTGCGAGATTTCTACCATAACCATCTCCAAACTGCATAAGTTTCATGTAAAATCTGTGAACATTTCTGTTTGTCGATCTTACCAATGTTGTGTATAAGGGGCTTTAACTCCATTTCGTTGCAAGTCATCATATACGCCCCATTTTAATATCCTGTACGATTCATTTCATAGTGATTCGTTTCAAACTTCTTTTGAATCCATTTCATCTCGGCCCATTCCGGTTCGGCTCCGTGCACTCGCTCCGTCTGATTCATGGCGTCCCTCGCGTCTGGGCTTCGTCGCGTTGCACACCTCATTCCACTCCATTCCCTCCCTGTCGTTTCATTTACAAGGCTCGCCCTCAGCGACGAATCGCCGCACGCGATGTAAAAAAAAAAAATACCCAAGCCCCAAACACTCCTGAAGCAACAGCTCGTCCTAACGTCATTATACAAAGACAACAGAGCGCGAGACCGAAGCAGAGATAGAACAAGTGCAGCAACTTGCCCGTGAACGAAAACAGTGTACAGTGTGAATTACACCAGCGGGGCTTTAGACCACGTGAGAAGAAAAAATAAGGGACACTGGGAAGTATATGGTCGCAGTGAACTCCGAGGGAACTTGAATAATTCTGAAGAGTGGAGAGGGTATCGTGTAACAGCCTAGAGTTGATACGCCCTCAACGAGATTCGACGGGCGGGGAAGTTCACACTCGGTCCTATACTGACTACTACTCATCATCCCTTCCTCGTCCATCTCCATCTCTGTCTTTCTCTCGCTCTATCTCTCTCTCGTCGTCTTTCTCTCGCTCTCTCTCTCTCTCTCTCTCTCTTCCTCCCTCTCCAGCTCTTTCTCTCTCCCTCTCTCTCTCTCTCCCTCTCTCCCTCTCTCTCTTCCTCTCTCTCTCCCCCCCTCTCTCCCCCTCTCTCCCCCTCTCTCTCTCTCTATCTTCCTCCCTCTCTCTCTCTTTCTCTCTCTCCCTCTCTCTCTCTCCCCCTCTCCCTCTCTCTCTCTTCCTCTCTCTCTCCCCCTCTCTCTCCCCCCTCTCTCTCTCTTTCGTATAACGCCATTCACTCCGAGAGGCGATAACTAACCACCCGCCTTTGCCTTTACTTTCTCCGTCCATCCATCCCATGCACCCCAACCCCTCCGGTCGTAAAGGGGCCGAAGTGTCAACTTTGCCGCTCGGCCCAGACCTATACCCGCCAATACTTTCCATATCCCATCAGAGGTGCCGACATCCCAGTCTTTACTCTTCTCCAATAGCCGACCCCATAAAAGAATCGCCGGAAATTGAAAGCGATTGTCAATTACAATTGCGGACACAAATCTTGTTGGGTTTTTGTTCCCCCATCAAATCTATACCATGGCATTTTACGATCGAAGGCGGCGCACAGTTATATTACAGCGATCACTCAACGACAAAGAAACATCGATGACAGGATGTGAAAGCGAGGAGCGAGGATGATTAGGAATTGTGGAGGTTTCGATCGATTGTTCAGATTGGCCCCTTAATTGCAATTGTGCGACTTGAATGAAGACCAACGCGATTTCCGCGGCTCGTTGCCAACCCGCCCACTAGTGTAGTCTACTTGCCCCTAGTCAACTCGCCCACTAGTCTACTTGCCCCATGCCAACTCGCCCACTAGTCTACTTGCTCCTTGCCGACTCGCCCACTAGTCTTCTTGACCCTAGCCAACTCGCCCACTAGTCTACTTGCCCCTTGCCAACTCGCCCACTAGTCTACTTGCCCCTTGCCGACTCGCCCACTAGTCTACTTGCACCTAGTCAACTCACCCACTAGTCTACTTGCACCTAGTCAACTCACCCACTAGTCTACTTGCACCTAGTCAACTCACCCACTAGTCTACTTGCACCTAGTCAACTCGCCCACTGGTCTACTTGCCCCTTGCCAACTCGCCCACTAGTCTACTTGCCCCTTGCCAACTCGCCCACTAGTCTACTTGCACCTAGTCAACTCACCCACTAGTCTACTTGCACCTAGTCAACTCGCCCACTGGTCTACTTGCCCCTTGCCAACTCGCCCACTAGTCTACTTGCCCCTTGTCAACTCGCCCACTAGTCTACTTGCCCCTTGCCAACTCGCCCACCAGTCTACTTGCCCCTTGCCAACTCGCCCACTAGTCTACTTGCCTCTTGCCAACTCGCCCACCAGTCTACTTGCCCCTTGCCAACTCGCCCACTAGTCTACTTGCCCCTTGCCAACTCGCCCACCAGTCTACTTGCCCCTTGCCAACTCGCCCACTAGTCTACTTGCCCCTTGCCAACTCGCTCACTAGTCTACTTGCCCCTTGCCAACTCGCCCACCAGTCTACTTGCCCCAAGCCAACTCACCCACTAGTCTACTTGCCCCTAGCCAACTCGCCCACTAGTCTACTTGCCCCTTGCCAACTCGCCCACCAGTCTACTTGCCCCTTGCCAACTCGCCCACCAGTCTACTTGCCCCTTGCCAACTCGCCCACTAGTCTACTTGCCCCTTGCCAACTCGCCCACCAGTCTACTTGCCCCTTGCCAACTCGCCCACTAGTCTACTTGCCCCTTGCCAACTCGCCCACTAGTCTACTCGCCCCTTGCCAACTCGCCCACTAGTCTACTTGCCTCTTGCCAACTCGCCCACCAGTCTTCTTGACCCTAGCCAACTCGCCCACTAGTCTACTTGCCCCTTGCCAACTCGCCCACTAGTCTACTTGCCCCTTGCCAACTCGCCCACTAGTCTACTTGCCCCATCCCAACTCGCCCACTAGTCTACTTGCCCCATCCCAACTCGCCCACTAGTCTACTTGCCCCATCCCAACTCGCCCACTAGTCTACTTGCCCCTTGCCAACTCGCCCACTAGTCTACTTGCCCCTAGCCAACTCGCCCACTAGTCTACTTGCCCCATGCCAACTCGCCCACTAGTCTACTTGGCCCATGCCAACTCACCCACTAGTCTACTTGCCCCATGCCAACTCGCCCACTAATCTACTTGTCTATTCTACTAGTCTACCATGCCAACGAGCCGAGGAAATGGCGTTGGTCTTCATTCAAGTCGCACAATTGCAATTAAAGGGCCTACCTGTTAGTGGTACGAAAAATAAAATCGCGTGCGGGACCTTTGCCAAGGGAAGAACATAATGATAGATATAATATGATGTTTTGCATCAAGGGGAATGCATAAATCATCGAGTGCTCAGTGGTTTGCCCGATGCCCGATGAAAACAAATTCAGGCAAGCTCGGCCTGGATTCGAACCCACGACAACTGATGTCTAGTGCAGACGTCTTAACCTCTTGACCACCGTGCTGGTCGAGGTCGTGTGGCGGATTCGAATATTGTATAGCGGCGGGTACCAAGTTGCATCATGGAAGGGAAGGGAAGAATGGCAAAATCAATATAGAGACAGAGAGGTTGGAGTAAAGCAAAGAGGAACGGATGGCAGAATGTAGACACTAGGAACTGATAAATAGACCTGGTAAAGATCAAATGGAAAGACAAGCAGTTTTCAATTCAATTCAATTTCAATTTCATTATTTCCATACCAAAATTGAGGCGAGAAAAAAGTCCAGGAAGTCACACCAAAAGAAATGAGATGCGGAAATAATGCCACTTCAGCGCGTGATGAAAAAAAAATTCCGACGAACCCGTTATCCCGGGAACACACTTGCGCGTTGCAAATCCAGTCCCTAGTGGTGTTTAACAACGCTGGCCTGTCCACATGAACGACAAAAAACAACACCACTAATACATTCTAATGGCTAGTCTAATCGACCGACCCCGCTCCCCGCTGGGGCTGGAGTTATACGCTCAAGCGATGTCCATTTCTATCCAAGGTACGAACAGGGTATGGACAGGGACAGGTATGAACAGGTATGGACAGGGACAGGTATGAACAGGTATGAACTTTCGGTATGCTTTCGTGAAGAAGATATATTATGATTTTTCATTCGATTAAAAACATAAAAACGTTGCGAACTGCGTACTGGTTAAAACGTCCAAAATGCAAATATCAAAACAATTGGAGGGCCCGACGCTTCCATCCTAGCAGGACCTTTTTCCTTTGCCCTTGAGAAAGGTCCAACTAGGATCGAAACGTCAGGTCTTCCGAATGATTGAATCCAATTCGTTTGAAGGAGCAAACGGGGCTTTTCTGGGACAGACTGCGTGTTCGAGAAAGGTCCCGCTAGGATCCACAGGTCAAGCCCTCTAAAATGTCCGAGCTTTGCATTATTTTGGTAAGTGGGAATATCCACACTCCTTCTCGAAAGAGAAGTGTTACCGGTACATGATGTCACCGTAAACTTTCCACTTAGTACTCCCACCCTGCAAACCTTCATCAAGTCTCATATTTTTTGGTGAGTTTAGACAGAAAGTAGGCTAATTAATCACTCCACAAAGATTCCTGTGAGACTTTAAAGCCCCTACACAACATTGGCCGAGGTCAAAGAATACCATCCATACGTTGGCTGATCCAACATATGCATGAAATAGCACACCTGTGACAATTTCAGCTCAATCAGCCAACCGAGTCTCGAGAAAATCGTGAAAACCGCTTCATTTGTTTCGCGAAAATGCAGCATTCAACGCCGTACTGTTCCAAAAAAATAGTTTAGATCTCGGTGAGACGTAAGCAATTTCTTTTACTCATTTCTCCCCGAATACAACATTTTAGGCAGAAATATTTCAGTGAGAGGTTTCTACTATAACCATCTTCAAACTGTATAAGTTTTATGTAAATCTGTGAACATTTCTGTTTTTCGATCTTACCAATGTTGTGTAGGGGCTTTAAGCTGCCAATTTGTAACGTGTATATGGAGTTATCGGCGCGGTTTACATGCCGTAAGCCTGTGTATAAGGTCTATAGCCGCGGCGAATTTTCCTGTCAATTAAAGCCACGCAGAACGCAAATCAGCCGAGAAAAGGCCAACAGGGTACACAGACAAATGTAGCCGCACTCCAGAATGTAATGACGCGCGGGGATGCGTGCTTACACGCTCCGCGCCACGATTCCAGAAATTACTTTCAGGCCATGAAATGGCTTCTGCACGAATGAAAGCAAACGAACGAAATGGAGATAGAGGGGAGAGAGAGGGGGGAGGGAAAGAGGGGAGAGATAGAGGGGGAGATAGAGGGAAGAGATAGAGGGCAGAGAGAGAGAGAGGGGGAGAGGGGAGAGAGAGAGTGAGGAGAGATAGAGGGGAGAGAGAGAGGGGGAGAGATAGAGGGGAGAGAGGGAGAGAGAGAGAGAGAGAGAGGGAGGGAGAGAGAGAGGGGGGGAGATGGAGGAGGAGAGATATAGAGGGAAGAGATAGAGGGGAGAGATATGGGGGAGAGGGGAGAGAGAGTGGGGAGAGATAGAGGGGAGAGATAGAGGAGGAGAGATAGAGGGGACAGATAGGGGGATATAGAGTGGAGAGAGAGGGGAGGGGAGAGAGAGTGGGGAGAGATAGATGGGATAAATAGAGGGGGACAGATAGAGGGGAGAGATAGAGGGAAGAGATAGAGGGGAGAGAGAGGGGAGGGGAGAGAGGAGAGATAGAGGGGAGAGAGAGGAAGAGGGAGGAGAGAGAGGGGAGAAAGAACGGGTCTAGAGGAAAGAAGAGGAAAGAAGGGGAGATAAAGGGGAAGAGATATAGAGGAGAGATAGAGGGAAGGGATAGATGTGAGAGAGGGGAGATAGAGGGGAGAGAGTGGGGAGAGAGGGGGAGAGAGGGGATAGAAAGAGGGAAGAGACAGGGGGAGAGGGGGGAGAAAGGCGGAGAGAAAAAACCCTAACAGCATTCAATTGCAAATTTCCATTAGCTCAAGCGCCGTTTCTGATGCGTGCTGTTCTACGTTCCACGTGAGTGGCTTGACTGTGATGTTGTAGACGAGTGTCGGCATGGAGGGTGACAGTCAAGAATATTTGAACTGTAACAAAGCACGCGCTTTTTTAAGGTTAGCAGCAGTCATATCATGAGCAATCTCTCGCTCTATAAGGTCATAATCATCCTTGCATAAAGACTCGATTAATCTCATTTCACAAAGCTTAAAGATAATGTGTCGTTATTGATAAAATAGCCACCTTTTCAACCGGGAAAAATGAAAACGTTTTTTTTTTCAAACGATTACATAAATGTCTAGAACGAGACTTGAACCGGAGACCTCAGAGCCGCGGGCAGGGCAGGGCAGGGCAGGGCAGGGCAGGGCAGGGCAGGGCAGGGCAGGGCATGGCAGGGCAGGGCAGGGCAGGGCAGGGCAGGGCAGGGCAGGCCGGGGCAGGGCAGGGCAGGGCAGGGCAGGGCAGGGCAGGGCAGGGCAGGGCAGGGCAGGGCAGGGCAGGGCAGGGCAGGGCAGGGCAAGGCAGGGCAGGCCAGGGCAGTCCAGGGCAGGACAGGACAGGCCAGGGCAGGCCAGGGCAGGCCAGGACAGGGCAGGGCAGGCCAGGGCAGGGCAGGGCAAGGCAGGGCAGGCCAGGGCAGGGCAGGGCAGGGCAAGGCAGGGCAGGGCAGGGCAGGGCAATGCAGGGCAGGGCAGGGCAGGGCAGGGCAGGGCAGGGCAGGGCAGGGCAGGGCAGGGCAGGGCAGGGCAGGGCAGGCCAGGGCAGGCCAGGGCAGGCCAGGGCAGGCCAGGGCAGGCCAGGGCAGGCCAGGGCAGGCCAGGCCAGGCCAGGCCAGGCCAGGCCAGGCCAGGGCAGGCCAGGGCAGGGCAGGACAGGGCAGGGCAGGGCAGTACAGGGCAGGGCAGGGCAGGGCATTTCGCCATAGAAATTCACACACAATCATCGGTTTTCTCCTACCACACTCAACGTCAAATCTCTACACAAAAGACACAATTCTAATCAGCATACAGACTTGCACACAACCAAAAGACGTGCGCAAATCACTTCCTCTCGCCCGCCCGCCTGTAGCAATGAAGTAAAACCCATTCGGGTGGCGCTGCCCTTTAAAAGTAAATTTTGTAATTACAATTTTCTTTCCTCCACCCTATTCGCCCCATTGATTTCATCGAGGTAAACGAGGCATCGGAGGAAACCCGGAACGACTCACTTTGATAATGGATGACCAAAAAAGGAGAGGGGGGGGGGGGTAAAACACGTGGCAAACAGTTCGATAAATTAGTTTGTGTCCCTTTATTTTTCTGTCTTCAATCCCTTCCCTATAGTGCCAACCTCCTTCTACTACCCTTTACTTCATCCGGGGCATTGAACGCGGCCAAAATGGCCCTTAAGAAATTTCACAGCAACAGCCTCACCTCCTCTCTCTCTCTCTCTCTCTCTCCCCCTCCCCCTTACGGAACGAGGAGACGGAATCGCGCCCCGCCGAGCGTAGAATGCTACCGGGGCTGATACAGGTTTGATCAACGGGAAGCGAGGGGAAAAAAGAGGAAAGGGGAAACAAAAAACCAGCCCGTGGGTACCAGTAGCAATCTACGTCTGGCGCGGTATAGGCCCTACCTGGTCAGACAGTGCGGTGCAACATAGCTGATTGCCACTTTGAAAGTCACCTTTTTTTTCTCCCTCTTTCGTTTTTCCTCTCCAACTAACTCCATTCCTTCCCCTTTTCATCCCCTTTCTGCACCTTTTGTTTTACCTTCGTGTCTTCCTCCGATTCTTTCAGGGGTTTTTTTTGTCACCGGTTCAATTCGCTCTGACTTTTTTTCTTCTTCACAGGAGACATTCGCTTTTCATTTACTCTGATCTCGCTCTCTGTGCTTCCCCTCTGTTTCCCTTTTACGCACATTTTTCGCTTTTAAATAATTATCCGTTCCTCTAAGCGCACCGGGTCCGCTCCTGCAGACCCACACAATCAATCAGCTGATTGCGAGAGTTGCACGCTTCTTACTTCGCCAACCGTTTCAGGTTTTTACCTGGAAAGCTTGGTCAGGGCCGGAAGGTTTTGAACTCGCACGTTAAAGAGCGGTTAACACGAAGAACGAAGAACCAATTAGAAGAAAAAAAACACAGATTATCCTCGCAGAAAAAAGGGGCCAATGAGGAAGAGGAAGAGAAAGAGTAGGGGGAGGAAGACGAGGAGGAGGAGGAGAAGTCGGAGAAGGAGGAGAAGTAAGAGAAAGAGGAGGAAGAGGAAGAGGAAGAGGAAGAGGAAGAGGAAGAGGAAGAGGAAGAGGAAGAGGAAGAGGAAGAGGAAGAGGAAGAGGAAGAGGAAGAGGAAGAGGAAGAGGAAGAGGAAGAGGAAGAGGAAGAGGAAGAGGAAGAGGAAGAGGAAGAGGAAGAGGAAGAGGAAGAGGAAGAGGAAGAGGAAGAGGAAGAGGAAGAGGAAGAGGAAGAGGAAGAGGAAGAGGAAGAGGAAGAGGAAGAGGAAGAGGAAGAGGAAGAGGAAGAGGAAGAGGAAGAGGAAGAGGAAGAGGAAGAGGAAGAGGAAGAGGAAGAGGAAGAGGAAGAGGAAGAGGAAGAGGAAGAGGAAGAGGAAGAGGAAGAGGAAGAGGAAGAGGAAGAGGAAGAGGAAGAGGAAGAGGAAGAGGAAGAGGAAGAGGAAGAGGAAGAGGAAGAGGAAGAGGAAGAGGAAGAGGAAGAGGAAGAGGAAGAGGAAGAGGAAGAGGAAGAGGAAGAGGAAGAGGAAGAGGAAGAGGAAGAGGAAGAGGAAGAGGAAGAGGAAGAGGAAGAGGAAGAGGAAGAGGAAGAGGAAGAGGAAGAGGAAGAGGAAGAGGAAGAGGAAGAGGAAGAGGAAGAGGAAGAGGAAGAGGAAGAGGAAGAGGAAGAGGAAGAGGAAGAGGAAGAGTAAGAGGAAGAGGAAGAGGAAGAGGAAGAGGAAGAGGAAGAGGAAGAGGAAGCTGGGATAACACGTCGGGACCGCTGACTCTTTGAAAGTCGTGTAAAGAACCTCCGCATTGACAGTTAGTTTGACTACTTGGAGGGTAACCTATAGATAGCTGCCCAGTAACTGAAGTGGGTGAGCGCTGAGACGTTCAGCAATGAGCTCTCGGGTTCAATTCACGGTCTAGTGTTTTTTCTTCCTCTGCTGTGTCAACAAATTAATCCGACCAATTTTGGGCCACATTTGTCCAATACCTATTTACGATGTAGTATTTTATGGTCGTCTGTCATCATTGACCCATGAGGTTTAATCAGCGCAGTGATTCAGATATTGAATATTTCCCTTCCATCACTCTTGGAGTATCAATCCCTTGCACCCTGCCCAGAGACGATACAAGAGAAGACGAAAAGAATGCGCCTGAGTTTATATCCATTACAGTTTTTTCGTGCGCGTGAAAATCACTGCGCCTATCTCTTACAACTGTGGATTAGGCGACGCTGTGCTTGTTTACTGTTTACTGAAACTTGTTTGTGTTGCAAGAAAACACACCTGTTGTTTTTTTTTTTGGGGGGGGAGAAGTGGGTCCTCGGGAGATGGCTCAGTGTCGGGTTTTGTTTAGCGGGGAGGAAATGGCGAGCTGTAATGCACGGAATCGACTCCGGTGATCATCAGCTGTTGAAAGCGGACTTGCAGGCCACGCGGTCCGCCCACGCCGATCCACCGTCGAGTCGCCCGCGTCGCGCCGCTTCTCCGGAAGGAATGTACACCAATCCAAGTGACGCGGGAGATTGAGGGGAGATGGGAGAAGGGATAGGGGAGAGGGGAGAGGAGAGGAGAGAGGGGAGATGGGAGAAGGGATAGGGGAGAGGAGAGATGGGAGAGGGGAGAAGGGATAGGGGAGAGGAAAAAGGGGAGAGGGGAGAGGAAAGAGGGGAGAGGGAAGAAGGGATAGGGGAGAGGAAAGAGGGGAGAGGGGAGAGGGGAGAGGAGAGAGGGGAGAGGAGAGAGGGGAGAGGGGAGATAGAGAGGGCAGCGGGGAGAGGGCAGAGGGCAGAGGGAAAAGGGGAGAGGGGAGAGGGGAGAGGGCAGAGGGCAGAGGGCAGAGGGCAGAGGGCAGAGGGCAGAGGGCAGAGGGCAGAGGGCAGAGGGCAGAGGGCAGAGGGCAGAGGGCAGAGGGCAGAGGGCAGAGGGCAGAGGGCAGAGGGCAGAGGGCAGAGGGCAGAGGGCAGAGGGCAGAGGGCAGAGGGCAGAGGGCAGAGGGAAGAGGACAGAGGGAATGGGGAGAGGGGAGAGGAGAGAGGGGAGAGGGGAGAGGGGAGAGGGGAGAGGGGAGAAACAAAGGCAGTCAAAGAGAGAGATAGAGAGAGAGACAGAGCCAGCGAAATCGAGAGACAGAAAGAAAGACAAGGAGCCAGAGAAACAGAGATACAAAAAGAGACGGGAACACAGAAGTTCAAAGAAATTAGAGACATCAGAGATGGAGAAAAACAGGGACTGACGAAGAGAGAAAGAGACACAGATAGAAGCATAGATGAGGGAGAGACATAGATAGAGGAAGAGACAGAAAGGCCGAGAAACTGACCGAGAGATATAGAGATAGAGAGACGATCGGAAAGGCAGAGCAACGAGACATAGGCGAGTTGTGCAGCCCCCCCCCCCTTTTTCCTCCGTTTATGCCCGCGCGCTCCCGACTGGCAACCGTCACTTAGCACCCCGTGCCGGCAATGCTGCCGGTCGCAACCCATCCGTCATCGGGCCCTTTAATGTTGTTTTGCCCGGCAAGTCTCTCCCCGGAGATTCCGCCCGTCCGTCCGAGCCGAGCCGCGGAGTTTGTCCAAACAAAGCCAAAACATCCCGGGTAATTCGACACTCATATTGAGTTTCCAGAAGACGGGAGAGATCTCTCTTGACCAAGGCTGGGTGATTTCACGAAAACGCTGTATGGGCGTCTTCTGGATAAATTAGGAAAGTTTGCCTTGTCCGCTGACTCGACGAGCGCTGAAGGATCGATTTCACCGAAGCGGCGACGGACTCAAATGGCGTTTCAACCTATGTTTTGTAGCACCGCGGACGAACTCGTCATTCACCAACCCCCTAGTGCTGCGTGCCTGGAACCCAGCCTACTTAATCCTCCACAATCCTCCAATGTGAGTTTGTGCAAGATCATCACTACCTCAATCCTCAAATATCAGTTTGTGCATGTACATGTACCCCACTGCCTCAATCCTCCACAGCTAAGTACATGTAAATGGATCCTTTGTTAATATTACAGTTGACCAGGTGAAAGCAAAGTGCATACTAGCAAGACAGTATATGCATGGAGCTATAAGTAGGTAGCTCCATGGTATGTGGCTTTGTCAAAGTTCCACAGCTTTTCATATCCTCAAAAATTCCCTAGTGTAAACTTTACAACCTTCCTCAATCCTCCACAATCTTCCAGTGTGAAATTTTACAACCTTCCTCAATCCTCCGGTGTAAATTTTACAACCTTGCCCAATCCTCCACAATCCTCCAGTGTAAATTTTACAACATTCCTCAAACCTCCACAATCCTCCAACTGGAAATGTTCATACCTGCCTCAATCCTCCACAATCCTCCATTGCCCTCGGAGCCTTGAGGAAGGTTAGGGTAGGATTATCAGAGTATCGACGTTATAGTGGTCGACCGTTTGTTGGATGGCATTGGCCGAATCAAATCAGAAACATTTATGATTATGCAAGGACTCAGTGATGAATAAACGGCTTTGCCCAACACGTTTTAGCCCAACATTAATTGTTTAGTTTGTATCTCATGCACTCCAAGGCGTCTACATCACGTGAACAGTAAGAAACAGACAGAACGCACACAAAAGGGGTTTTGAAGCCCTCTCATCGGCGATCAATAATAAACCATTATACGAGAAGAGCGCCATTTAATGAAATCGTTTCAGTTTGCGACCAGTCGAAATGATAAGGGCCCGCGCGCGGTATACTTGAACATAGATTACTGAAGGATATCTCGGGGGAGAGGTGAGAGAGATGGGTGGGGAGAGATTGAGAGGGAGAGAGGGGGAAGGGAGAGATAAAGGGTGGGATTTTGAGGGAGATCGAGAGACAGGACAGATGGGACGAGGGGAGAAAGAGGGAGAATTTGGAGAGAGAGATGGGATGGGGAAAAATGTCGGCTGGAGAAGGGAAAGAGAGAGAGAGAGAGAGAGAGAGAGAGAGAGAGAGAGAGAGAGAGGGAGAGAGAGAGAGAGAGAGAGATAGTGAAAGACATTGGGATAGAGAGAAGAGAGGATAGATAGATAGAGAGAAGGGAAAGGAAGAGAAAAGGGACGAGGGAAAAGAGATTGGGAGAGAGAGAGAGAGGAGAGGAGAGAGGTAGATAGATAGAGAGAGGAGAGGAGAGAGAGGTAGATATATAGAGAGAGGAGAAAAAAACAGAGATGGAAACAAGATAGCGAGAGAAGAGAGAGGGGGAGAGGGGGAGAAGGGAGAGGAAGAGAGAAGGGATGAGGGAAAAGAGATTGGGAGGGAGAGAGAGGGGGGTTGGGGGAAAAGAGACGGCTGGAGAGGGGGGAGAGTGAAAGAGAGGAGAGGAGAAAGAGGTAGATAGATAGAGAGAGGGGACACAGATATGAAAAAGATAGCGAGAGAGGAGAGAGAGGGGGAGGGGGAGAGAAGGGAGAGAAGAGGCATGAGGGAAACAGAAGATTGGGAGGGAGAGAGAGGAGAGGAGAGAGGTCGAGAGAGACGGAAATAGACAAAAAAAAGGAGGGAGAGAAAGGGAGAGAGGAGAGAGATGGTGTGAGTGAAATGAGAGACGCTCCAAGCAGTGCAAAATAGTGTCACCGAGAGAAAGGGACAAGAACATAGAGAAAACAAACAGGCAAAGAGACACGATGCTAAAGTCACATAGAGACAGAGAATACCGAAAGACAGAGGCAGGCGGGCAGACAGATATAATAGAAACAATATTATCAGAAGAACAAACATAGGAAAGAGCGAAAGAGACAGAGAGACAAAGAGAGATTCGATCAACATCCGTATAAGCTTCTTAACGAACACGGACGCCCTGCCTCTCTCTATATATATGTACATATCGGTTCTCGTGACTGGAAAAAAAAATTCTCGGCAGCGGCGTGTTCACGTCGACGTTTATGAATATGTCGCCATTATCAGATGCTCGAGGCCGCGTTAGCGAGGCTGATCAGGTTAGTAGCAGCTCGGATTGAATTAGTCACACTTAAAGTTGGGCGGCGCGGGGTGGGGCTTGCATAAATGTGACCCGGCACAGCGACATGAGGAATATCCCACCAAAACACTTTTCGGGTAAACAACGCCTGAAGTCAAAGTATGTTCTCAATTCGATAAAAAAACCAACATTTTTATTTTTTTGGGGTATTTTCGGAAAGTTAATGTAAATATATATTGGAGGATAATATGTCCAAGTGATTTTTCCGAAATCCGTCTCTAAATGTTGAAAAACAAGGATTTTTGGGGGGTGTTTGTGTACTGTTTTCATGAAAATGTTAAGTTCCTGCTTTTTGAATGGCCGCTTTCGAGGAGTTAGAATGGCGCTGCTATACTGTGTCTGGTACCAAATTAACGAGCGAAGTCCCCTTGTACTATTTACAACACAGTTCACACGGAAATATGTTGATATCATTTGAAAGCTAATGGGATCCTCTTTCACATCATTCGGAAAAATCAAAATCTCAAATGTGGGGGTTATTCCTCATTATGCTGTGCCGGGTCACAAATATCCTTTTTCCCAATGCCTAACCGATGGTCCAATGCGCATCACAGAGGGCACGACATACAGGCCTATAGGCATGAAGGGATGTCTCAGAACACACGTAGTAAAAGCAGGGTAGTCATCGTAACTCACGATCAATCGAAAGATGATGAGTGATGCACAGAAACCATACGGTCTATCCTAACTTACAATGGGTTATCCTTCGTAAGTTGAGTAACGATGCATCGTAAGGCATTGTGAAATCCACCCCAGGGTCCATTATGTGACATCTGGTCAGCATTTCCTGCTCAATTTCCTCGAAAAATCAGCCACTTTTGTCCTTTCTCCTGGGCACTCGAACGTACGATTCACCTCATCTCAAGAGAGGCTGGATCAGGAACATAATTATTTCTATTAACTGTGTAGTCGCTGAACTATACGTCTGTCTTTTCGAGGTTAAATTGCCACCATTACTTCGTATTGCCTTTAGTTTCCGTTTGTCTCAAAGATAGTTGGTTGTGTGGGAGTCGGCCAGTCAAATGGACTGATGAGATGCCACTGCAGAATGAAATAATTGTCTTCAAACTCTGCCCGACAGCGGTTCAAATGGAAGCATCTAGAGTATTGGACATTCTGAAAATGATCGCGCAATTTGCATATGATACACTGTGTATTATGGTATGTATACTACCATAGATGCTTCCATAGGGAGACATTCTCATAGGGTTGTGCACAAACTTCACGTCCCTATTTCTAAACATCCTCCAAACCAATGAACTTGAAATTCACACTGCATGTGTTCTTTCCAGAGAATTCCCTGTCTACTATGAAAATATGGACACTGAAATGTCCCCTTAATCTCGAGTGTCTCCCTAAGGTACCATTAATAACGACAATGTATCTCCCTATAAGGTATATAAAAGCATATCGTATAATTATGTTAAATGATATAATTATGGTATATGGTATATGGTATACCGGTATGGTATGTGGTATATGGTATTGCATATGTTTTATATTATGTGGTATACGGTATGTGGTATATGGTATATGTTATACGGTATGTGGTATATGGTATAATGTTATGGTATGTGGTACTGTATATGATATAATGGTAGGCCTACCGTATATGGTATATTGTAAATGGTATATGGTATATATTATATGGTATGTGGTACTTTTATATGGTATAATGGTAGGCTTACATGTATATGGTATATTGTACATGGTGTATGGTATAATGTATATTGTATAATGGTACATGGTATATGGTATAATGGTAGGCCTATATGGTATATTGTACATGATTATGGTATACTGTATTATGGTATAATATTATAATGGTATACGGTATACATTTATGGTAGTTGGTATATGGTATATTGGTATAATTATGCCCTATAACATAATTATGATGTAGGGCCTATATGGTAAATGGTAAATATATATGATACGGTAGGCCTATGTACATGTATAATGTAAACAACACACGGTATGTGTGATTATATGTTACATGCTAAATTGTATTAGTTACTAAAATGGTATATGCGGTATTAGACGAATGGTATACAGCGTACAATACGTGCATATACATGGTATACACTATCATTGTATGTGGTACAGTGGTATGATGTTTTAAACATTTATATCCTATGGTGATATACAAAAATGTTGCAAACTGCTTACTGACTAAAATTACCAAAATGTAAATCTAAAATTTAGTGGGCCTGACGTTTCGATCCTAGCAGGACCTTTCTCAAAGGCAGATGGAAAGGCAGGACCTTTCTCAAAGGCCTTTGAGAAAGGTCCTGCTAGGATCGAAACGTCAGGCCCACTAAATTTTAGATTTATATCCTATGGTAAAGAATATACGGTGTACCATTCACGTACAACTTTCCATAGATCTTCTGTGAAACTCCAAAAAGGGGATCTATGCTTCGAATCTACCAACAACAGAGTCCCGTGCAAGTAAACATGAGCAGCGACAAGCTGGCCGACGAGCTATC
>OX465109.1:6945715-7135162 GCA_949987565.1 Luidia sarsii
CTCCCTCTCCCTCTCCCTCTCCCTCTCCTCTCCCTCTCCCTCTCCCTCTCCCTCTCCCTCTCCCTCTCCCTCTCCCTCTCCCTCTCCCTCTCCTCTCCCTCTCCCTCTCCTCTCCCTCTCCCTCTCCCTCTCCCTCTCCCTCTCCCTCTCCCTCTCCCTCTCCCTCTCCCTCTCCCTCTCCCTCTCCCTCTCCCTCTCCCTCTCCCTCTCCCTCTCCCTCTCCCTCTCCCTCTCCCTCTCCCTCTCCCTCTCCCTCTCCCTCTCCCTCTCCCTCTCCCTCTCCCTCTCCCTCTCCCTCTCCCTCTCCCTCTCCCTCTCCCTCTCCCTCTCCCTCTCCTCTCCCTCTCCCTCTCCCTCTCCCTCTCCTCTCCCTCTCCCTCTCCCTCTCCCTCTCCTCTCCCTCTCCCTCTCCCTCTCCCTCTCCTCTCCCTCTCCCTCTCCCTCTCCCTCTCCCTCTCCCTCTCCCTCTCCCTCTCCCTCTCCCTCTCCCTCTCCTCTCCCTCTCCCTCTCCTCTTCCTCTTCCTCTTCCTCTTCCTCTTCCTCTTCCTCTTCCTCTTCCTCTTCCTCTTCCTCTTCCTCTTCCTCTTCCTCTTCCTCTTCCTCTTCCTCTTCCTCTTCCTCTTCTCTTCCTCTTCCTCTTCCTCTTCCTCTTCCTCTTCCTCTTCCTCTTCCTCTTCCTCTTCCTCTTCCTCTTCCTCTTCCTCTTCCTCTTCCTCTTCCTCTTCCTCTTCCTCTTCCTCTTCCTCTTCCTCTTCCTCTTCCTCTTCCTCTTCCTCTTCCTCTTCCTCTTCCTCTTCCTCTTCCTCTTCCTCTTCCTCTTCCTCTTCCTCTTCCTCTTCCTCTTCCTCTTCCTCTTCCTCTTCCTCTTCCTCTTCCTCTTCCTCTTCCTCTTCCTCTTCCTCTTCCTCTTCCTCTTCCTCTTCCTCTTCCTCTTCCTCTTCCTCTTCCTCTTCCTCTTCCTCTTCCTCTTCCTCTTCCTCTTCCTCTTCCTCTTCCTCTTCCTCTTCCTCTTCCTCTTCCTCTTCCTCTTCCTCTTCCTCTTCCTCTTCCTCTTCCTCTTCCTCTTCCTCTTCCTCTTCCTCTTCCTCTTCCTCTTCCTCTTCCTCTTCCTCTTCCTCTTCCTCTTCCTCTTCCTCTTCCTCTTCCTCTTCCTCTTCCTCTTCCTCTTCCTCTTCCTCTTCCTCTTCCTCTTCCTCTTCCTCTTCATCTTCCTCCCCTTCTCCTTCTCCTCCCCTCTTCCTCTCCTCCTCCACCTCTCCCCCTCCTCCTCCTCCTCCTCCCTCAGTCAATCAAAAGCAAAACCACAAGCTCCCAATGCCTCTTTCACATAGACCATAATTATGTGTGGGTGGAGGTTTCGTACAATCCAACGGGCACTTAACCACGGGCTGCATGGCTACTCTGGCTTCGCGCTCCGGGACAAATAATCAAAATCCTCTCAAGACGAAGAATATGGATCAACCTCTCGCGTGAACGAACCAAACAAATAAAGGAGTGGCCCACATCTCGACCAACCCTCTGATCTCCTGGCGAGGAAATCGCGCCGCAGACAGACAGCAATGAACGGTGTCTCGTCTGTTCATTTCGGTTTTTTTCCACTAAGGTCTAATAGCAATTGATCCTTTGCTCCCAGCCGGCTGGGCGTGCCGACAGAGTAGGGCTCTCAGTCCACCCTGCCATGTTTAATATCATTACTTTCGACGGGCAATGGCAGTTGGCGGATGCCGGACTTGTTTGCTCTATATCGTGGTTTGGCACTTGGGTGAACATGTATATATAATATTATCGTCGGCGTCTGCTTAAAGCCCCTATACAACATTGGTCGAGGTCAAAGAATAGCATCCATACGTTGTCTGATCCAACATTATGCATGCAATAGCACACCTGTGAAAAATTCAGCTCAATCCGCCAACCGAGTCTCGAGAAAATCGTGAAAACCGCTTCATTTGTTTCGCGAAAATGCAGCATTCAACGCCGTGCTGTTCCGAAAAAATAGTTTAGATCTCGGTGAGACGTATACGATTTATTTTACTCTTTTCTCCCAAAATACAACATTTTAGGCAGAAATATTTCAGTGGGAGGTTTCTACCATAACCATCTTCAAACTGTATAAGTTTCTTGTAATCTTACCAATGTTGTGTAGGGGCTTTAAAGGCCTACACAACATTGGTAAAGGTCAAAAATAGCCACAGTTTGTGTGTTAAACTATGAAACAAAAAAGCAATACTGCGAAGGTTTTACCCGCGAGTAATAAACTCTTTGTCGATGTTTGAGTGAAGATTTATCGAAACGTACAGCATCCCAGACCATAAGATTTCAACAAGATGAATCTACCATGTTTCTACAAACTGTGTAAATTATAATGAAATCGGTGGACGTCGAATATTTTCCAATCTTCCCAATGTTGTATTGGGCCTTTAAACAGTCGAGCCAGTTTGGCGAACCGGTCGAGCAGAATAAAGACCCGGCAATGCACTGCACCGGCTCCCTATGCCTTGCTTTGGCTGAGATATCCCCCCTGGCTGTAAAACCAGCAATCGATCGATCACGCCCCTATAGTCATGCGTGCAGTCACCCGTGCCTCGCTATCGTCTATTGCGGCCGCTCAGAGCAGCGCGTATAATCGTTATCTGTTGTCTCCAATTGAAAACTCAATAATATAGTGGCTACATTTTTATCGAAGGTTTTGATACATAAAGGCTGCCGCACACGAGAGCTATCTGCTGAGCAAAAATTTTTCTTGAGGTCGTTAGCTTAGCACGTAGCTTACCATGTGCGCTAAACTTTTCGTGAGATGTCTGCCTCAAGAGGCCGTGAGACCAATATCTATCCTGTTTGATTTTTTTCGCCTCTCGTGGATGAAAACTCATCGTGTGCGGCGACTTGAGCTACGTGCTGAGCACAAAAATCACAACTGGCCAATGAAAGCGCACGCTCTGTTCACGTAATGGCTTCCAAAAATATATTTTTTTGCTCGTAGCCTAATGCCCTATTCCTACACAGTATATTAGAGTTTCGAAGACATTGAGGGTCCGATGTATCGTTTAGAGCAAACTGGCCGCAACGTCGAGTTACCACTCTTACCCCTTTCTTAAAGCCCCTACACAACATTGGTCGAGGTCAGAGAATAGCATCCATACGTTGCCTGATCCAACATATGCATGACATAGCACACATGTGAAAGTTTCAGCACAATCCGCCAACCGAGTCTCGAGAAAATCGTGAAAACCGCAGCTTCATTTGTTTCACGAAAATGCAGCATTCAACGCCGTACTGTTCCGAAAAATAGTTTAGATCTCGGTGAGACGTAAACTCTTTTTTTTACTCATTTCTCCAAAAATACAACATTTTAGGCAGAAATATTTCAGTGGGAGGTTTCTACTCTAACCATCTTCAAACTGTATAAGTTTAATGTAAATCTTTGAACATTTCTGTTTTTCGATCTAACAAATGTTGTGTAGGGGCTTTAAAGAGATCTTGCACATGGTGTCACCGCAAATCTTCTTGTATACAGCAGGACCTATTAAGACGAAATCGAAACGTTTTATATTGGTCTCTAAGGAGCTTCCAAAAAGTAATGTATCACCTTGATACATTTGGCATAAGAACTCCTTTCTTATTCAGATTCGTCCGTACCCAGATCGAGACGTAATTGTAATAATTATTATTATTGTCTTTTTATATTTCAAGTTTTGAACAAATTGATCAAATGGAAAAGAAAAATGGACCGGGATTTGAAAGCGAGAACTCTGGTTTTGCGTACGACGACTGCTCTTACCAGCTGACCTATCAAATTTTTGTGGCCTTCCCAAACAGTCAACTAGTCTTTGACGGGGTGGGGGCGCCAGTCAGAAGCATATTAACCATATTTTTGGTACGTAAAACCAGGGTTCGAATCCTGGTCAGGTCAAGGTATCCTTAGCCCTTTTTTTTGTAAATTTGTTTCATATTCCATATACTTTCACGCCATGAATATTCGATATGCTTCGATAAATCACGCCTAGAAGCGAACGGAATTTGTCACTATCATTCGTCCAAAGAAATTTACGGTTTTAGACAACTAATGTTATTCCTTTCGCGTTAAATACACGCCGACGTATTCGTGTATGTTGCAAGGTTTTCATACAATAGGTGGACCCATCCGAGTGACTGAATGGACCCCTAGAGAATGAACGGGAAACCCAGGACGTCCAAAGACCAGATGGAGAGATGACCTCAACAGAGTATTTGGCCCCACATGGTCAAGGACAGCTAAGGGTAGATGTCAATGGATGCATTACAGGGAGGGGGCTCCTCATATCATAGTGATACATTTCCTGGGCTGGATTTCACAAAGCCTTACGACGCATCTTAACTCAACGTACGATAGATAACCCATCGCAAGTTGTGACAGGCCGTATGGTTTCTGTGCATCGCTCATCGTCTTGCGATTGATCGTATACGTTGCAATGAGTTGAAGAAAGCGATCTGCATGGATATCATGTAATGTATTGTGGTACTCGTAATTGTGAACGCATCATTCCCTCATTTCGCTGAGTTAATCAAGTCGCAAGTGACAAAACCGAAAGGGGGGGGGGTCTGTATGTGAGTTGGTCTTCGTTCACACCTCCGTCCGTGTGCATCTCGGCACTAATGCGAGACACAGCGTGACTGAAAACACTCCTGGCGGTCCGCGTTGCGTCGTGCACGCATTGAAGCGCCCCAGTTCCATTTCGGGCGTCGCTGAAACCACGGGTCGCCATGTTTCGCCTATTCTCCCCCTCCTCCTGATGCTCAGGCCTGAGCTCTTCGGTCGTGAATTCATTAAGAAATGCTTTTTATTACCATTACCTGAATGATGCGGTCCGCAGATCTATTGCCCCCCCCAACAAATTAAGATGGAGGACTTGGGGGCACAGGCCTACGTCCCCCCCACCCCCTCCCTTTTGCTGTGGCGGCCCGATATCATAAGACACTGAGTAGAGGAAGGGAAGATAAATCCAGCGGTCACTAATTAATGGACCGCCTTTTAGGGCGACGGGTGTCGTGTCGAATTTAGCCCCCGGCCAAGACAGGGGGATATAATTTGCGAGTTGAAAAAGTGACCATTATTTTGATGTGGATTTATGTGCGTACAATACTGTCGCTTTTTTTCAACAGACCAAGTACGGGAAAAATATCCATAAATCGATCCATTTTTTAAATTTCCAACCAACACATCAAGAGATTCAAGTGTAAAGAAGGAACCATTCTCTCGAAAAAGATTTTTTTTTTCCAGAAAGAAGTTTCACATAGATAAACTAGGTCAAAAGTAGGCAAAGGTCATGTTGGCCCTGTGTTCATAAAATTTAATTTTGATAAATCTGTTGACAAGAGCATACATGTTACCACACTTACCTATTTTTTTATGAAAGGTTAATGGTTTATATTTTCATTTTTACTTACAAGGTGGCTTTCATTTATGCCCTATACAACATCGGTAAATGTCAAAAGATTACAACAGTTTGTGTGTTAAACCTTTAAACATTCCAGTAAAGAAATCCTGCGAAGGTTCTAGCTCAAATGGTAATCTGAGAACGTAGAAAAATGCAAAAAAACCGTCAAGGTTTACGCACCGTTTTGTAGTGTAAGAAATAGTTTATTACTAGCGAGTAATAAACTATTTGTCGATGTCTGAGTGAAGAATTCTCCAGAAGTACAGCATCCCAGACCGTCAGATTTCAACATGAGGATTCTATCCTAAATATCTACAAACTGTGTAAATTAGACGGAAATATGTGGATATCGATGTTTTCCGATCTTCCCAATGTTGTATTGGGCCTTTAATTAAGTAAAAACTGTCCACCATTTTGGTTTACATCTGCCATACTCGTCATCAGAATCTGCTGAAAATCAGCACGACCTGTGTGAACGATGAGACTTTGAGGGTTTGCATACAGTATTGTTTATCAGCACTGGGGGTGTACAGTGCGGTTGACCAAGATGGCGGCGCAATGTCAAAGGTCTACTTGGGCAATAAAGGGGTCCCTATCTTACAAGAATGTGGACAAGACGTTTCGTTTTGTGTAACCCGAAACTGCGTGGGCCCGCTCCAAATAACCCGCGCGGTTTTCAACCACTAGCAACGGTGCTGGGGTGGATGTAAAGAAATAAATATATCAAAATATCGAGGATCGTGTTACATATTTTTAGGGGGGCTATTCCCGTAACACAAAAGACATACGAAGAGTGGGCGAGGCCGGGGAAGACGCGGATGGCTTGTTGTGCATATTCAGAATGTTTACCGACTGGGTTGCATATCTTGTGCGGATGTGCGTGCGAGTTTCGGAGACGAGGTGGATTAAGCGGATGGTGCGGATAGAGTGCGGATATAGGGGCGGATAGGGTGCGGCACGGTGCATTTAGCTGCATTGTGTATAGACGCACCTGTAGTGCGGATATGAATGAGGACCAGTGTGGGTCTTCTCCCTGTCCCTGTCCCTGTCCCTCTCCCCTCCATGTTCTTGTCCCTGTCCCTGTCCCTGTCCCTGACCACTCCATGTCCCTGTCCCTGTCCCTGTCCCTCTCCCTTCCATGTCCCTGTCCCTGTCCCTGTCCCTCTCCCTCTCCCTTCCATGTCCCTGTCCCTGTCCCTCTCCCTGTCCCTGTCCCTCTCCCCGTCCCCGATCCTGTCCCTGTCCCTCTCCCCGTCCCCGATCCTGTCCCTGTCTCTGTCCCTGGTCCTGTCCCTGATCCTGTCCCTGTCCCTGTCCCTGTCCCTGTCCCTGTCCCCTCCATGCATGTCCCTGTCTCCGTCCCTGTCCCCGTGCCTGTCCCCGTCCCTGTCACCGTCACTGTCCCCGTCCCTGCCCTCGTCACTGTCCCTGTCCCTGTCCCTGTCCCTGTCCCTGTCCCTGTCCCTGTCCCCGTCCCCGTCCCCGTCCCCGTCCCCGTCCCCGTCCCCGTCCCTGTCCCTGTCTCTGTCCCTGTCCCTGCACAGTGGCATATAGCGTTATAAGAGAACGAAGATATCCCATGGTTAGACACCAACGGATGCACGGCATTGCCCGACTATTCATTCATCGCGTTATTCACGGGGCCGACGGCCTAAACGCCACATGTTAACTCTCCCCACCCTAACTCATCCTGACAGGTCAATTAAATCTCCTCAGTTAAAAAACAAAACGGGGGGCAATAAAGTTATAATTTATCACACGGCAGGGCAACTGGCCACAGTCCATAGCCAATGCAAGGCATGGCCGATCGCGACTCCCCTGTGTGATATCGTTTCGAGTTTCGGCCGACTGCCATCGCTCCAGATACTTCGGTATACTAGCGCCAGATGAGTTGCGCAAGCGTTTACGCCGTTACTCCTTTCACGAGGATGAATGAACAATTACATCCCCATTACAGTTACATGCGATTGTGCAGTTCCGCCGCATGCCACGGCATCGCGTGTCCTCACTCGCTGTCAATGTTCGGCTTCCATTCAGCCGACATTGTTTCACGCGTATTATAGGTTGCATGCAGTATCGTCACGTTACGTCCCGCGCGGACGCCCAAGCCTCGCCGTGTGCACGTGCCGTATGCATGATACGCACGACTCAATGGTGATTACGCCATGAATGCTCACCGCGTGTACATAGCGGATCACCGCGCATTTAACGCACAAACGGCGGAGAGCCGCTTCATGCCGTCAGCGCGTTTAACACGATTGGGCGGATTGAGAGAAGCAATTACGGACTCTTTAACTTGACTTTTCACGCGATATCCACAGACGTACATGCTGTGGTCGCCCGAGAACGCACGAGGACCGCTATGCCAGTCGACCCTTTGCAAAGAAAACCTATCAAACAAAAGGGGGACGCAAAAAGCTCGCCCCGTTGGACGCGAGGCGGGCGGTCGGTAATTTCAGGAGCCAGGGAGACGGGATGTCCCCGGTGCTCAGTCATCTTGACGACGAGAGGAAATGGCCGGTGCGCTTGGTCGACGGGAATTGGCAGTGACGAAGATTGCGTTACAAATCGTGAGCCTCTGCGATACTGACGGACATGAGTGATTGGTCATCCTCACCGTGATTACTGTCAACATCATCGTCATCATCTGGATTTCCATCGTCTGTGGTTTTCTGACACACCCCTCCTATATCCGTCGTCACTTTAACGGCAACCAACTTCCCCACCTTCCCCATTTTTTCCCCGTTCAATCGTCTTCACCATTAGCCTCTTAGCTTAAATATTTCCCATCCCCCTATGTCACCTCCTCCTCCTCTTCCTCCTCGTCTTCCCCACCCTTCGCATCCTTCCCTTCCTCACCATCATCCCCATCCTCGTCATTTTCCTCCTAATCCAGCCCACCCTCGTCGTCCTCACCATCCTCCCCACCCTCAGCATTTCTCCTCTTCCTCCTCCTCCCCTTCCTGTATCCTCACCATCCATGCACCTCATCCTTCCTTGCCCCTTCCATTCCACTCTCCTCGTCCTCCCCATGCATACTCCTCCTCATCCTCCCCTTCCTGTTTCCTCACCATCCACCTCATCCTCTCTTACCCCCTCCTTTTCACCCTCCTCTTCCCCCATGCATGCTCCTCCTCCCTCCTCCTCCTCTCCTTCCTATCCTCCCCATCCACCTCATCCTCTCCGATCCTACCCCCTCCATTCCACCCTCATCCTCCCCCACATCCTTCACACGCTGCCCATCCTCCTCTCCTTCCTATCCTCCCCATCCACCTCATCCTCTCCTACCCCCTCCATTCCACCCTCATCCTCCTCCACATCCTTCCCACGCTGCCCATCCTCCTCTCCTTCATATCCCCAATCCACCTCATCCTCTCCTACCCCTTCTATTCCACCCTTCTCGTCCTCCCCATGCATGCCCCTCCTCATCCTCCTCCCCTTCTTACCCTCCTCATCCACTTCATTCTCCTCTACCCCTCCACTCCATCCTCCTCATGATCCTCTTCATCCACCCCATGCTCCTCATCATGCTCCTCCCCTTCCCGTTTCCTCACCATCCACCTCATCCTCCCTTACCCCTCCATTCCACCCTCATCGTCCTCCCCATCCTCCTCACCGTCGCAACCCTCCACATCCAACACCACCCAACATCATCGAAACCATCCAGATAGAGAAGCACTATAGAACCTAAGAACCCGTGCTTTCACCGTCGTCCCAAGTACCCCCCCCCCCCCCGCCGCCCGTCTCCTTCACCGTCACCCAGTCCCCGACACTGACGCTGCCTAAGGACCCCCTACGGTATCCCAGCTAAGACAACAGCAATAAAGCCACACGTAATAACTCCCATTATCACCAGTGACAGCATTACGCCTTACACCCCAACCGGCACCCGCCCCCTGCTTTCTCACCAAATAAGCACGCTTCAACTCGACACACGTCAAAGGCTTCGCTGAACATACACTCTTTAACATCCATGCTTTAACGCCATAACTTAAGCACGTCGTGTTCCGACACAAATCTCAGCAAATAAAGCCCACAGGGGAAAAAAAAATCAAAAAAAAATCGTCCAACTCGGATCATTTCGTTTGTAGCGTGCCCTGCATTTGGTTTTCATGTTACTGACATGGGAGGAGATGTTGACGTTTTGGGGAGGGTGGAGGTGGGGGGGGGGGGCAAATCTCGGACTTTGTTTCGTCTGTCAATATTTGTTCCGGGACTGACCGAGCATCGGGCCCCGCGGGGCTGCATTCATGGGGCCGGCCAGCTGCCCCGTCGGTTGCCCGGGCACGTCCCGCTCCGCTGCCCTCCGACTGACGCGCTGCCTCTCGGTGCTCCTCCGGTGCCGTAAATCCGATCGTGCCGACTGCCCTGGCCGCTGCCATAATAACCGGGTAACGATTCGACGGTGCCATAACTCAAGGGCTCTCTCAGAGACAAACGCGAAAAGGAAAGTTTGATGCCGGGGGATTTTTTTTCTCCTTTCCTTCTAATATTCACGTGCTTCCGAGGATTCCTCGTGGAACGTCAATTTGTATAAAGCAGTCGCTTGATTGTAAGTGACCTGACACGCCGAATAGACTTGTTTCTTTGTTTTTTGTTGGTGCGGAGGATTCTGTGAAAACAACGAGGACTACCCTGCGGTGTAAGTTTTCTTTTCATCTTTACATTCTCTCTGTGGTGCTCCTGATCTGCCTCATCCTCCTCTTACTCCTCCTCCTACCACTCCTGCTGATACTCTTGCTCCTCCGCCACCACGTCTTCCTCATCCACATCCTCTACCTCCTCCACATCCTCTACCTCATCCACCTCCTCTACCTCCTCCATCTCCTCCTTTAAGTCCTCCCTTTCCTCCCCTCCTCCTACCTCCTCCCTCTCCTCTCCTTCCCCCTCCTACCTCTTCTCCCCTCCTTCCCCTCT
Source organism: Luidia sarsii (assembly GCA_949987565.1). Taxonomy (NCBI): domain Eukaryota; kingdom Metazoa; phylum Echinodermata; class Asteroidea; order Paxillosida; family Luidiidae; genus Luidia; species Luidia sarsii. Next base: position 6,956,048 of record OX465109.1, read on the forward strand.
TCCCCTCCTCCTCTTCCTCCCCCTCCTCCCTTCCTCCCTTCCTCCCCTCCTCCCCTCCTCCCCTCCTCCCCTTCTCCCCTCCTCCCACTATCCCCTCCTGCCCCTCTTCCCCCCTCCTCCCCTCCTCCCCTCCTCCCTTCCTCCCCTCCTCCCCCTCCTCCCCTCCTCCCCTCCCCTCCCTCTCCTACCCTCCTCCCCTCCTCCCACTCTCCCCTCCTCCCCCTCTTCCCCCTCTTCCCCCTCGTCCCCCTCCCCTCCTCCCTTCCTACCGTCCTCCCGTCCTCCCGTCCTCCCCTCCTCCCCTCCCTCTCCTACCCTCCTCCCCTCCTCCCCTCCTCCCACTCTCCCCTCCTCCCCCTCTTCCCCCTCTTCCCCCTCCCCTCCTCCCTTCCTCCCCTCCTCCCCTCCTCCCCTCCTCCCCTCCTCCCCTCCCCTCCCTCTCCTACCCTCCTCCCCTCCTCCCCTCCTCCCACTCTCCCCTCCTCCCCCTCTTCCCCCTCGTCCCCCTCCCCTCCTCCCTTCCCCCTCCTCCTTTCCTCCCCTCCTCCCCTCGCCCCCCTCCCCTCCTACGTCTTCTCCCCTCCTTTCCCTCTTCCCCTCCTCTTCCTCCCCTCCTCCTCCTCCTCCCCTCCCCCTCCTCCCCTCCCCTCCTCCCCTCCTCCCCTTCTCCCCTCCCCTCCTACCTCTTCTCCCCTCCTTTCCCTTTTCCTCTCCTTTCCCTCTTCCTCTCCTTTCCCTCTTCCCTCCTCCTCCTCCTCCTCCTCCTCCTCCTCCTCCCCCTCCTCCCCTCCTCCCCTCCTCCCCTCCTCCCTCTCCTCCGTTGCCATTCCGTGGCATATTTTCAGACCCCGCTGTTTTGCTTGTGCGGAATAGTAATGATGCACAGTCTAGACCGCGCTCATAAGTGATTTTCACGAAAGCCTTTTGCAGAGACACATAATGTAGCCTTAAGAAACCGAACAAAGGAGACTTAAGGTCTACCTCATTACCGGTTGTCTCTTTTGGACTTCGCTTCCCGCTCTATACCTGTCTTGCTTCATTCACTCTCCTTACATTTCCTTTCTCTTCTGCAATCCCGTGAATCTGATCATTCTGTAGTTGCGAGACTGTACTCTCACCCAAAACTTCTGTTTAATTGACCAAGGAACCCTCGAAATCTGAGAGTGCGTACGTGCCGCTTAACGTCTCACCTGAAAGCTTCAACAATAAGATGTGCAGACTTAAAGAAAGCCCCCCCAAAAAACAAAAGGTTAAAAATTCATTCATAGATCATCGACATCAAATCCCCAGTGAGAGGGATCGTTCTGATTTCACAGCAAGGCCATAAACTCTGATCGCCACGAGAATTCACTAGGATTGCATTCTCTTAGAGTGTAGAAGGGCTCTTTTTTGTCGGCCTTTGAGAGATAAAAAAAATTGGGGCCATTTGGGACTGTAACCTCAGATCCTCGAACCTGCCTTCACCTTTTGATCCCAGAATAATCCTTCCCCTTTATCAATGGCAGAACTGGGATATCCAATTCGCCGGGCAAAGCAGCGTTACTCAGCGGTAAACGCAAACGATGTTTAGGACGACGTCACTCCCCCCCCCCGATAACCACCCGAGCTAATTTCGGAAATCCACATAATGAGTATATTCTTCTTGCGAGGGAGCATACTGCTGCTGGCGTTCCTTGCGTCCCTGGTTGTTTGTCGTTCGCCCGACGGATCAGTTACCAGGAGTTCACCGGGAGGGGGTGGGGGGAAGGACGGTCTACATCTTGAACCCTCAAATATGTAATAGTCAAGAAGGGCACGAGATCCGAGCACACTCCGAAGATGATTTTCATCAGTATGTGGTACTAAAATGCGAAAATACCAGAGTCGGACGTCATTAAAAAAAACACCAACACCGTAATTATATTCTTGCTGAAAACAAATATCGCATTGGAAACCGCATCTGAAATGTTTATCTGCAGATGGTTGAGGAGTCGGCTCCACCGGAAAAACAACAACAACAACCCATGAGAAATGATAAAATTTGGATAGAATATCATTTTGGCGAGGCTTTATAAGAACGCAAAAACTGTCCACTTGATATAGGGATGATGTACGTGATGTACATGATATACATGATGTACTTGATGTAGGCCTGATGTACATTCATTTGACGAAATGATTTTCCCTCAATAGTTTCCATACCTTTTCGAGATTTACTTTGCAATAAGGTCTTACATACATTATAATTAGACCCTCAAATGTCAGCAGAGATATAGCTGTTAAAAAATAAGACTGAACTATACCGAAAATACCTTTCAGTAAGGTACCTGACAAAACTTGTCAGAGCGTATCTTGTATCATCCACGGCCAAATTAGAACCAATGCATCACCCATTGAAGCAATAGTGGACGGAATAAAAGCCCACAAGATGTTTGCTTGACCCGGACGTTGTGCTTCTCCCTCGGAGCAACAACACACTCTTCTTGGCCGCCACCGACCTCGGACGTGCTACCTCCATTAAAGCCCCCTACACAACATTGGTAAGATCGACAGACAGAAATGTTCACTGATTTACAAGAAACGTATACAGTTTGAAGATGGTTACAGTAGAAACCTCGCACTGAAATATTTCTGCCTAAAATGTTGTATTTTGGGGGGAAAGAGGAAAAGAAATCGTTTACGTCTTACCGAGATCTAAACGTTTTTACGGAACATTTCGTTGACTGCTGCATTTTCAGGAAACAAATGAAGCGGTTTTTCACAATTTTCTCGAGACTCGGTTGGCAGATTGAGCTGAAATTTTCACAGGTGTGCTATTCCATGCATATGTTGGATCAGACAACGTCTGGATGCTATTATTTGACCTGGACCAATGTTGTGTTATCCCTTTAAGCATTCTCGCCCCTCCTCCCAGATATCGGCGCACTCTCCTCCAATACTTGCACGGGCTGCATCACGCCGGCCATGGCCGAACTTTTAGGCGGAGGCAGGCGGCCAGATATACAGGCCGTGCACTGGTTGTTGCGTCCCATTAATCTCCAAATCAGCTTGCTGGAAGCGTCATTGCAATTGACGCTGTTTCCCATACGCGCGTGTCTCGCATTTCACACGGAGACCCCCTCTCCGTCCATTTTGCTGCTTTTGGTAAAAAAAAAACGGATGAAAATCGAGGCCACTTCCTATCGCTTCCTACTGTGACGGCCTATAATGTCATTAGCTGGAAATGCTTTGATTGGATAATTTATCGGCAATTAACCCCGGCCCCCCGACGCCAGCGATCCGCTGCTGAATGCGATGAAATGGCCTAGCGCAACATCCAGGCCCCATCCCCCCATCCCCCCATCCTCTCTCCCTACGGGAACTGACCTACTTCGTCCGGGGGTGGTGGGGTGGTGGGAGACGGGAGGAGGAGAATACGGGGGAGATACGCCTGCACTGTGACGCATACCAGTGTCACTTAAAACCCGATGCCACTATACTCCCGAGTTGAAAAAAAGGCAAAGATAAATGACGGTCGATGACAGATGAACTACGAATGATGAATGACGACTTATAACTTATATAATGAAGAACAAGTGACGAGTGGTAAATGACGAATGACAAACGACTAATGATGAATGACAAATTATATCTTTTATAATGAAGAACAAGTGACGAATGGTAAATGACGAATGAAAAATGACAAATGACGAATGATGAATGACGAATGATGAATGACGAATGGTGAATGACGAATGGTGAATGACGAATGGTGAATGACGAATGGTGAATGACGACTTATAACTTATATAATGAAGAACAAATGACGAATGACAAATGACGAATGACGAATGACGGTGAATGACAAATTAATATTGTAATGACGAACAGGTGACGAATGGTAAATGACAAATGACAGAGGCCAAGAATGACACCATACGCATTTTAAGCAACAAATAATCAAGGACAAAATAATAAGAGCAAAGGGAAAAGGACGGAGAAGGCCAGCGACAAACGACAAGCGACAAACATCAAAGCCAAGCCAATGCCAGGCAAAAGTAAGGGAACCGTCACCATCAAAACGGCGACTCACAGTACTGTTGTCCCCTATCAGTGGATTCCGTTACAGCCGCACCATTCACCAACTCAACCTCGGCGAAATAATTTCCCGTCCACTGTTGACGCTTCGCTTCTCTCTCCCCTTTGTCAGAGAAGAAATGGCTGTATTCGTGGGGGGGGGGGAAGCGGTGAAATGATCCACGCATTCAGTGAGGGTTGGTTGTTTTTTTATGTGCGTGCGAGAGGTGCATTGAAGCGAGTTCAAAGCTGGCGAGAGAAGAAAAAAAAAGTGTAACAAAAGGACAAACGGTCACATCGCGAAATCCAAACCTTCCAGGGCTGAATCGGAATGGGTCGTGTTTCCGGCTCGTCTTTCTGTGCCACGGAGTATGGCGAGATGACCCAGAAAATACGGGAGCGACCAGTGGCGGACTAATATCATTGACGCAGTGATCGGTTCGAGGCAAAATCGGAGAAAGTGCCGTTGCCCTAAAAATTGTTATGCATCGCAAAAAATCCGAAAATGTACCAGTTTCACGTAGAGTATTTACCAATTGATAGTAATGATACTTTGGTGTGTAGTTCTTAGTTGCAAGATTAAATTGATTTGCTTTTAATATTTCAATGCATGTTTGTGATTTCACGTATTTTGAAGTCTTATTGAGCCTTACATAAACATGTTTACTACACGCGTCGCTGTCTTTGACCTTTCTTTGCTGTTATTACAGGTATAGTAGGTTTCGTATTTGTTCCTTTCGGAGTTATTTGAGTACTTTAATGGCTTCTATACTTCCCCATTCAATCAAAATTACTGTAAAAGGGGCATAGTTACTTTTAGGCATTACGTATTACTTTCATTATATTACGCATTGGGATATTACTATGTACAGAGATAATCTAAAATATAGTGAACGGTAGGTTTGTACTATAGCCATCTTTGACGTATCAGCAACTTTTGTTTTTCCCCAAAAAATTAGAGATGTGGGTTCAAAATGAATACTCACTATTGAATATAAATATAGGTTTGGAATGAGTGAGATTGGAAGGTTTGCATGACGGCCATCCCGCCCTAGGCGTTGAGTCTATATATACTCATCAGTGGTCGGATACCACCCATAAATTTTTATTTTTCTCCAACGGTGAAAAAAAAAACACGAAAGAAAATACGCCGTAACGCGGCACTGTATACATGTTGCCTCTTTTTTCAAGCGCGAATTTGCACTGCTTCATCAGCAACAATAAATGTGCGGCACTGGAGAATATAGTTGCCTGGTTTTCCTCATCGTCGACAGCGTGAATTCCCGGCACAAACCCGTTCGAAACTCGGCTTGGGCTGATGGGAGAGGAGAGGGGGAAGGGAGGGATGAGGCACGGAAGACGGCATGGGTCTGCGGGTGTGTGCTGGGGGAATCCGCGGTGAACCACGGCCTAGGAATGCTCCTCCCTGCATACTCGCCGGGGGAGGGGTATAGGGAGTAGAAGGAGGAGATTTCTGGCGTCAGTAGTCCGTTCCCATTGCATGAATGCATACATCTTCTTCTGAAAAACTGTTCCCAATAACCTCCATTGTCCCCCCCCCCCACAAAGCCAGGCACGGATCGGAACAATAATTTTCTGAGGTTTTCCAATACGTGACTTGGGAATTGCTTTAACCAATTCGGAAAGCGGCAAGGAAACAGTCTTGACAGGACCTAGACTTGAAGCCTGGGTCCTTCCGGAAAGAGGTCTCGGGTTCAAGTCCCGGCCCAGATTTTTCACTGTCATCGTTCAGACGTGCTTTAAATCAATATCTCGCTATCTTTTCTTGGACAATGAGGGGAGCGGGGGTGATTCCCCGTCGGCGGCATTTTTTCACCGAATATGGCGGATCGGCGAAGGGAGTGGATTGCCGTTATTGGTTGGATTGTGATTGAAGCGAGGGTTGGGTTGCACCGTGGCACCGCCCGTTGAGACGGGGGGAGCCGGTATGATTCGCCGCACGTGCCCTCGCGTGGTGCGAGGTACTCTGTCTAGGGCTGTCCTGAGACCAAGGGTTGCCTCACTGCCTCACTTCCTCATTGCCTCCCTGCCTCCCTGCCTCCCTGGCGCCCTGCCTCCCTACCCCCTGTCCTCTACCTACCCGAGTCCCTGCATCCCTACATCCCTGCACGTACCTCCCTACCTCCCTCTCTCCCTTCCTACCCTGCCTCCCTGCCTCCCTACCTCACTGCCTCACTACCTCCCTGTCTCCATGCCTCCCTACATTCCTGCCCCTACCTCCCTGCCTCCAAGGGTTGGGACGGTGGTAGAGGGAGGGCAGGGATGGGGAAGCAGTAAGGCAGGGGGCGGAGAGGGGAGCGGCAGGTAGGTAGGGAGGCAGGGAGGTAGGAGGTATGGAGGCAGTGAGGCAGTGAGGCAGGGAGGCAGGGAGGCAGGGAGGCAGGGAGACAGGGAGGCAGGGAGGCAGGGAGACAGGGAGGCAGGGAGGCAGGCAGGCAGGGAGGCAGGGAGGCAGGGAGGCAGGGAGGCAGGGAGGCAGGGAGGCAGGGAGGCAGGGAGGTAGGCAGGCAGGGAGGCAGGGAGGCAGGCAGGCAGGCAGGCAGGGAGGCAGGGAGGCAGGAAGGCAGGCAGGCAGGGAGGCAGGGAGACAGGGAGGCAGGGAGGCAGGCAGGCAGGCAGGCAGGGAGGCAGGGAGGCAGGGAGGCAGGGAGGCAGGGAGGCAGGGAGGCAGGCAGGCAGGGAGGCAGGGAGGCAGGGAGGCAGGGAGGCAGGGAGGCAGGGAGGCAGGGAGGCAGGGAGGCAGGCAGGCAGGGAGGCAGGGAGGCAGGGAGGCAGGCAGGCAGGGAGGCAGGGAGACAGGGAGGCAGGGAGGCAGGGAGACAGGGAGACAGGGAGACAGGGAGGCAGGGAGGTAGGCAGGCAGGCAGGGAGGCAGGCAGGGAGGCAGGCAGGCAGGGAGGCAGGGAGACAGGGAGGTAGGCAGGGAGACAGTGAGGCAGGCAGGGAGGCAGGCAGGCAGGGAGGCAGGCAGGGAGGTAGGCAGGCAGGGAGGCAGGCAGGCAGGGAGGCAGGGAGGCAGGGAGGTAGGCAGGGAGACAGGGAGGCAGGCAGGGAGGCAGGCAGGCAGGGAGGCAGGGAGACAGGGAGGCAGGGAGGTAGGCAGGCAGGGAGGCAGGGAGGCAGGGAGGCAGGCAGGCAGGGAGGCAGGGAGGCAGGGAGGCAGGGAGGCAGGCAGGCAGGGAGGCAGGGAGACAGGGAGGCAGGGAGGCAGGGAGGCAGGCAGGCAGGGAGGCAGGGAGGCAGGGAGGCAGGGAGGCAGGGAGGCAGGGAGGCAGGGAGGTAGGAGGTATGGAGGCAGTGAGGCAGTGAGGCAGGGAGGCAGGGAGGCAGAGAGGCAGGGAGGCAGGGAGGCAGGGAGGCAGGGAGACAGGGAGGCAGGGAGGCAGGGAGGCAGGGAGGCAGGGAGGCAGGGAGGCAGGGAGGCAGGGAGGCAGGGAGGCAGGGAGGCAGGGAGGCAGGGAGGCAGGGAGGCAGGAAGGCAGGGAGGCAGGGAGGCAGGGAGGCAGGGAGGCAGGGAGGCAGGGAGGCAGGGAGGCAGGGAGGCAGGGAGGCAGGGAGGCAGGGAGGCAGGGAGACAGGGAGGCAGGGAGGCAGGGAGGCAGGGAGGCAGGGAGACAGGGAGGCAGGAAGGCAGGGAGACAGGGAGACATGGAGACAGGGAGACAGGGAGGCAGGGAGGCAGGGAGGCAGGGAGGCAGGGAGGCAGGGAGGCAGGGAGGCAGGGAGGCAGGGAGGCAGGGAGGCAGGGAGGCAGGGAGGCAGGGAGGCAGGGAGGCAGGGAGGCAGGGAGGCAGGGAGGCAGGGAGACAGGGAGGCAGGGAGGCAGGGAGGCAGGGAGGCAGGGAGGCAGGGAGGCAGGGAGGCAGGGAGGCAGGGAGGCAGGGAGGCAGGGAGGCAGGGAGGCAGGGAGACAGGGAGGCAGGAAGGCAGGGAGGCAGGGAGGCAGGGAGGCAGGGAGGCAGGGAGGCAGGGAGGCAGGGAGACAGGGAGGCAGGAAGGCAGGGAGGCAGGGAGGCAGGGAGGCAGGGAGGCAGGGAGGCAGGGAGGCAGGGAGGCAGGGAGGCAGGGAGGCAGGGAGGCAGGGAGGCAGGGAGGCAGGGAGGCAGGGAGGCAGGGAGACAGGGAGGCAGGGAGGCAGGGAGGCAGGGAGGCAGGGAGGCAGGGAGGCAGAGAGGCAGGGAGGCAGGGAGGCAGGGAGGCAGGGAGGCAGGGAGGCAGGGAGGCAGGGAGGCAGGGAGGCAGGGAGGCAGTAAGGCAGGGAGGCAGGGAGGCAGGGAGACAGGGAGGCAGGGAGGCAGGGAGGCAGTGAGGCAGGGAGGCAGGGAGGCAGGGAGGCAGGGAGGCAGGGAGGCAGGGAGGCAGGGAGGCAGGGAGGCAGGGAGGCAGGGAGACAAGGAGGCAGGGAGGCAGGGAGGCAGAGAGGCAGGGAGGCGCAGTAAGGCAGGGAGGCAGGGAGACAGGGAGGCAGGGTAGGTAGGGAGAGAGGTAGGTAGGTAGGGGGCAGGAATGTAGGGAGGCAGGGAGGTAGGGAGGTAGGGGCAGGGATATAGGGAGGCATGGAGACAGGGAGGTAGTGAGGCAGTGAGGTAGGGAGGCAGGTAGGCAGGGAGGCAGAGAGGCAGGGAGGCAGTGAGGCAGGGAGGCAGGTGGGCAGGGAGGCAGGGTAGGTAGGGAGAGAGGGAGGTAGGTAGGTAGGGGGCAGGAATGTAGGGAGGCAGGGAGGTAGGGGCAGGAATGTAGGGAGGCATGGAGACAGGGAGGTAGTGAGGCGGTGAGGTAGGGAGGCAGGGAGGCAGGGTAGGAAGGGAGAGAGGGAGGTAGGGAGGTACGGGCAGGGATGTAGGGATGCAGGGACTCGGGTAGGTAGAGGACAGGGGGCAGGGAGGCAGGGAGGCAGGGAGGCAGGAAGGCAGGGAGGCAGGGAGGCAGGGAGGCAATGAAGAAGTGAGGCAGTGAGGCAGGGAGGCAGAGGTAGGTAGAGGGTAGGGAGGTAGGGAGGTACATGTAGGGATGCAGGGAAGTAGGGATGTAGGAATGAAGGGAGGTACTAAGGAGGCAGGGAGGTAGGGATGCAGGGAGGTAAGGAGGTAGGGAGGCAGATAGGTGGGAAGGCAGGGAGGTAGAGAGGCAGTCAATTCAAGCAGGCAGGCAGGGAGGAGGGAGAAGTATTTAGTTTAATAACACGAGCCCTCGTCCGCACCCGATGGCTACAACCAAACAATTGAGAGGCAAGGCAATGCGATCTCGGTTCTTGGATACCAAGTGGCGTCTTCCGTATACAGACTCGTGCGTAACTCGAAGCCCCAGCCGATCGACCCAGACGGGGCAAACGGCGGGGGGAGCTACCAAATTGGGGCACAGGCCCGCACAGCTATTTGCGTAATCCATTGATGGAGCGAATGTCGTTTGTCATGAAGGGGGTGATGAGGGGGGAAACGGTCACGGGTGCTATAGGAGAGAGGTGAGTCGGGGGCCCGACCGGACGGACCCCCCCCCCCCGGGCGAGTTTGTACGGGGGTTGGATCCGTTGACCCACGGAAGCATTTATGTCTTTCTTTCTTGTTTTTCCACCCGCACGAAGCCGTGTCTTCTGCCGGTATGATGAGCCGTCGTGTCGGGAAAGGGCATCTATTACCGCGATCTGTCCTCGACAATATTGATCTGGACACATCTTGGCAGAGCAGCCCGGGAAGAAAGCGATAATCCCCACAGCTATAGCTCCGGGTACGGGGGTCACCACGTCCCTTTTCCCTTTTTCCCACATGCATCAACCCGGCCGCCACCTCCTCGCGACAGGGAGAATGGGAACTATTCGCTCGCCTTCCTCCTCTCCCCACCTAGGATTTAGCAGCATCTCCGCTATTTTCATCTCCTCCATAAACCACGTCCATTTCCTTCCCCCCGAGCTCTTCGTCTACAATTCACGCTATGGGGTTGGTCGGGAGAAGGTTAGAGTTTGCCTACTGGTGGCTAGGCAGACCCTTAAACACTGCCTGAGATAACACCACATCCCTGACTCTCATCGTGGGTCGACAAAGAGAGAAAGAGAAGAGGGTTGGAATGGGAAACAGGGAGATGGAGGGACATAGAGAGGCAGAGAGACAGAGACAGAGAAACAGAGAAACACAGATAAAGACAAGGATGCAGAGAGAAAGAAATACAGAGAGACAGAGAGACAGAGAGAGAGACATAGAGGGACAAGGAGACGATACACCGAGAGAGACAGATAGAGACATAGAGGAAGATAGAGACATAGAGGAAGATAGAGACATAGAGGATACAGAGAGACAGAAAGACTGAGAGAGGTATGCAGAGATACATTGAGGGACAAAGATACAGAGAATGCTGTATGGGACAGATCCTCCCTGTCCACTGAATTTGAACCACTGAATTACTTACGGTGGTATCGCATACTCTGAACTATGTTTATTTGTGAGAGGGAGCGAGACAGAGAGACAGGAAGAGACAAAGATAGACAGATACAAGGAGTCAGGGGGACAAAGGCAGATAGAGAGAGACATATAGAGACAGAAAGAGACGGAGAGACCGAGAGATACAGAGATGGACAGAGAAAGACAGAGAGAGATAAAGAGAGACAGAGAGACAGAGGGAGACAGAACGAGACGGAGAGGCATACAGAGACAGAGATGGACAGAGCGAGACAGATAGAGACTGAGAAACAGAGGGACACAGAGCGAGTGAATGATAGACAGAGAGACACATAGAGAGACATAGAGAGACAGAGATACAGAGAGGGACAAAGAAAGACAGCGAAGGACACACAGAGAGACAGAGAGGGACAAAGAGACAAAGAGACAGAGAGACAGAGAGACAGAGAGACAGGGAAGGCGTGATGTGGCAGGTCCGTCCTGTTCACACGCTGTTAACCCCACCGACTACTAGTTTTTTGAATATCGCGGTAGTGTGGTGTAGATACAGAGAGGGAGGGGAATGGAGAGAGGGGATGAAAGAAAAAGAGAACGCGAGAGAGAGGGGAGAGAGTGAGTGAGACAGAGTCACTGCAACTCTAGGCACATCTGGCCACTGAATGCGTCCTGTGGGTGTGCGCGGATGCTGAATAATCAATGGCCCCCAGTCATGGAAGCATGTACGGACTTCTCCTCGGAGCTCCCTACGGCCATGCACGGGTATACGTAACTCGTTCTATAACATACATGTTCGCATGCACTAAGGATGCACTGGGTACAAATTCAGTATAGATGCATCGCTGGCGATGTCCCGTGTATCGAGGCACTGCTCGGCATACAGGGAGACGATTATTCCCGGGCCTCTGCTGTATGTAGTGTCACTCCGAGGTTCTCTAAAGCCGCACGCATTCATCGACTGAGCGCAGCACCCTGCCCCGATGGTTACTGTGTCTGCCTCGGGGCACGTAAGATGCTACGGCGAGTCAATTTTACCCCCCCCCCCTTACACACTCCTTCTCCGTCTCCTCCTACCGCTCCACCTCTCCACGCCTTCTCCTTCTCCTCCACTCTCGTCACCGCTCGAGCCCTCCTTTATGAACTACTTGCATTTTGGATTTGACCCTATCCACCCATCCCTTTCTCCTCCTCCTCCTCCACTTATGACTTGTCTGTTCTCCCTTTTCTGCGTCATTCGTATGTGTCTCCCCTCGTATAACTCCTTCCCGTTCTTTCCTTCTCCTCAATCTCCTGCTCCTCCTCTTCCTGTTCTTCCTGTTCTTCCTCTTCTTCCCCTTCTCCGCTTCCGCCTCCTCTCCTCCAATCCTCTTCAATCTTCTGCTCCTCCTCTTCCTCTTCTTCCTATTCTTCCCCTTCCCCGCTTCCGCCTCCTCTCCTCCATTCCTCCTCAATCTCCTGCTCCTCCTCTTCCTCTTCTTCCTCTTCTTCCCCTTCCCCGCTTCCGCCTCCTCTCCTCCGCTCCTCCTCAATTTCATGCTCCTCCTCTTCCTCTTCTTCCTCTTCTTCCCCTTCCCCGCTTCCGCCTCCTCCCCTCCACTCCTCCTCAATCTCCTGCTCCTCATTTTCTTCCCCTCCCCTTCTACGTCTCCGCCCCTCTCCACCTCATCAACCCCCGTCCCTCGTGCCACTGTTTCCCTCCTGCGCCTGCTCATCCTCTCTCCCTCACTCCTGCCTCCTCATTCCTACTCCACCTCTTCATCTCCTTTCTGTTCCATCCCTTCCTTCTTCCGCATTAATTACCATACAAAGACCGCTTAAAATAATAAGCATACAGACATTTAACATTTTGTTTTTTGAAATAAATTTAGAGTTAAAATCCCTGTATTACCGTACTTTTTCATTGTCATTTCTCCTTGGAAAAGCTCTTGCTAGGATTGGAAACAAAAGGCCAATACACAAATTTGCAGAATTTTGTATTTTGTTTCCACTTTTAAACATTGTTGAAATTTGGTATATTTATACGAAATAAATTCCTATAATTTATAAATATAATTTTTGCAAATGTCTGTATTTTGTAAATTTATAATAATTTTTATGTATGTTATATATTCTATTTTTTATATTTCGATGTTAAGTAAATTTATGATCTTTGTGTATCAAGGTTTGTGTATACATACCTGTATGATTTTTTTTTTTATATTTTTCGGTCTTCGTTAAATCAGTAGTTTTCCCACAAGAATCGATTACTCTTTATTTTTCGAAAAGTCTTGCATTCAGAACTCTCCGATGCTGAGTACGGCCATGAAGGACGTTAAGGGTTCACTCCCTCCCCCGCTCTGAGAAAAGAATGTCACATGGATATTCACGACTTTGCCCGTCGGGGGAGAGCGAAAAGGTTGCCTGAAAGGGTCACTCGGACCAGCCCCCGGGGGCGTGTATGCAGCCGCGTACCGGGCTTCCTCGCAGGAGAATGCGGGGACCTATTTACCGTAGATCCACCGACGCCTCTCGTTCTGAGTGGGAAGCGGCCGAAGCAAGATGAGCAGCCGCGCGCGCGATGTGTCTGCGTGTAATATCATTATTAGGGCGACATTAGAACGCCGCGGCGCTCCGCGGAGAGGGTGCAGGCAGAGTGCGCTAGCTCGGGGGGCGTCTGGCTCGGAGGAGAGATTGGTGACTGGAAAAATTGATATAGAGATAGAGTTGGGCAGAGCGGGATTAGAGAGATAGAGGGGATAAGCTGGGCAGATGAGACGGAGAGAGAAGCAGCGGCAGAGGCAGAGGCAGATGCAAAGGCAGAGGCAGATATAGAGATAGAGGCAGAGACAGAAGCAGGGGTAGGGAGAGGGGAGGAGGCAGAAGCAGGGGCAGATGCAGAGGCAGATGCAGAGGCAGAGGCAGGGGAAAGGGAAGGGGCAGAGGATGAGGAAGAGGCAGAGGCAGAGGCAGAGGCAGATGCAGATGCAGATGCAGATACAGGGGCAGTGGCAGAGGCGGAGGCAGAGGCGGGGGCGGATGAGGAAGAGGCAGAGGCAGGGGCAGAGGATGAGGAATAGGAAGAGACAGAGGCAGGGCAGAGGCAGGGTTAGATGAAGAGGAAGAGGCAGAGGCAGGGTTAGATGAAGAGGAAGAGGCAGAGGCAGGGTTAGATGATGAGGAAGAGGCAGAGGCAGAGGCAGAGGCCCCTTCCCCTGCCTCTGCCTCTGCGGGGGCGAGGGCAGATACACAGGTAGAGGCAGAGGCAGAGGCAGAGGCAGAGGCAGACATAGAGATAGAGTCATAGGCAGAAGCAGGGGCAGGGACAGGGACAGAGGCAGAGGTGGATGCAGAGGCAGAGGTCGAGGTAGATGCAAATGCAGAGACAGAGCATGATGCTGTGAGGCAGGTGAAGAGGTTGAGGCAGAGACAGGAGAGGAGGCGGAGCACGAGCCCTATCTTCACCAGAATGGGTTTCTGCGGCTTCTTCCGTTAATGAGGTCCAACAGGAATTAATTAATGAGGTCCTGCAGAATGAGGCCCTTCAGAATTACCCAACACTGCACGCCTTCATCGCGAGCCTCCTGCACGTGCGGTACGCCGTAAGCCTTCACGCCGTCCGCCCCTAATGATGTCCCCTGATGAAGGCTTCTAATCAAGCCACATTCTGTCCATTGTGATTGCATAGGACTGTGATGTAAGGTGGCGTCTGCATGGTGGCTTCAGCGGGGCCGAAGGAGGCGGTTTCACTCATGCAACCATGCACAGAAACCGCAGCCTGAAACCACGCATTGAAACCATGCTCAACACAGGAGTGGTAGACCGTGCACGTATCCAATATAGTTAGGCCTAGGTTAAGTTTGCATGGCGTACAAGCACGGTACAAAGTTTGCGGTGACACCGTGGAATTCATCTCTATTCCTCCGAAAGATACCCGGTAACTCAACGTTTCGGGCAGTGCGTACTCTTTCCCTGTCGTCACGAGAGTGCTGGATTCTAACTATCATCGAAATGTTGGGGAGAGCGCTGGAGCGTGGAGATTGTACAACCGCCCTGCGTGACCACCCACCGGAGCGTGAACTACACTACATTATAGTTAGTTTTGTCAAGGTGGCGCGCCTTGGAAAAGGCGCACTTCCCACCCGCGAATGATTGTGCCCTCTCTCTCTGGTCACCTACGCGAACAGAGAGCGTCTAGCCACTTACATGCACGGCAATTACGCTTCGTCAAATCAACAATACGGACAAAAACATAAAAATTGTATACTAGAACGTCATGATAAAGAACAGTGCTGCATATGCATTTGTGTATTATTCTCAGAAAAGCTATTTCACTTTCTGGGAAGGCCCCCACTTATAGGTGCCACGTTCATTCGGTGCTAAAGCGTAATTCCACTCAGCCAAAAAAAGCCAACCACACATTCACGACATTGTGATTTGTCTTCTTACTTGTCTCGGATGGACTACAGTTTTCCCAAAACAAAACCAAAATCAGATGGCAGCGGGTCCTTGGCTAGTAAGGGATGGGGAGGGAGGGAGGGAGGGAGGGAGGGAGGGAAGAAGGGGGGAGGGAAGGAGGGGGAGGGGAGGGATGAGGGAAGGAGAGAAGGAGGGAGGGAGGGGAGGAAGTGAGGGAAGTCTTGGATGGACTACAGTTTGCCAAAACAAAACCAAAATCAGATGGCAGCGGGTCCTTGGCTCGTAGGGGATGGGGAGAGGAGGGAGGGGAAGGAGAAGGGAAGAAGGAAAGGAGGAGGGAGGGAGGGGAGGAAGCGAGGGGTGTCTTGGATGGACTACAGTTTGCCAAAAAAAAATCCAAAATCAGATGGCAGCGGGTCCTTGTCGCGTATCCTCTTTTTTATAAAGTGAGGATTACGAGCTTCGGCATACATAAGGTTCTTCAAGTTAATTTCGTAACCTTTCGTAACTTTCTATTCGATATTGTTTCTCTCATTGTCATCGCTCCTCGTATTTATTTTGGTTTAATTTTTTTCGTCTTCATTACCCAGTCTAATCGTCTTGTTTGTGTTCTCTTGTCTGTTTGTTCTTGTATTTGCGTCTAATTTGTCTGTAAAGGCTGTTCTCTACAAGCCTTGGCTTATATGAACAGCCCCTATACTTCCCACCTTCTTTATTTAAGTTCTTTATATATCAATTTCGTGTTTAACACTTCGTTATATTGTTACTACATATATATTTATTTTTTACGTTATCCATTCTGATGTGTATGCTTGTGGATGTATGAAAATAAATGTTATTGAATTGGAATTGGAATTGGAATTGAAAGCAGACTGGTCAGAGAACTGGGTTGCCTATTATTGCTGTTTGGATGAAATCTAAAGGTTTGATGCCTGAGGATATCCGGTTGTTGATTGTTATGCACTTCTTCTGACTGGGGCCTCCAAGCCTAGCCAATATAGATGGCCGGCCACATTGGAACGGCCTCCCAGCTGGGGGACTGGATCATGAGTGCCCAGGTGGTAGAGTCGAACCGGAGCCACCACCCCACAGGGTCGTATAATCCGGGTCCAGTCATTTCAACCGAATTTCCACGAATTATGCTATATCATCCTGGCTGGTAGTTCGTCGCCCCCTCGGGGGAAGGGTGACATCATAGGGCATCCCGTCCTTTAATCAAAATCGCGTCGTTGAACGTTTTCAGGTGTTTGTGTACAATAGCGGGTGGCTCATTATCTCACAGAGCAGGTATAGGGAGGGGAAGAACGCCATAGAAATGCTATAGGGAGGGAGGAGGGGAGGGAGGGAGAGGAGGGGATGGGAGGGAGGGAGGGAGGGAGGGAGGGAGAGGAGGGGATGGGAGGGGAGGGGAGGGGAGGGGAGGGGAGGGGAGGGGAGGGGAGAGGAGGGGAGGGGAGGGGAGGGGAGGGGAGGGAGGAGGGAGGCAGGGATGCAGGGAGGGGGAGGGGGAGGTGAGGGAGGGGAGGAGGGAGGGATGGAGGGGAGAGAGGGAGGGAGGGGAGGGAGGAGGGGGAAGGGCGGGAGAGAGAGAGGGAGGGATGGAGGGAGGGAGGGAGGGAGGGGAGGGAGGGGGAGGGAGGGGAGGGAGTAGGGAGGCAGGGAGGGAAGGGAAGGGAGGAAGGGAGGAGGGAGGGAGGGAGGGGAAGGAGGGAGGGAGGGAGGGGAAGGAGTGAGAGAGGGGGAGGGGAGGAAGTGAGGGAGATTTGGACCACATATATAACAGGCAAGACCGCACTACGAGAGGCTTGATGCTTGAGAGAGGTGAGAGGAAAGAGGGAGGAGAGAGATGGGAAATGGGAGAGGGAGAGAGGAGGGAGAAATAGTGATCGATTGGGGGAAAAGGGAATGGAGAGAGTGCAAGAAAGAGAAAGAGGGGAACGAGAGAAAACGATTTCCAGAGAGACTGAGAGCGAACACACAATAGTTAAAACGGCACTGTGGGTGGCGCAATGCTTAATCGTTCCGCTGATGACAAACCAAAGCGCGTGCCGTGAGCACCGTACATCGGGAGCGAGGCCACGGGCCAGCGTCTATACAGCCGACATTAACGCGCTCACCAAATTCGGCGCATTGAACCCAAGCGACTCCCCCTGATCCCCTCCCATTACTCCCTCGTCCCCCGCTCATCCGGCCTCCACCTCCCCAAATCACCATCATTCACCACGCTGTCGACCCCCTTCCCCCCGAAAAAACACCAAAAACCACCCACACCTCTCGCAACAAGAGGACGCCGAGCCGCGGACGCGCTAAAGTCATTACAGGAGTTGCCGGCGTCGAGAGGGAAACACGAGTCCCTTGATGCTGTCTGCCTCTCAGATCGACGAGCGCTTCTCTCGGATTACAATCTCCAGACCCCGCCGCTCACCTCCCCGCGGAGCCGGGATAACGAAAGTGGCAGATACCCAGGGGGATTAGACAGCACGCAGGCTCTGCGTTGGAGTCCGACACCAGACCACAGCCCGACTCAGTGGTCGGGGGAAAAAGTCTATTTCAATGGAGCCGCAGAAGAAACCACATCTTTAAAATTCCAACACCTTTTTTGTTGAGTGAAATGAGCTTACCAGGCAGTAAGGTCCTCACTGTGTTCAGTATGCAATGCATCCAAAACAAGGTGGGAATATTGCAATGGACAAGCCCTATTTTATCTTGGCATGCGGCATTACAAAAACGCATCTTGCTCCTTAAACAGGAATGTCAAGACAGATACTACCCGCGCATTGCACCGCAAGTCAATAGTATATTACTTAATAAACCCCTACCGTGTCAAATCAGGCAGTCTACCACACGGGCAGTCTACTAAACACCCAGTCTACCATACAGGCAGTCTACCATACAGGAAGTCTACCACACAGGCAGTCTGCCACACAGGCAGTCTACCACACAGGCAGTCTACCATACAGACAGTCTACCACACAGGCAGTCTACCATACAGACAGTCTACCATACAGGCAGTCTACCACACAGGCAGTCTACCACACAGGCAGTCTACCATACAGGCAGTCTACCATACAGGCAGTCTACCATACAGGCAGTCTACCATACAGGCAGTCTGCCACACAGGCAGTCTACCACACAGGCAGTCTACCACACAGGCAGTCTACCGTACAGGCAGTCTACCATACAGGCAGTCTACCATACAGGCAGTCTACCATACAGGCAGTCTACCATACAGGCAGTCTACCATACAGGCAGTCTACCATACAGGCAGTCTACCACACATGCAGGCAGTCTACCATACAGGCAGTCTACCATACAGGCAGTCTACCATACAGGCAGTCTACCATACAGGCAGTCTACCATACAGGCAGTCTACCATACAGGAAGTCTACCACACAGGCAGTCTACCTCACAGGCAGTCTACCACACAGGCAGTCAACCACACAGGCAGTCTACCATACAGGCAGTCTACCATACAGGCAGTCTACCACACAGGCAGTCTACCACACAGGCAGTCTACCGTACAGGCAGTCTACCATACAGGCAGTCTACCATACAGGCAGTCTACCATACAGGCAGTCTACCATACAGGCAGTCTACCACACAGGCAGTCTACCATACAGGCAGTCTACCATACAGGCAGTCTACCATACAGGCAGTCTACCATACAGGCAGTCTACCATACAGGAAGTCTACCACACAGGCAGTCTACCTCACAGGCAGTCTACCACACAGGCAGTCTACCACACAGGCAGTCTACCATACAGGCAGTCTACCATACAGGCAGTCTACCACACAGCCAGTCTACCACACAGCCAGTCTACCAAACAGCCAGTCTACCACACAGGCAGTCTGCCACACAGGCAGTCTACCACACAGGCAGTCTACCATACAGGCAGTCTACCATACAGGCAGTCTACCATACAGGCAGTCTACCACACAGGCAGTCTACCATACAGGCAGTCTACCATACAGGCAGTCTACCATACAGGCATTCTACCACACAGGCAGTCTACCACACAGGCAGTCTACCATACAGGCAGTCTACCATACAGGCAGTCTACCATACAGGCAGTCTACCACACAGGCAGTCTACCACACAGGCAGTCTACCATACAGGCAGTCTACCATACAGGCAGTCTACCATACAGGCAGTCTATAGTACCACACAGGCAGTATACCACACATTCAGTCCACCATACAGGCAGTCAACCATACAGGCCGTCTACCATACAGGCAGTCTACCATACAGGCAGTCTACCAAACAGGCAGTCTACCACACAACCAGTCTACTATACAGGCAGTCAACCATACAGGCAGTCTACCATACAGGCAGTCTACCATACAGGCAGTCTACCATACAGGCAGTCTACCACACAGGCAGTCTACCACACAACCAGTCTACTATACAGGCAGTCAACCATACAGGCAGTCTACCAAACAGGCAGTCTACCACACAGCCAGTCTACCAAACAGCCAGTCTACCACACAGCCAGTCTACCACACAGTCAGTCTACCAAACAGCCAGTCTACCATCACGCAGGCAGTCTACTGCAGTGGTACCATGAATCTTCCAATGCTTTCCTTCCCCTCGTCCGCTCGGCCGACGACTCCCGGCTCGACTCGATCGAACCTCAGGACTTCCGTTGCCGCACCGACAACTCAAGACGTTGCCGAGATAGCAAAGAGGAGGAGAGAGGGCAGACAGAGAGCAAACGAGCGTCTGGTCACGTTCGGCCAATATTTGACGGCGGGGGAGAGCGCGTGCAAATCAGGCGCTACAGACCAGGAACCCAATCAAGGCCAGTCTCTCCCCCCCCCCTTCCCTCTTGACAAAACCAAACCAAACAAATCACAAAGCAAAACAAATCACACTCAGCAGGTATATAATACTTCAAAGGTACACTTGCTCCAGAGCCCCTCCAGACACATGCAGGTAATTACCTCCCGCAACTCAATAGATATACACATAGTCAACGCCTTGTCTGCTAACATCCGGCACCGAGAGACGTTTTGAACCTAATTTCGGCAGACCATTGATTTTTCTTTTCTGACGGGACATGGACCCGTATTTAATTAAATGGCAGAGCCACAGACACTTTATGGTTGTCTCCTATCTGGTGTGTAGTTAAGCACTTCATATTCAATGAGGCTTTGCCGTACCTGATGTGTAGTTAGCACTGTATATTTTATTCAATGAGGGTTTGCCCTACCTGATGTGTAGTTAGCACTGTACGATTAAATGAGGGTTTTCCCTACCTGATGTGTAGTTAGCATTGTGTATTTAATGAGGGTTTGCCCTACCTGTGTAGTTAGCACTGTATTCAATGAGGGTTTGCCCTACCTGGTGTGTAGTTAGCACTGTATTCAATGAGTGTTTGCCCTACCTGGTGTGTAGTTAGCACTGTATATTCAATGAGGGTTTGCCCTACCTGATGTGTAGTTAGCACTGTATTCAATTAGTGTTTGCCCTACCTGGTGTGTAGTTAGCACTGTATTCAATTAGTGTTTGCCCTACCTGGTGTGTAGTTAGCATCGTACATTCAATGAGGGTTTGCCCTACCTGGTGTGTAATTAGCACTGTGTATTCAATGAGGGTTTGCCCTACCTGATGTGTAGTTAGCACTGTGTATTCAATGAGGGTTTGCCCTACCTGATGTGCAGTTAGCACTGTATATTCAATGAGGGTTTGCCCTACCTGATGTGTAGTTAGCGCTGTATACTCAATGAGGGTTTGCTCTACCTGATGTGTAGCTAGCATTTTACATGTATATTCAATGAGGGTTTACCATACCTGATGTGTATAGTTAGCACTGTGTATTCAATAAGGGTTTGCCCTACCTGATGTGTATAGTTAGCACTGTGTATTCAACGAGGGTTTGCCCTACCTGACGTGTAGTTAGCATTATGTATTAAATGAGGATTTGCCCTACCTGATGTGTAGTTATCATTATGTATTAAATGAGGATTTGCCCTACCTGATGTGTAGTTATCACTATATAGGCCTACAGTCAATGAGGGTTTGCCCTACCTGATGTGTAGTTAGCAATGTTTATTCAATAAGTGTTTGCCCTACCTGGTGTGTAGTTAGCAATGTTTATTCAATAAGTGTTTGCCCTACCTGACGTGTAGTTAGCATTATGTATTAAATGAGGATTTGCCCTACCTGATGTGTAGTTATCATTATGTATTAAATGAGGATTTGCCCTACCTGATGTGTAGTTATCACTATATAGGCCTACAGTCAATGAGGGTTTGCCCTACCTGATGTGTAGTTATCACTATATAGGCCTACAGTCAATGAGGGTTTGCCCTACCTGATGTGTAGTTAGCAATGTTTATTCAATAAGTGTTTGCCCTGTTCGTTCAAAACTTATCAAAGCATCAAAGATTGACAGGGCTTGACATTTCGAAGCTTAAGAAAACGTTCTCAAAGACGGAATGGAAACGTCCAACCCTGCACGTCCCCTGTGATCCATCGATTCCGTTTCATTCAAGTCACGAAGCATTCTGCAGTATTTCCATTCACCATTCCATCATGATTAATGTATGACTATGTTTAATGGCTCTTCACTCTTCAGCCGCCTCTCATCATACGTGTACTCCGATGAACATTCATTCAAAACTAGCGTCAATGGTCGCTCAATACATGATCCTCATTAGGCTGATGTTTGCCTAATACTAGTCGTGGATTCGTGACCCGTCCTTTTCAAATGTTGTCAGTAAAAGGGGAACTAGTTAATTCGCCAACCAGACGCGTGTAAACCCGCGCATCAAAAGGAAGATCATAACATTATGACAATAGTAGTAACATTTGGTCAATATCAGACGAGGTATCCTTCAGGGCAATGATCTTTCTCCACTGTGGTCAATACAAAAACTGTTGAAATGACCTGCAATACATAAATCTCAAAAGTTAGAGGGCCTGACGTTTCGATCCTAGCAGGACCTTTCTCAAATAATAATGATATTGATGAATATTGATAAAAAGAGCACTATTATTTTACCCAAATTTAAAGATGGACAAAGAAAACTTTGACGGGACCGGGACTTGAACCCGAGACCTCTGGACTAGCGTACCAGCGAGCTATCCAGCCCTATGGTGCAGGCCGGCCTAATAAGTCAACCAGTCTTTGCCAGGGTGGTGGCGCCAGTCAGAAGCAATTCCACCATTAGTCCTAATAGTTTTCTTTGCCAATGTTTCAATCTGCTCAAAAGTTCCCAGTCAGCTTTTTCTCAACGGTTTTACCCATTGCCTTGTTTGCACTTTTTCTTAAAGGCCCAATACAACATTTGGTAAAGGTCAAAAGATTGCTACAGTGTTTTGGTGTTAAACCATTAAACATCCCCCAAAAGCAATCCTGCGAAGGTTTTAGCTGAAATGGTGATCTGAGTAGAGTAGAAAAACGTAAAACAAAAAACGTCACGGTTTTTGCACCATTCTGTAGTGTAAGAAATAGTTTATGACTTGCGAGTCATAAACTATCTGGCGTTGTTTGAGTGAAGATTTCTAGGGAAGTACAGCATCCCAGACCGTAAGATTTCATCATGAGGATTCGATCATGACCATCTACAAACTGTGTAAATTAGAAGGGAATCTGTGGACATCGATGTTTTCCGATCTTCCCAATGCTGTATTGGGCCTTTAAGAGTGCATTCCTGGGTTTGTTTACTGGGACGAAGTGGATAGGGAGATTGAAAGAAGCCACACAGATGACTCCGTTGTTTTCTTAATCAATTATTGGCTTCCCCAAGACGTAATGACGAATCCATACGCGTGTTGTCCAGCGTACATTTGAAATCAAAGAAATATATCTTGGAGAAGAGCCAAGGTGCGTACCCCCCTGGCGCGCTATCCCACGTCACGTTACGATCCCGAGATTTTTTGCAGTTCATTTTACTCCATTATTTTCTTCGAGCGTCCCTCCTGTACACTGACAGATGCTGGGCACAGTGATTGAAGTTATTCATCAAAATTGCAAAAGAAATCTGACTGGAACGAAAGTTGAACAAAGGCCTCTACTTTATCGTTCCGCTGATGACAAACCAAAGCGCGTGCCGAAAGCACCGTATACATCGGGAGCGTCTATACAGCCAAACGCCGACATTAACGCGCTCACCAAATTCGGCGCATTGAACCCAAGCGACTCCCCCTGATCCCCTCCCATTACTCCCTCGTCCATCGCTCATCCTTCACCTCCCCAAATCACCATCATTCACCACGCTGCCGACCCCCTTCCCCCAAAAAAATAAAAAATAAAAATAAAATAAAATAAATAAATCACTGGTGCTCGAACCACCTCGGCTATCTAGCCCGTGAATGGGAGTTTGTAACTCACTTAGACCGACACGATCTTGAGGTTTGTACTTGACCATCTGTTACCAGTTGATATTTCGTCCAACCTCTGTTAACACTGTTGGTTCAATGTTGCCCTGACGTTCTTGTAGTATGTGAGCGACTATATGACGAAAAGAGATCCCGGTACGAACGCGAAACGTAAAATCTCAGGATCCAAATGGTGGAAACACCTCTATGAAAATAGTGGAGAGGGAATGTGTAGCAAGAGTCTTTTCCGCTAGAGAGAACATGATAGAGAGTGGGGAACGGGAGAGAGAGGGGGGAGTGTAAGAGAGGGGAGAGAGGGAGAGAGAGAGGGGGAGAGAAGGAGGGGGAGGGAGAGGGAGGGAGAGGGAGGAGAGGGAGCGAGAGAGAGAGAGGGGGAGAGAGGGAGAGAGAGAGGGGGAGAGAGGGAGAGAGAGAGGGAGGGAGGGAGAGAGAGGAGAGGGAGAGGGAGAGGGAGAGAGAGAGAGAGAGAAAGAGGGAGGGAGAGAGAGGGGGGAGAGAGAGAAATATAAAGGAGAGAGAGGGAGAAAGAGAGAGGGAGAGAGGGAGGGAGAGGGAGGGAGAGAAAAAGAGAGAGGAGAGAGAAAGAGGAAGGAGAGATGGAAGAGAGAGGAGGGAGGAGAGAGGAGAGAGCGGAGAGAGAGGAGAGAGGAGAGAGGGAGGGAGAGAGAGGAGAGAGAGGAGAGAGAGGAGAGATGAGAGAGGAGAGAGGGGGAGAGAGTAGAGCGAGGGGAGAGAGAGAGGAAAGGGAGATATAAGGGATTGAGAGATATGGGATGAGTTCCGAGAGACTCTGACAGGATATTTGTCGCATAAACTTCTTGGATTGGGAGAGAGGGAGAGAGGGGAAAGAGAGGAGAAGATATAGAGCTTGAGAGAGAGGGAGAAAGGCGAGAGGGGAGAGAGAGGAAGACAGGGAATGTAGAAAGATAAGAGAGAGAGAGTGAAGAGAGATATACGGTGAGGGAGATTGGAGGAGATCTGAGATACTCTAATAGGATAGTTTGTCGTTTAAACGTCTCGGATTGGCAAAACAGAGTGCAGCGTCTTTTCTCTATCGATATATCGAAGGGCACTCCACCCACTTCAGAGACTGAGGGTCCATCATGACACTTGAATGGTGCTCCTGACATGATAATCTCCTCCCCGGGCCGACTAAATCGTCCTCTGATATTTTACAGCGATCTTCTTTTCATTATCAATACTGAGGAGGGAGGAAAGGGGGGGGCTCTGACGAGAGTAAATCGTGCCCCCTCTCCCACCCCGGGGGGTGAGGGAGGGAAAGGGGGAGGATTTGGATACAATCCTCAACTGCTGTAATCTCGCTAAGCCGTCTGGCCCGCAGTCAATCTGAAAGGGGAATAACAATCGGTCGCTGGTTGTTTGGCTGAGCGGTCTGCATTGCGGCTGACGCATGCAGGTTTAGTTTGTCCCAGTGGATGAGAGCACGCTATAGATGGAGCCAGAGGGGAGGGAGAGAGATAGAGAGGGGAAGGAAATAGAGAGGAGGGGGAGAGGGAGAGAGAGTGTGTGAGAGAGAGGGGGAGGTAGAGAGGGAGAGAGAGAGAGTGGGAGAGAGAGTGAGAGAGAGAGGGGGAAAGAGAGGGGAAGAGAGAAAGGAGAGAGGGGGAGAGAGAGGGGAGAGGGGAGGGAGGGAGAGAGAGGGGAGGGAGGGAGAGAGATGGGAAGGAAATAGAGGGGAGAGAGAGAATGAGCGGGAGAGAGAGGAAGAGAGGGGGAGAGGGACAGAGAGGGGAGAGAGAGGAAGAAGAGAGGGGAGGAGAGAGGGGGAGAGAGAGAAAAAGGGGACGGAGAGAGAGAGAGGAAGGAGAGAGGAAGGAGAGAGGAGGGAGAGAGAGGGGAGATGAGAGAGGAAGAGAGACAGAGAGAGGCAGAGGGAGGGGAGAGACGGGGAGAGAAAGAGGGAGGGGGAGAGGGAGAGAGATGAAGAGGGGGCGAGAGGGAGAGAGGGGGATAGAGGGGAGAGAGAGGGGAGAGAGGGTGAGAGATACCGAAAAATGGAGAGAGAGAGAGGAAGGGAGAAAGGGAGATATATGCAGACCGACGTATGAAGCTCAATATTTTATTGTATCTTCAATGCGTAGAGGGTAGAGGGTAGGGGTAGGGGTAGGGGGTAGGGGGTAGGGGGTAGGGGGTAGGGGGTAGGGGGTAGGGGGTAGGGGGTAGGAGGGTAGGGATAGGGGTAGGGGGTAGGGGTAGGCGACAGTCTTACAGCGTTTCGTTCATTTTGCAGGGAACCATTTAGCTCTGTGGGCAACAAAAATCGCCCATTGAAACGTGTGGGATTCTATTCGGGGATTGAGCTTCATACGTATGGACGCATATATAGTTCGAGAAAGGAGAGAGAGAGGAGGGGAGAGAGGAGAGAGAGGGGGAGAGAGAGAGGAAGGGAGAGAGGAGAGAGAGGGGAGAAAGAGAGGGTAGAGAGAGCTACAGAGATATGAAGAGGGAGAGTGTGAGTAAGAGACATGTGGAACGCGAAGCACCGAATTGTCTCCATCACTCCCCACTGTGGCTTGCGAACACCTCCAAACGCCGGTCGTGGTGTCAAAAGGAACGCCTATACTACTGGGTCAAAAGACGAGAAGGCCGAGACGGAACACTTCATAGCTTGGTTTTGTCGTTCCGTCCAGAACAGATAATCCAGCAGGAGACTACAGGATGAAATGTGACCCGGCACAGCATAATGAGGAATAACTCCCACTTTTGAGATTTTCTAATGATGTGAGAGAGTATACCATTAGCTTTCAAATGATATCAAAATTATTTCCGTGTGAACTTTGTTGTAAATAGTAAATAGTACTTCGCTCGTTCATTTGGCACCAGACACAATATAGCAGCACCAGTCTAACTCCTCGAAAGCGGCCATTCAAAAAGGCAGGAACTTTACATTTTTATGAAAACTGTACACAAACACTCCCCCGAAATCCCCGTTTTTTCAACATTTAGAGACGGATTTCGGAAAAATCCTTTGGACATAACATCCTCCAATACATTAACTTTCCGGGAAAACAAATTGATTTTTAATCGAATTGACAAGATACTTTGACTTCAGGTGTTGTTTACTGGAAACGTGTTTTGGTGGGATATTCCTCATGTCGCTGTGCCGGGTCACAAAATGGTGTTCTTTCTTAAAAGGGCGGGAGAAATAAAAAACCTAAACCCCCAGGCCGAGCTAAGCTTTCTGTTTTCGTCTCTCGACCCAAGGACAGCCGAACATTACGAAATATCACCTCGGGGGCTAGCTGCTGTTTTCTGAGAAGCTTTTCTTGTGCCGTGCAGTTATCGGTGGCCGAGTCTCGCAACCCAATGTGATCGCAGTGAATGTGCGCTGAGACATCATGGGCGCGCGGGCATCATTGTTTTTGCGCGCCGTGATCACGCTACGTGTTCCTGGGTGATCTTGTGCGCAGGCCCGACCGTGGTTATTACAAGGTATCCACTGTGCCCGGAGCAACTGCACCAACCTTTAGACTTTATTCTAGTCTACCCCCTTCGTCCTCATTGTTTTAATCACCCTCGTCAACCTCATAATCTTCTTTATCTCGATCAGCTTCCTCCTTTTTCATTATCCTTCTCATCTTCCTCCCCTTCACCCTCCTCCTCATCATCATCCTCATTATCCTTCTCATCATCATCATCATTCTCAACATCCTCAACCCCCCTCATTCTTCTCACCCTCCTCATCGCCCTCGTCCAACTCCTCCGCCACCTTTATCCTCCTCACCCTCTCCATCCTTTCCGTTCCCCCTCCTCTTCTCCTCCTCTCCTCTTCCTCCTCTTCCTCTCCTCCTCTTCCTCCTCTCCTCTTCCTCCTCTTCCTCCTCCTCCTCTTCCTCCTCTCCTCTCCTCTTCCTCCTCTTCCTCGTCTTCCTCCTCTTCCACCTCTTCCTCCTCTCCTCTCCTCTTCCTCCTCTTCCTTCTCTTCCACCTCTTCCTCATCTTCCTCCTCTTCCACCTCTTCCTCCTCTTCCACCTCTTCCTCCTCTTCCACCTCTTCCTCCTCTTCCTCCTCTTCCTCCTCTTCCTCCTCTTCCTCCTCTTCCTCCTCTTCCACCTCTTCCTCCTCTTCCCCTCTTCCACCTCTTCCTCCTCTTCCTCCTCTTCCTCCTCTTCCTCCTCTTCCTCCTCTTCCTCCTCTTCCTTTTCTTCATCCTCTTCCTCCTCTTCCTCCTCTCCTCTCCTCTTCCTCCTCTTCCTCCTTTTCCACCTCTTCCTCCTCTTCCACCTCTTCCTCCTCTTCCTCCTCTTCCTCCTCTTCCTCCTCTTCCTCCTCTTCCTCTTCTTCCTCCTCTTCCTCCTCTTCCTCTTCTTCCTCTTCTTCCTCCTCTTCCTCCTCTTCCTCCTCTTCCTCCTCTTCCTCTTCTTCCTCCTCTTCCTCCTCTTCCTTTTCTTCATCCTCACCCCAACCTCCACATCCTCCCATTTCTCATCCTCTGCATCGCTGTGATCAACAATCAAGCTATTTGGCGATTCCCAACATTCCCAACGGACAGCTGTGTCGGGGACATTGATTATTTTTTTTCTAAAATTGTTAGAGAATGGCCTCCAACTCCTCATCCGAACAAAACAAAAACACAGAAGTGAACAACACCTTCGGGACAAGATTCCACTTCACCCCTTAAAGGCCCTATACAACATTGCTAAATGTCAAAAGATTGCCTCAGTTTGTGTGTTGAACCATAAAACATTCCGACAAAGAAATCTTGGGAAGGTTTTAGCTCAAAATGATAATCTGGGAAAGTAGAAAAAGGCAAAAAAAAGAAAACGTCACGGTTTTTCCACCGTTCTTCAGTGTAAGGAATAGTTTATTACTCGCGAGTAATGAACTATTCGTAGACGTTGGAGTGAAGATTCCACAGCATCCAAGACCATCAGAATTCCCCATGAGGATTATATCATGACCATCTACAAATTGTGTAAATTTGAAGGAAATCTGTGGACATCGATGTTTTCCGATCTTCCCAATGTTGTATTGGGCCTTTAAATCTACAGAGGAGCCAAAAAAACCAAACAGTGGTTTACATATCTGATCCTGGTTTTGTCCGATAGACATGAAAACCCGGTGAATACTATGCAAAAGAACACATAGCCTCCCCTGGAGCAGCCCATACTGCCCACGGTTCTGCCATGCACATATGAAATAGGATTATCTGTGCCGGACTTGTTCTTATCTTATACAATCTCTGGCCTGCAGTCGCAATGGCTTGGCAGAGTTGCGGTGTCCATCCTGCATCCGGCATTCAGCGCTAATAACGCATACAAAAAAAAGAACCACGCCGCAAATTGCAAAGAGCATTACCAAAACACCAACGGCGTTCGCTCATCGTCACCCTCGGAGAAAAGGTAAGGTGAGATACAAGCAGTTGGTTGACGTTTGATGCTATCACCACACCACACGTGCGAGATAAAAAAAAACCTTTAAAGTCCCTACACAACATTGGTAAGATCGAAAAACAGAAATGTTCACTGATTTACGTGAAACGTATACAGTTTGAAGTTGGTTATGGTAGACACCTCGCATTGAAATATTTCTGCCTAAAATGCAATATTTGTGGAGAAAAGAGTAAAAGAAATCGCTTACGTCTAACCCCGAGATCTAAACGGTTTTTCGGAACAATACATTGAATGCTGCATTTTCGTGAAACAAATGAAGCGGTTTTCACTATTTTTTCGAGACTCGGTTGGCGGATTGGGCTGAAATTTGCACAGGTGTGCTATTCCATGCATATGTTGGATCAGACAACGTATGGATGCTATTCCTTGACCTCGACCAATGTTGTGTTGTACCTTTAAATTGGAAATTCAGGAAAGACCCTGTTACATTTCCCTTGTCCGCACACGTTTTAATAGGATTATTTCGCTCGGAGATATCGAGTGCATATTTTTTCTTTCGATCGAAATCGGGAAGAAGTGAACTATGAAACAGGTGGTAGAAGCTACATGGGGTCATAGAAGAAAAGGAACCCATCTTTTATGTAGGAACTTTCTCAGACACTCGTGCGGCCTCCGTATTTTGACGGCGGCGTTTGATCCCTGCCAGAGGCTTGTCGATTTATATGGGGATTACATACAATACAATTCACAATACAATATAATGCAATGCAATGCAATGAACAATACAGTGCACAATCCAATACAACGTAATACTATGCAATGCACACTGTAATGCACAAAAAAATGCAATGCACAATCCAATACAATGTCAAATACAATGTCAAATACAATGCCAAATACAATTATGCAATACAATGGAATACAATACAATGCAATACAATACAATGCAATTAATGTAATATAATGCAATGCAATCAATGCAATGCACAATACAAATTCAAAAATGCAATACAATGGAATACAATACAATGCAATGTAATGCAATACAATGGAATACAATACGCAATGCAATACAATACAATGCAATGCAATGCGATGCAATGCAATGCAACGCAATGCAATGCAATGTGATAGGATACAATACAATACAATGCAATGCAATGCAATGTAATGCAATGCAATACAATGCAATACAATGCGCAATGCAATACAATACAATACAATGCAACATAATGCAACGCAATGCAATGCAATGTAATGCAGTGCAATGCAATGCAATACAGTGCAGTGCAGTGCAATATAATACAATACAATGCAGTGCAAATGCATTACAATATACAGAAAGCAGGACCAGCAATAACACCAACAGCAGCAACAGCAGCAACAGCAGCAACAGCAGAATCCGTCACAACCCCAAGAGCAACACTGCGACACCAGCCAAAGCAGCAAAGCCAACAACAGTAGCAACACTAACTACATCAATTGCAACACCATTATCAACACCAACGACAAGAGTAGCCAAAAAACCCAAAACGGGCATTAACCAGGAGAATGCAGAAGATCATGACAGCAGCAACGACGCTAACTACGTCATCAATGCCAACGGCTACGTCATCATCAGCGGCAGCAGCCACGACAGCCACGACAACGACGAAAGTAACGACGACAACGACAGTGCTCATTAAAACAAAGGTGAAGCATCTGATAACGACCGATTTACTTCTGGGGCGGGAAGGGTTTGTGGGTTATTGCCGAAGCAAAAATAAATCTTCCTTGCAGAAACGAACTTCTACCGTGGTTTACCCACGCAGAGTCCGCGTAGCGTGCGATTCCGCAATGTGAATGGATAGTAACGCCGTTGCGAATGGGAGACAGAGATCCGGAAGTGACTTGGTGTACTTACAGTCGCTCGATCGCTCACCTAAGGGCCCATAGTGTTCCTGCGCAGTCGACAAGCTCGATAGGCCCGTACCGAGCTCACGACCGAAGATTGGGAGATCACTCGCAACGCCTCCACCGCCGCCGCCAACGCTATGCCCTTGCAGCGCGCAGGGTGCACCGTGACCACGACACCTCACCGGACAGACAACCAGAGGCGATTCCCGATCCCCCCCCCCAAAAAAAAATCGTGCCACTGCGCATGCGGGCGCGCCACTGACGAATCAGCGTCGGGCGCGATCCCTCGTACCGCCCCCACTCCTGCACACACGCGCGCACCCGGCCCCACACCCGACCTGCGCCCGTACTGTACTTGTACACATACAGTACATGCATGTATATAATTTGGATACAGGCAAAAAAGTGCCACACGGATTTTACTCAGTGCCGGATTGAGACGGTCGTGTGCGAGACTCTGTGTCACATTGCTGAGCCGCGTGGAGTGACGATACGTCCGCCCGGGACACCTACGTTGCGGTACCGTCAGGGGAAAGAGCCGCTGTTAGACAACGCTAGGCCCTCGTCAGCGCTAGGACTGGAAGGGGGAGGGCAGAGCAAGGGAGAGAGTGCATCGGTGAGGGAGGAACACTAACTCCGGACTGGATTGATTCTGAAGCACGGCACCGAATGGGAAGCGACTTGGCGGCGGGACCGCGCTGACTCGTACTGACCAGCCAGGTAGGCGAACCATTCCAAAGCGTTTACCGACATCGTGCCCGATTCCGTTGTTTTCCTTTTCTCTCTCTGCAGTGTCTCTCTCTGTCTCTCTCTGTCTCCCTCTGTCTCCCTCTGTCTCCCTCTCTTCCCTCACTCTCCCTCTCTCTCCCTCTCTCTCCCTGTCTCTCTCTCTCCATCTCACTCTCCCCATCTCACTCTCTCTCTCCCTCTCTCCCCTCACTCTTCCTCTCTCTCCCTTTCTCTCCCTGTCTCTCTCCCCATCTCCGTCTCTCTCCCTCTCTCTACCCCTCTCTCCCTCTCTCTCTCGTTCTCTCTCTCTCTGTCACTCTCTTCATCTCTCTCTCCCTCCTTTCCCCCTCTTTCTCTCTCCATCTCTCTTTCTCTTTTTCCATATATCTCCATCTCTCCCTGTCTATCTCCCTCCCTCTCTCCCCTCTCTCTCCCTTTCCCTCTCTCTCTTTCTCTCTTTCCCTCTTTCCCTCTCTCTCCATCTCTCTCTGTCTATCTCCCTCCCTCTCACCCCCTCTCTCTCTCTCTCTCTCTCTCTCTCTTCCTCTCTCGTTATCTCTCTCATAGTGTGAAATGTTCCGTTCATTCCACGCAGGCTTCCAGGCCTAATTGGATTTTCCAAGTACTCAACAACAAAAACACCGACAGTGCGATTTTTAAATAACATATTTATTTTTATAAAAAAAAATATGACTGGACCGGGACTTGAACCAGAGACCTCTGGTTTTGCGTACCAGGGCTGCTTTTCTTTGCCACGATTTTACATTATTTTGAAAAGTCTCCAGTCAGTCAATATTTATTGAATTATTCATTGATGTAGCAAAGAAAATTTGGACTGGACCTAAATTATCAACTTGAGCCTCAAGTTTGAACGTATCGACGCTCCACCCGTACCACCCATTCGGCTGCGCACAAAATAACAACTGGCCAATGAAAGCGCACGCTCTGTTCACGTGATGGCTTCCAAAAATATAATACGTTTTGCTCAGCATGTAGACCCAAGTCGCCGCACACGATGAGTTTTCATCCACGAGAGGCGAAACAAAAATCAAACAGGACAGATATTGGTCTCACGGCCTCTTGAGACAGAAATCTCAGCAAAAGTTCAGCGCACACGGTGAGCTACGTGCTGAGCTAACGACCTCGAGAGACTCTTTGCTCAGCAGATAGCTCTCGTGTGCGGCGGCCTTTAGGGAGGAGGACTTCCCCGAGTGTACTCGGATATCTTTAGCCATGTGCAGGGCTGAGAGCGCCGGTCAGATGACTTGTATTTCAAGGGCGTTTTACTGGCGGGACGCAGCGTATCTCACGTGTTAGCCACAACGCCGCGAGATTCAAACCTGGCAGTGGGTGAGTCGGGTCACAAGCTCAGTGAATATTATAGACAGGGAGATCCTGTCACAATAACATTTGATGATGTTATGACCGTGCATCAACGCCTTATCTGGATCTCTTCATCTCTCACTCTCTTTCTCTGTCTCTCTCTCTGACTCGGTATCCGCCTCTTTCTATCTCTCTGCCTGTCTGTTCCTGTGCGTGCCTCTCCGTGCATCTCCGTGCATCTCCGTGCCTCTCCGAGCCTCGCCAGGCCTCTACACGCATCTCCACGCCTCTCCACGCATCTCTCTGCCTCTCCCTTGCTCTTTCTTTACCTCTCTCTCTGTCTCTTTGCCTGTCTGTTCCTGTGTGTGCCTCTCCGTGCATCTCCGTGCATCTCCGTACCTCTCCGAGCCTCTACATGCATCTACACGCATCTCCACGCCTTTCCACGCATCTCTACGCCTATCCACGCATCTCTCTGCCTCTCCCTCGCTCTTTCTCTGCCTCTCTCTGCATCTCTCTGTCTCGCTGCCTGACCGTGTCTCTACTTGCATCTCCGAACCTCTCCACGCCCCTCTCTCTCTCTCTCTATCGCTCTGTCTCTGCCTCTTTCTGTCTCTTTTTCTGTCTCTCTGCCTGTCTCCGAGTCTCACTTTGTATCTCTATTGCGCTGTCTCTGTCTTGTTGTCTCTCACTGTATCTCTGCCGTGCTCTGTCTAACCACGCAGACGGAGGTTCAGAGTCTTCGATACCCCCATCAACGGTTCATACTTTGCTGTAAAAAAAAATGGACTAGCAACAGGCCGTGTCGGCTCGGCTCTACTCGGGACATTTCCGGGGGATGGTTGCAGACTGGGACGAGGCAGAGTGGGCCAGGGAACTCGCAGATAGATCCCACAAAGGGATTCATCCCGGCTTGATACATGCTACCGGCAACTCCTTTCAGGGCCATAGGGTCTGTATATACACCCCATCTCGAAAGAGTTGACTCGCCTGGCGTCATCACCCACAAAACTTTTCACACTGCGCTCCCAACGATGCAAAACTTCAAATCTTACTTATAGCTGTGTAAAAAGGCATTGGGCAGTGCGACTCGTCAGAGTCCGGGTAGCTGCGTCTGAAACCGGACATTGTGTAGCCTATACTCGGGGAGGATCCGCTTAAACTATACCCGAGACTATCAACGTCTACAGTATCCATTCGGCGTTCGGCCAAAGAGGCTTTGAGTCAGTATTACCGTGACGACGGTCGCAGTGTATATAGGTCTAGATCATTCAGAAACTGCCAGCCGAACCGCCGAGGAAAACTTGCGAGTTCCGCCCGACTCCGTCATGGGATAGGCCTATGTTATCGAAGAAGAAAAAAAAACCACCCAAACTGCTCATGAATGTGGCGTTGAGAAAAGGGTATCAGGTTCGTGTTTCTCGTGTCCATTACAGTGCGTTTGTAGTGGCTTAAGTGACTATTATCCTCTCGAATGGGCCGACCATCCTTTTCACTATCACAGGAGTAGTAATCGATAATGGAAATGGCGTGCTTTCCTCATTCCCTTCCGTCTCCGTCTCCATTAGATTTTCCTTTTTCCTCGCATTTTCCACGTTCTGAGCTGAGCGGCTGTGATGCGTTTATTCTGTGCGTCGCTGTTTCTGGCCAGCTCCCCCTCAACTGCGTGGTCATCTTCATCAATCTAACTGTGTCTCCCACCACAGCCCCACACCTACCTCCCTCTCTCGCTCTTCCTGTCTGTCCCCCCCCCCTCATCGTGTGTCTATTTGTGTCGGTCTCTGTCTTTCTGTAGGTCTGTCCATGACTCTCTCTGCTGTGAGTCTCCCCTTGCCCCATTCTGCTCTGCCTCCTCGTTTCCCTCTGTCCCTTTCTGTCTGTGTGTATCTCCCTGCTTCTCTCTGTCTTTCTCCGTCTATACCTGACTGCCTCTTTCTGCCTGTCTTTATCTGTGTCGATCTCTGTCTCGTTATGTCACTCTGTGTCGATCTCTGTCTCGTTCTGTCTCTCTGTGTCGGTCTCTGTCTCGTTATGTCTCTCTATGTCGATCTCTGTCTCGTTCTGTCTCACTCCGTCGATCCCTCCTACTCCCTTTCTGTCTTTCTCTGTCTATCTCTGACTGCCTCTTTCTCTGCCTGTTTCTGCCTGTCTGTATCTGTCTCTCTGTGTCGATCTCTGTCTCGTTCTGTCACTCTGAGTCGATCTCTGTCTCGTTCTGTCTCTCTGTGTCGATCTCTGTATCATTTTGTCTCTCTGTGTCGAACTCTGTATCGTTCTGTCACTCTGAGTCGATCTCTGTCTCGTTCTGTCTCTCTGTGTCGATCTCTGTATCATTTTGTCTCTCTGTGTCGAACTCTGTATCGTTTTGTCACTCTGTGTCGATCTCTGTCTCGTTCTGTCTCTCTGTGTCGATCTCTGTCTCGTTCTGTCTCTCTGTGTCGATCTCTGTCTCGTTCTGTCTGTCTCCGTCGATCCATCCTACTCCCTCCCTGTCTCTCTCTGTCTCTGTCTTTCTCTGTATATCCCCGACTGCCTCTTTCTCTGCCTATCTCTGTCTGGCTGTACATGTCTCCCTGCGTCTCTCGTCCCCTCCATCACACATTCTCAAACTTAATTGGAACTATTTTGCACACTTGGCGTACCGGGTACCGGTACTTTGCCCGCACTTTAGATGAATACAGCTCTGATTAATACGCCCATTAATTTCTGATAACTTTTCTTTCATACCGACCGTGTTGGCGGCTGTAGTGGGTATCAATCTTCCGTACAGAGAGCGGAAGAAGATTTGGATATTGAAAATGCGGGTTGCAATTTTGTCCAATTTACGGTAGTAAAGTACAGGAGTATCCCTTGCGCTCTTGACTGGTTCTTGAGTGGCATCAATCACATAAATGACCTTGGTCTGCAAGCGGAAAGTGCATGAATCGTATTTCGTATCGTATCGGGGTAAATGATGTGAAAGGAACCCGCAATGGCTTGCTGAATGGGTGGCTTATTTCTAGGCTGTCGGTTACACTGACTGGCCGCATTCATCGGACCAGGTTGACCGTGAAAGTTGAGCTCGGAATTACAATACTCCACGACGTGGTTGCATGGGGCTCTCAGACATTGAATAAAGTATCATTTTTTTCTTATATTATCTAAAAGCCACTTTATAAAGCCCCTACACACCATTGGTAAAGGTCTTAGAAACGCGTCCATGCTTTGTATAATCCAGCATCTGCATGAAATGATACAACTGTGAAAGTTTCAGCTCAATCCGTCAACCATGTCGCGAGAAAATGATGAAAAACTGGCTATTGTTTTCATCAAACTGTGTCAGCTTCCAGGATCGTAAAAATGCACCTAGCAGAATTTTCAATTGAGCCACCATGCGTTTAAACCGGTAAATCTTGAAACAGTCGTCGGTAATTGCAAATGGACCGTGTTGGATTTGTTAAACTGGTGTATAGGGGCTTTAAGGCTTGGTTTTTCTCCAAAAGACGTTTTAAAACGACCATTGGAAATTCATAAGAAAATCCTTTTTTCATGAAAATGGCAGCATACCAAGCGGCAAAAGTTCACACCATGTCTGATACTGGTATTTACTTCCACTTGAGTAAGTTACTTTAACAAATTTCGTAAGGTCGAAATTTGGATTTGTGCAAATACAGTGAGTAGTGGTTTGTATGTGTACACCGTTACATAGCGCGCCACTCGCTATTCGAAAGGCATTGAAAGGAAATCTTATTGCCAGTGTCAAGTCATCTGCAAAGGTTGAATTTCTTCAGAAAAGGGCTCTACTAGCTCAGCTCTAGGAACTTAAGTCTAAACGGGAATCCAACACAAACGAAAATTAGATTTGCCTTTGTGTTGTACGAGTTTTACCTAAAAAGAAAGATCATACACTAGCCTATTACTCAATTACATGATTACTGGTAATCTATCTAAAACACATTTTAATTTCAATTCAAACATATCGATGCTAGATGTCTGAAAACGGGCAAAGTAGAAACTGTCCGAACCGTTGAGTTACCCGCTCCCTTTAGAGCTAAACAAAATATCAAATATCGGTAAGCAGTATATCAAATAGTGGATTTTTTGATACAAGTGTGCGGTGGTTGGTTGTCACACTGTGAACATCCAAACCCTGAAAATTAGGTGGAAAATGTCAAGTTGCCGTGAAAAGACGATTCACTGCATTTTCACCACTCGTTCATGCTCAAAATACTCTTGATCAGCTTTGCACGGTGATTTCACCAGCGGTCTATTTAGGGCCACATGCTTGATGGTAAATGGCTGCGAAGCTCAAGCATAATGGTGTACAATTACACAGACTATAGAGCACGACAGCCTGGCAGATGAAGTTGTGCGGTGATTTGGCCAGAGCAGGCCACAAGGTGAAATGATCAGGGTGAATTCATTTCCCAAAAAGGTCCATGACATGACGTATCTACCCAATTGTTTACGGTTTAGATTTCCGCAGTGTCACAGACTACAGGAAATACCAATTCTATACAGAGGGACAATGGATTGTATTTACTTTGTGTCAGCTCTCCGCGGTGCGTCTACCGCCGCGGCCTGTTGTCAAAGCAAAAACGTCACGGCCGAACCAGCAACCCCACCCCCAGTCCAATCACCAAAAGGTACCCGTGGGAACGCACTCACGGACCCGTGGGCACAATCATAGTGGAACAGCGCGTTCGACCCGCTCATTGAAACTTCGAACAAAGGCCGCCCTTTTTTTTCTTCTATTTTCAATCTTTTCGTTGCAATTACTTGTTGCTGTAGAACAAAACATACGTCAATATTGAGCTAACCTCTCCAATGTAATTCTTGGTCCGTTTAGTCAAAAAATTAGAAGAACCATAAATATCCAGACCTTTTTTGCTGGCGTGTTTAAGTTTAGGTAATGACATGCAAGTGTCGTCCAATACCCCCGAAGCGAACTGCTGCTGTGATTATTTTACGTTAATCATTTGCTTTACAAACATCTGAAGTAAGTTGTATAGACCGTAGTTAAATATTATCTTAATTTCGAAATCATTTTGATTGAACTGTTGAATTTCATGCTCAGAACACGAAGCTTAACGCAGACGTCTTTTCTCTTCGTCCTTACAGAAGACGAAACTAAAAACAGACGTCTTTTCTCTTTGTCCTTACAGAATACGAAGCTAAACGCAGACGTCTTTTCTCTTCGTCCTTACAGAGAACGAAGCTAAACGCAAACGTCTTTTATCTTCGTCCTTACAGAATT
The DNA here is from genome assembly GCA_949987565.1 of Luidia sarsii. Taxonomy (NCBI): domain Eukaryota; kingdom Metazoa; phylum Echinodermata; class Asteroidea; order Paxillosida; family Luidiidae; genus Luidia; species Luidia sarsii. Next base: position 6,993,768 of record OX465109.1, read on the forward strand.
AAACCGATTGAACTCCATAACTCTGCCTCCATCCAATCATTTAAAAACCGTTACAAATACAGGAGTATAAACTAAGCCACATTCATTTCGTGTGTAATTGCGACAGGTCGCACGTTCTCAAATCCCGTACGCACGACATAGTATGCCGTGGTGCGACCAACTTCTCTGATGTCTTGTACGGACGAGTAATATCCTCGATCATGCGACTTATAATTATCTACATCGTACGACATGAATCTCGTTCGTACGACTCATATCACGTTCACAAGGCACATGATATTATTTCGTTCGTGCGACTTATATCTTGGTCGTGCGACGTAAATCTAGTTCGTTCAATTTATATCGCTTTCGCGTGACTTACATCTTGACGTATGATATAATATATTGTATGCCAGGCGTGCGAATCTTGAATCTTACGAATCCTAACTCGCCCTTTGTCAAGATGCACTTTCCATCTATACAGACAATTTAATGAAAACCACAAAAAAAGAATTACCTTTCTTTTCCCCCTGGGATAGTCCTCTTCATGGGGCCATGAGGTGTGTAATTGCATCCCTTCGTACACCTTTGAGGAATCTTCATAAAGAGAAGGTAGAACATGAACTTAGTCAACCGGGTTCGAATCCCGTCCGAGTTTCCAGAAAAACATTTCCATCAGGCATCGGGCAAAGCACCGAGCACTCAGTGTTTATCATATCGAGCAGGGCAAAAAGCCTCATTGAATTACATTCTCCTCCACGCAGAATCGTGTTATATCTATAACGTTGGGTCATCTGCAAAGGTGGAACTACCCACTACACAGCTATAGGAACCTTAGGCTATACGGGAATCAACAAACATGAAAATAAGATTTGTCTTTGTGCCCTACGAGTCTTACGTACGATATTGCCACACATTAACCTATTACTCAATTACATGATTGATCTATCTCAAACAAATTATCCTCGGAAATCAGTCAACCGTAAATCGAAATGACATTTGTCGTTCATCATTCGTTCCTTCGATGCAAATGGGTGCAGAATAAAGCCAAACAAATGTATGATATGAATACATTTTAATGGAGGCAGGAGGTGAGTGTTTGAACAGACTGTAGGGTGCCTTGCAGATAATGACACAATAGGTCACCGAGGTCATGTTTTGTATTTTGTATTTCAATCCTATTCACATTCCTCATTCACATAATTACATCATGATCAAGTGAAAACAAAATATTCATAACACCTATTCCCTTGCCCGGTTTAAGATCTTACTGAAAACATACCTCTTTAATTCATAATTAAATTCAAAACAATTAGAGGGTCTGACGTTTTCGATCCTAGCAGGACCTTTCTCAAGGGCAAAAGCTTTGTTCTTGAGATTGCTCCTGCTAGGATCAAAACGTCAGGCCCTCTAATTGTGACATTTGAGAATTATGTATTGCAGGTCATTTTGGTCCGTGAGACGTTTGCAACAGTTTTTGTAATAACTTCATAATTAAATTCCACACGGGATCAGTTGTGTGTCGGTCGAGGGAGGTGCACACCATGTATGTTTGACAATAATGTTAGCATTGTGTTACATGTATTGGAACAGTTCTGGTTCATAATTCTGGTATTTGCTCAAGTTCTAGTTTGTAATTTGTTGGCAGACAGTGTTGCACTTAGAAGCAGCCATATTAAAGCCCATACACACCATTTTGCACAAATCCAAAGTTCGACCTGATGAATTTTGTTAAAGTAATTTACTCAAGTGGAAATAAATACCAGTATCAGACATGCTGTGAACTTTTAGCACCTGGAATGCTGCTGTTTTCATGAAAAGTGGAATTTAGTATGAATTTTCAACGGTCGTTTTAAAACGACTTTTGGAGAGGAAAAACACGCTTACCAGCCTTAAAGCCTGTACACCCCATTTTGCACAAATCCAACATGGTCCATTTGCAATTACCGACGACTGTTCCGATATTTACTCGTAATTTTCCGGTTTAAACGCACGGTATAGCGCTATCGAAAAAATTCTGCTATAGGTGCATTTTACGATCCTCGAAGCCGATAGTATGATGAAAAAAGGACAGTTTTTCAACATTTTCTCGCGACGTGGTCGACGGATTATGCTGAAACTTTCACAGGTGTGCTATTTCCTGCATATGCTGGATTAGACAAAGTATGGACGCGTTTCTAACCTTTACCAATGGTGTGTATAAATGTTACTAATCATTAGCTGTAAAAAAATGTCATAAAACGAACCAGAACTGAATTTTTTCCCAGCAGAAGGGCCAATTAAAGTGATTTTAGGGTCTGAACGCACTGACAGAAGGGGTTCAAAATCTTTGCCCATGAGAAGGTCCTGCAATAAGGATATCAATGGTTTGTCTACATGGCCAAACTACGCGGGACATCCCATGACGCTTCCTTCCTATATCGTCTCTCTCTCTCTCGGACTGTGTGCACCTGCTGTAACTCTGCGGTGAGCGTGCAATTAATACACGGATGATGATATTACCCGTGGAGCAGCAAAACTATCCCACATAGAACTGCGCGCCCTATACCTGGCCTCCAAGTCTAATAACCTTCCCCCGCCCGATATCCCACCCCGTGATAATTCACTGTACCTAGAATCCACCCAGGCCGTATCTGCCCCCCTCCCCATCCGCTTCAGGGAAAGGAAAACATTGTTGGACGAAATTGAAAGGGGAAAAAAAGGCAACTCGAAGGGACGTCACTGAGTCAACCAGGTCTGTCAGCCGTAAAGAAGCAAGGTCTTGATAAGTGTTGTTATCCAAGGAGTGTGTTGGGAGGGGTGACGTAATGAGGATCTAGTGGAAACGGGATAGCACCTCCTTTATTGTTTTTTTTCTTCGGGGGGGGGGGGGGGGTTTGGACGGAGGGGGGTGGGTGGCCCCGTCGTATGTGCCGTTGCTCACGTGCTGATGTTGTTTTTTTGAAATTCAATCTCGATTTCGTCTCCCTGATGGGGGAAAGTGCGCACAAAGAATTATGTATGCACTTGTGCCGGTGTTTTCACAGCGGCGGCGTCGGCTGCGAGGGGAGGTTGTGTGTTTTGTTTGTTCCTCCCCTCCTCCCCTCCCACTTCTGCTTCTTCTTCTTCTATACTCATCCTCATACTCCTCAAACTCCTCACCCCCTCATCCTCTACATCCTCTCTCGTCATCCCCAACGTCCCCATCCTCCGTATTCTCTTCAACCTCCCTACCTCCCCATCCTAATCCTCCTCATCCTCCCCATCATCCCCATCCTCATCCTCATCCTCATCCTCCCCATCCTCTTCATCCTCATCCTCCCCTTCTTCCCTATCCTCCCCAACCTCCCCAACCTCCCCAACCTCCCCATCCTCCCCATCCTCCCCATCCTCCTCATCCTCCCCATCCTCCCCATCCTCCTCATCCCCATCCTCCGCTTCCTCTCCATCTTCCCCATCCTCCTCACCCCTCCCTATCCTCCCCATCCTTCCGATCTTCATCCTCGTCATCCTCGTCATCCTCGTCATCCTCTCCATCCTCCCCATCCTCCCCATCCTCCCCATCTTCCCCATCCTCCCCATCCTCCCCATCCTCCTCATCCTCATCCTCCGCTTCCTCTCCATCTTCCCCATCCTCCTCACCCCTCCCTATCCTCCCCATCCTTCCAATCTTCATCCTCGTCATCCTCGTCATCCTTGTCATCCTCCCCATCCTCCCCATCCTCCCCATCCTCCCCATCCTCCCCATCCTCCCCATCTCCCTTTCTTCTTCTGTTATTATTTCTGTTTCTTTTCCGTCCTGTTCCTCATCTTCTTCTTCTTATTCTCCTCCTTTTTCTTCCCCTATTTCTTCCTCATTATGGGAAGGGAAAGTTCCGTAAGTCCGCGAAACAAATTTTGGCGCCGAGACGACTTCGTTCACTCGAGGAGGTTTGCGGGTTAAGATGAAATCGATAGCTGCCCCCTCCCCCATCAAGATGTCATCTGAGTCGAGGATTAAAGAACAACAAAGACAACAGAAAAACAATATGTTTCAAAACGGACTTTGTTTTGTATACCCCTCTCCCCTCTCCCGAAAAAGTGTCGGGTGAATCGATCCATGGCCCGAGTGCTTGCTTTCGAAACAGAATTGAGAAGCAAGATAAACGGACTAAGTACCTCCTCCCACCCTCCCTTCCTTCCTCCCTCCCTCCTTCCCTCCCTTCCTCCCTCCCCTCCCTCCCTTCCTCCCTTTCTCCATCCCTCCCTCTCTCTCTCCCGCCCTTCCTCTCCTCCTCCCTCCCTCCCTCTCCCTCCCACTCTCTCTCTCTCCCGCCCTTCCTGTCATCCTCCCTCCCTCCCTCTCCCTCTCTCCCTCTCTCTCTCCCGCCCATCCTCCCCTCCTCCCTCCCTCCCTCTTTCCCCCTCCCTCCTGCCCTTCCTCTTCTCTTCTCTTCCCTCTCTCCCTCCCTCCCTCCTTCCCCCTCTCTCCCTCCCTCCCTCCTTCCCCCTCCCTCCCCTTCTCTCTCCCTCCCCTTCTCTCTCCCTCCCTCCTGCCCTTTCTTTTCTCTCCCTTTCTTCCCTCCCTCCCTCCCTCCCTCCCTACCCTCCTCCCTACCTTCCTCCCTTCCTCCCTCCCTCCCTCCCTTCGTCTTCGCTGGCAGATCTAGACAGCGGGTTACGCGCTCGGTATGACGGGCTTCGTCGGTAGACCAGAGGCACCGCAGCGGCAGTCACAGACCCGTCCTGTTTTCGTCCCCATCGGGTGTAGTCTATCAGATCTCATTAGCGGCACACCGTAATCCTTGTATATAGGTCGGCTAACGAGCCCATTAAGATGCTCAACTCAATAAGCCGAGGATCCTCTTTGTGTTTCAAACGTAAAACGGTTTAACAACCCCCCTCTTCCAAAAGGGGGTGGGGGAAACGGGAGATCGGTCAAGCGTGAAATTAACCACGAATACGAAGCCCCGGTTGGTGTTGCCACGTACCTGGCCATCTGAATCCGGGCACCGCTATTGTCCAAGTTTCAATGAAAGGCTCATTTCAGCCTAACACAAAACAATATGTAGCAGACGTCCGACTCTGCCAAGTATGACTCTGGTACACACGGCGTACAGTAGTTATTGATCTATTTCACAGGTATTTTATGTTCGCGGTTGTTGAGTGAGCTTTGAAAATGACCGACTATAGTACTATGCCAAAATGTTGCAAACTGACTAAATTTACCAAAATGCAAATTTCAAAATTTAGTGGGCTGACGTTTCGATCCTTTTTTATAGCGAGACCTTTCTCAAAGGTAGAGTGACAAGGAACAAAACAGATACAAGAAGGAAGAGGGGTAAAAAGTGAATAGGACACGTATGACAAAGGACAAAGATAAAAGCAAGTAGGGTGAGATCAAGGGAAGGGCAGGGAGTAGGGTAGGGATCGGTGAGAACGGGGAAAGATCAAAGAGAGAAGTGTGGAGGAATGAACGCAAAATAAGTGTTTCTTAAAATTTAGTAGGCCTGACGTTTCGATCCTAGCAGGACCTTTCTCAAAGGCAGAGTGACAAGGACAAAACAGATACATGTACACGAAGGAAGGGGGGAGAGAGTGAAAAGGACACGGATGAGAAACAAAGGACAAAGAGTGAAGCTGGTAGGGAGAGATCAAAGGGAAGGGCAAGGAGTAGGGTAGGGATTAGTGAGAAAAGGGGAAAGATCAAAGAGAGAAGTGTGGATGAGTGAACACAAAAGAAGATTATTACTACTGGCAATACCGTCCTCATTCCCGGACCTACTGAGCATTACAAATTCATTTTATTTTAGCACGAGCCCAGTTATACCGTTGATTAAAATTGACGTTGTAGTCGTTGAATATTTGTTGCTGTACATCATCCACGTATATACCGACCGTGCCAGAATCCGTAACCTGCCAATAGACTACGTCCAGCCAACAACATCGCACGGGGAATGGCCAAATGTAATTTCCCTCGGCACGGAACACGATATTGAATGCACTTTTATGCCAGGAACCACTTTGGGCGTACACTTACTGATTGGAATTTCTTTAATTGCGAGTTTTCGTCTTGCGGGTTTTGGACCGGGGCGGTCGTCGATGCTTGCGGGACGAATCTACACGGAACAGATGTACTTGGTTAGTGTCCCGGGGTCTAGCTCCACGGTCCAGGCCAGAGGGGGGTGACGGCTGGACCGATTACCGGCCCGGTCGGGAGTCGCCAATTCGCGCCGAAAGTCCATCGTCCGTCGCGACAGTGATTGGATTTTTTTTCTTCTGTGTGCGTCTTCGACGGCGTATAATAACGCGTGCGACTGCCTTGACGCACAGCACACGTAATAGGCAGTAACATCCGCTACCCCATCCCCCGCCCGCCCGCGTGGAAGCACGCGACGTCCTTTTTGCACGCGAAGAATGGGGTGGGTCTCTTTCCACTCCTTTATTGCATATAATTATTGCATCTTGAAAAACCCGTGAAGTGTTTTGAAGTGTTTGCCCGAATGAAAGGGGACAAAGACTTGTGAGTCCGCCGAAGTAACTGTAAACGTAACAACAAACGGCGGGGGAATAACGACTAATAACGTAATAGTACGAAAAAAACAAATCCCCTACATTCGTTACATCCCCAAAACTGCAGTCTCCGCATCTCGAGTGTTTACCCGTAAGAAAGCAGGAAGGAACCCGTGGTGACGTCGACGATGTAACTGCAATCGTTGCCGCACCGGCATATGCGCAGGCACCTTTAAAGGCACAATACAACACTGGGAAGATCGGGAAACATCGATGTCCACAGATTTTCTTTTAATTTACACAGTTTGTAGATGGTCATGATAGAATCCCCATGTTGAAATCTTACAGTCTTGGATGCTATACTTTTCGAGAAATCTTCGCTCAAACATTGACAAATAGTTTATTACTATACTCGCGAGTAATAAACTATTTCTTACAATGCAGAATGGTGCGTAAATCGTGACGGTTAATGGCATTTTTCTACCTTCTCAGATTACCATTTGAGCTAAAACCTTCGCAGTATTGCTTTGTTGGAATGTTTAATGGTTTAACACGCAAACTCTTGCAACCTTTTGACGTTTACCTATGATGCCTTTAACGACAACGGCTATAAAATACGACGCCCCGTGTCGGATAACATCGGCCACTTGGCACCCAGCAAAAATATAACGCGGCTACGACCGTAACGTCATTTTACACGACATAGAGACGGGGTCTGGATCAATGGAGTCCGATCTGAAGAACGGCAAAAAAACGGGGCAAAGACCAACATTAATGTCCTGCTAGGACAGCAACGGAACCTCGGGGTCTCTAAGGCTGAGCAGAAATTCTCTCGAGGTCGTTAGTTCAGCACGTAGCTCACCGTGTGCGCTGAACTTTTGGTGAGATTTCTGCCTCAAGAGGCCGTGAGACCAATATCTATCCTGTTTGATTTTGGAAACCACGTGAATAGGGCGTGCGCTTTCATTGGCCAGTTGCTATGTTTTTTGGCTCAGCACGTATAGCTCAAGTCGCCGCACACGATGAGTTTGCATCCACGAGAGGCGAAAAAAATCAAACAGATTTGCAATTTTGGAGATCTGCATAGCATTTGTTTAAGATTTAGGGAACACTTGGAATACTTGTTTATATTTTTCCTTTACTGTATGTTAGAACAAACGTATATAACTTTCAGTTTTAGTTACATGGTTTTTATTTGGAGAATGATACTGCCTGAAGGTATCTATAATTGATTGAGAACACTCATCCTCTAAGGAAATTATCTACACACGAACGACCTTCATCAGATTGTCTACATGCATGTACGTCTTTTCCCGATGCGAGATTATCCCCCAGATATCAGATTAGGTCCAGGTAATAGATTTAAGCCGCGCAAGATGCTTAACTAAGGATTATCCAGTTTCATTCTACATTCACGCAATGTCCAAATTACCCACGTATATTTTCATTTATATGTAATTGGCCAATCAAAACCGCCCAGACCAAAGTCAATCTAACATATGGGTCAGTAACTTCAATGCTATCAGTGGCCGAAAAGCCATTTTGTGTTTGTATTCGATGGCAGTGAAATCTACCGGTGTACCGAGAACGATATTTGTTTTCGTACTATTCGCTATAGGCCCATACGACGTGCACAAACAGAATATGACGAATTTATATCTCAGGTAACTCACATCGTTCACGTACGTTGTATTCGCTGTGCATAAAGCTTTACTGGCTGTGCAGAAAGCCTTATTCGCTGTGCAGAATGTCTTATTCGCTGTGGAGAAACTCTTGACTGTGCAGAAAGCCTTATTCGCTGTGCAGAAAGCCTTATTCGCTGTGCAGCAAGCCTTATTCGCTGTGCAGAAAGCCTTATTCGCTGTGCAGAAAGCCTTATTCCCTGTGCAGAAAGCCTTATTCGCTCTGCAGAAAGCTTTATTCGTTGTGCAGAAAACCTTATTCCCTGTGCAGAAAGCCTTATTCGCTGTGCAGAAAGCCTTATTCCCTGTGCAGAAAGCCTTATTCCCTGTGCAGAAAGCCTTATTCGCTGTGCAGAAAGCCTTATTCGCTGTGCAGAAAGCTTTATTCGTTGTGCAGAAAGCCTTATTCCCTGTGCAGACAGCCTTATTCGCTGTGCAGAAAGCTTTATTCGTTGTGCAGAAAGCCTTATTCCCTGTGCAGAAAGCCTTATTCGCTGTGCAGAAAGCCTTATTACCTGTGCAGAAAGCCTTATTCGCTGTGCAGAAAGCTTTATTCGTTGTGCAGAAAGCCTTATTCCCTGTGCAGAAAGCCTTATTCGCTGTGCAGAAAGCCTTATTCGCTGTGCAGAAAGCTTTATTCGTTGTGCAGAAAGCCTTATTCCCTGTGCAGACAGCCTTATTCGCTGTGCAGAAAGCTTTATTCGTTGTGCAGAAAGCCTTATTCCCTGTGCAGAAAGCCTTATTCGCTGTGCAGAAAGCCTTTTTACCTGTGCAGAAAGCCTTATTCGCTGTGCAGAAAGCTTTATTCGTTGTGCAGAAAGCCTTATTCCCTGTGCAGAAAGCCTTATTTGCTGTGCAGAAAGCTTTATTCGCTGTGCAGAAAACCTATCCCTAGCTTCAACTCCAAGCGGTACAGTATAGCCAAATCCCCCCTCCCCTCCAGTAATTTTGTTTGTGCACAATCATATGGACCCATAGCGAATGCGGTACGGGAAAAAATCGCGTCCCGGGATGAGTTCCGTTCCTTCTCCTTGCATCTTTAGTGGACGAGGGGTCCTCGTATTTAAGCGACCGAGCAGTCCGTAGGCCGCGTCTGTGACGGGAGGCATTGCTGGCGTGCTCCGCACCCCAAGCCACACGCTATGGCGTTTCATTGTTGACTCAGGAATTCCACGGGCCTCGTTCGTCCCGCGAAGCAACCCGTTTCGCCCGACGATACTGTCTCGACGGGACCTGACGTCTCACGTTCCTCCTCGTATACCTGATCGATAGAGCAGGTTTACTGGCATCGATGTGCGCAACATAGTTTGTTCGGCGCTTCTCATTGTTGATTCTAAAACTTCCTGGCTTCCCCCCCCCACCCGCCCGCCCTCCCCCAGATACCGCCAGCAACTGTCCGATTCATCAGCGACCCGAATACCGGGCCACGCGTGATGGGAATAGCCGGTTTTGTCAACTCCCGAATGGACGAAATTAGATTTTACATGTGGTCGGCATGGCGTCGCTCGTATCCTATTACGTGGAGCTGCGGTCGTCTGGAGGATTTACGGCCCAGTGGGCAAGCGATATAAAGTGTCTGTACCCGAGCACCCGCGGTTCCGATCCGTCCTATCTCTGGGCCCCAAAGTATACCGAAGCACTCGTGTTACCACTAAGCAAAGCAAATATACAGGTAGTATTGCAAGTTTGTGCACGCTGAGAAAGAGGAGGGACTACGAAGACGAAGAAGAAGAAGAAGAAGAAGAAGGAGAAGAAGAAGAAGAAGAAAGAAAGAGATAAGGAGAGGAAGGAGGAGAAGAAGAAGAAGGAGGAAGAGAAAGAGAAGGAAAAAGGAGAAGATGGTGAATAAGACAAGGTTGGAGAGGATGAGGGAGGTGTAGAGGATGAGGCGGTTAAGAAGGATGAGGATGAGGAGGATGAAGGTGAGGAGGGGGAGGATGAGAATTATGACGAGAAGGATGAGGGGATGAGGAGGAGGATGAGAAGGATGAGGATGAGGAGGAGGAGGAGGATGAGGAGGAAGAGAAGGATGAAAAGGATGAGAGGGATGGGAAGGATAAGAGGGATGAGGAGGAAGATGAGGAGGATGGAGAGGATGACAAAGGTGAGGATGAGGAGGATGATGAGGATGAGGAGGATGAGAAGGATAAAGAGGGTGAGAAGGATGGGAAGGATGAGAGGGATGTGGAGGAGGATGAGGAGGATGAGAAGGATAAGCAGGATGGGGATGAGGAGGATGAGAGGGATGGGAATGATGAACGATGAGGAAAATGAGAAAGAAAATAAGAGGACAAGAATGGTGAGCAAGTTGCAGGAGGAAGAATGAGACTGAAAAAAAAAACGAAAGGGCAAAGTTCAGAAGAACTAGAACTCCTTTCCGGCCGACGGGCCAAACAAGCTGCTTCATCAGAAAGAAGATGATTAAGAACGCACTCTCGTAACATGATTGCGCCCTAGAAGCAAAAATTAAGATCCTAATCAGACGAAGTACAATTAGACTTGCTCGATGATCCCGGCTGTCAAGGATGCCGACCCTTTCATCGGCCCTCGCATTTTTTTTTAGCACGGTGACCGACAAGTGGGCCGCTTCTCGGCGGACCTCTTCAGCCGCGTCGCCCCAATCAGTGCCGGTCATCTCCCGTTTCCTCCTGAGCTAACGCCGTGGCCCGCTCGCGTTACGAAGAGAAAGTGCAAAAAAAAAAAATGTCCTTCGGAGCGTTGGAGCGTTCAAGTAGGCGAATCGTTTTGCCCCCCCCTACCTATAAAGGCTACATGCACGCTACCCCCCAATCGCATTTGACTCGCGGGGTCGTTTCTCGAAGCATAGAAGAAATAATGGAACAGAAACTGTCTTCGTTTCCCCGGAGAGTATAGGTTTTCTCCGGTGTCCATTCCTCCCGAACGCCACTGGAGGAAAGCCCGGATGAAAACGAGCGCCGGTCCGATCACGAACCTGCCAAAGTGTGTGGGGTTGTTGCTGTTGGTTTTTAAGTGGCCGCATCAGCGCGCGATCGGAGGCAACCGGCCCCGACCGGCAATTTTTCACCGCTTCGTCCCACGGCGGGAGGGCTCGGTGGCACGCTGGCCCGGGAATGCCGAGACCGTTACGCCGGGTACATCCCGTCCTCTCCCCCCTCCCTGCCAGCCCGCCCCGCGATGGTATTCACGACGTCATCTCGTCCATCAGAGTGTGGTCCCGGTGTCCTGCCAAAAAGTGTCCCTGCCAAATACTGTCCGCTCATTAGCATACTGATCGCTGATTGGTTAGCGTTAGGACTAGGATTAGGGTCGTTAGAGTTAGGGTTTGGATTAGAATTAGGATTGGGATTAGGATTAGGGTTAGGATTAGGGTTGTTTGGGTTAGGGTTAGCGTTACGGTTACAGTTAGGGTCCAACGGTACCAAAGTGCCCAACGTTGCGTGTGTTGGGCCAGCAACCATACACAATGCGTGTGTAGTGCGCAACCATACCCCAACCACGGTGGTTGAATGTCATACGTATTGGACCAATCAGCGATCAGTATGCTAATGAGTGGACACTATTTGGCAGGGGACACTATTTGGCATGACACCGGGCCCGATGGTCACTGGCTATACGGGTCGGCAGAGCACCGCGCACCAGCGGCAACTGGCTGCCGCATGCCGGTGGCTATACGCTCGGAGACACACCCGAAGCCGAAGCCATTGGGCGCGAATCAAGTGCCTTGTGGAGACCTAGTCTAATTGGTTCTATGGAAGGTGTTCCTCGGCTCTTTCCGACCTGGGGTCGGTTTCTCCAAAATCATCGTGAATTACGGTTAATCGCAAGGCGATGAGCGATGCACAGAAACCATGCGGTCCAACGCAACTTACGATGGGTTATCCATCGTAAGTTGAGTTACGATGCATCGTAAGGCTTTGTGAAATCCAGCCCTGGTCCCCCATGCAGTCAGGGCATTTCAGCGAGCAAGGCGAGGCTGTTTGCCTCCTCCTCCTCTCACCCACACACTCTATCTATCCCAAGGTGTAGAACGGAGAGGTACCATCGGAACAGCTTCTTCCCTCGTTCTGCCTCAACATGGAATTCCCTTCTTGGTTCATGTTCCCATGCCTACGAACTTTCCCTTTTTAAAAGGAATATTAATTCCTATCTCCGGCCTTCCTGAGTCCCTCTCTATCTCCTTCTTTCTTTAGCCCTTAACCCTAAGTGGCTTTTCAGCCTTGTTTGAGGTGATTTTGCGTAAAAAAGTTGAATTTCACAGGGAAATTGTAAAGGTGCATAGGTCTCCACAAGGTTTTTACGAAACTGGCATTTTGGAAATAATTCAAAAACGGGAAATGTGTAATGTATAAGAATCCGTCGCAAATTGAAGTGTTATATATAAGGGATATACGGTCCAAATTCCTTCCCTGGAAAGTGAAATTGGTTGAAATGGGAGCATTATTTAAACATCGTTTCTCACACGGTTGTATATAGTGCATAAGAACAAAGCAATGTCTCCACGCTGTAAAAACGAACTGCACCTCATGCACTTCTGCAATGGCACATATTTGTCCCAGAATCATGAACATTTGAGGCACCTACTGTACTACATGCACATGAAATACTGTAGCTCAAGCACATGTGGCATTGTAATCACTTGAGCAAAAGTCGGATGAGGTGCATGAAGTGCTTCATGTACAAGAACATCTCCCTATTTACTGTACCTCAAGCACATGGAGCGAAAGTGGGCATCACCTCGTGCGCATGTATCACGCACCATGTGCCTCAACATACTTCATCCATGTGCATGATGTGTGCACCGTTTTTACAGTGATGCACAAGGATACAAAAGTGGGTATGCGTGAATTGGAACGTGTCCAAAGTCGATCCAAAGTCGAATCAAGTTCACAACGCTCTGAACGATATAAGTTTTCTCTCAACTAGCCACTCCATTCTCAAAAGGTGGGGAACATCTGTAGGGAACATTCTTCTTCAATAGCCACATATGTTACCCTGTCGAAGTATATAATTTCCCATGACGGGAACGTAAATCTTCGAGTAGAAACGACCCTCCCAAGAATACTACCAAAGTCTGGCCTGTCAAAGTGTTCATTCCTATCTGGCAAAAAAATCCTTACGGGAAATATGCGGTTTTTTAAATGATCCGTGTTATATTTTGTCCTTGGCAAGTAATTTATCATTACAGAAAAACAGTTCGTTGATATCGTCTACATCTTTAGGAAGCCGTTTAGAAGTCAGGTTCTTTCTTAGACCTATCGAAAATCAGTGCCTCGCTTGCAAACATCTGTCTGTAGGGGAAACGTTTAAATAGTCCATATATCCTTTTTTTCTTGTCAAAGAAACAGAGCACGTCAAAAGGGAAGTAGGCCATATTACGGCTTGCGTTGAATTCAGGTCCATCCTATAGATAATAATATGATGTTTACGTTGAGGAGTTCAGTTCAGTTCATTTTATTTCCACTTACACGGTAAATAAAGTACAATACTAGAATATTAGAATTTTATAACGGGTTTGCAGTAAGTGGGGGAGGTCTCCAAGAAGCAGAGCTTGTAAGGCGGAGACCCCCTTGGATTGTGTACTTATTCATTGTTGAAAATTATATCAAATTACCTTTGAATATTGTTGGGAAGTAAGTACCGGTACATAATATTTGAGTTAATAACTTAAGGTTTTACACGAAATAACATGCATGAGACAGGGCTGGCGAATGTAATTCATTGATGTTTTGCCCTTGCTCGACGTGATAAACACTGAGTGCTCAGTGCTTTGCATCGTAGATATGGTGTTTTGCGTCGAGGAGAATGTAGGTTTTTGGCCTGCTCAACCCGATGGCCACCGAGTGCTCAGTGCTTTGCCCGTTGACTGAAGGGAAAGAATCAGGCAGCTCTGGCGGGATTCGAACCCGCGACTCCCGCTATCTAGTGCAGACGTTGGGACTGTGGAAGTTGTCTCTGCTCGACGGTCTCGCGCGAGAGGAGGCTTACTTTCACGTCCCGTAGAGTGTCGTGTGTGCAGCTCTTCGATGTCAACACGCTCCCTAGCCCCCCGATACTTCGGTCGGGTAGTACCCGTGCCGCACAGCGAGCGCGCTTGGTCCGTAAGGTCCGACAATGTTATTTCGGCAGCTAGGGGAGCATGTTGACGCCGAAGAGCGTGTTGACACCGAGGAGCTGCACAGCCGTGGCTAACAAAACAACTAGCTGGAGCTAGTCTGGTTGGATAATGGATCGATTGTGTTACTGCCGACCGGAGGCAACATGCTCCGTCTTCTGGGTTCGGAAAACGGATCACAATCTATCAATCAAATCGAATCGAATCGGATAGCCTATTGCCTCTACCTCCACGGTCGCTATAGTGGAAGGTACCCGATGACATACTATAGGTGGAAGATTTACGACGACACCAAGTAGGAGTGTGGCCTCTGAGGAGAGTCTTTACTCCCCGGTTACGTCAAGCGCGCTGAAGCACAGAGCGCAGTTAAAAACCAAAGACCAAAACCCGGGCGAGAAAAATGGCAACAATGTTGGCCTGGATCGAATGCCCTCGTCCCTACAGTCTCCATACAGCGCCAATGCAGGGGCATGTGGGTTTTTTTCTTCTTCTATCTTCGATAGGGGCCATGATAAGTCGTATAGAAGACAGATTGCCTCAGCGCGGGCCGTGGAATCCACCCGAATCACGCGGGACAGGCCCGAATTTATGCCGAACATCCGGCAAATATTTTCTGGCCAACTCTGGAAGGGGGAAGAGTTCGAAAAAAAGAAGAAGAAAAAGATAAAGACGTATCAATCATGGCGGGCGCGATCCGTCTGTTTCAGGCCGGACTATAGGATGCGAGTCAGGGTCAGGGACCCTCCCCCTTCCCGCTGGTTCGCTTCACTTGAACGCGTGCGGAGCTCGGGAACCGGCGATCCGAGTCCCGAGCGTAGCAGACAGCGCTACGATGACACCAACTTCGACGATTTACTGGCTCAGCTCCGTAACTCTGAAAAACTATAGGCACTGAACCGTAGATATGACGAGCCAGGGCACCTGTCTAGACCTACCGTTCCCTGGGACAGTTTTTAATAAAGATGTATAATCCCACCGGGCGGTGAACGGTTTCGCGCAAAGCTTTAATTGGCATAATTAGAAGCAATTACGTATTAATCATGTTACCAAGGCTCCAGGGAGTACTTCGTCTCTCCTTTATACATTCCACAACCTTAATATTTCTTTTCTTTCCATCCTCGCGCTCAGGGGAATTGTGCAGTGTCGTTAACCGGGACAAACAAACGCCTGACTGTTGAAATTAAGCGTCACAACATCGGGACCAGGTGAGTTGAGCGTATACGTAATTAGTTCTGCTTGGCGTAATAGCGTATTGCGTTGCACGGCGGCGTGCCGGCCATTGCCGCACGAGACATTGACCTGACTCCGCTGTTTTTCCCATTGCGGTTTTTTTTTTTTTAGCCTGGGGCTATTCGGTGTCATCTCATCGACCGGAACTTGAAAATGCACCACCTCTTGGGTATATTCGTCGAGAGGCCTTGGCATCGTGGCTGACTTGCCGGCTCTTCCTCGGAGCCTCAAACACTCTTGAAAGAATGTATGTGTACGCGGTCCAAAACATTCTGCTTTGCCAATCAACCTTCAGAAGGTTGGAATCTGATTGCATGCAAAGAAACAACCCTGACCACCGTGCAAGCTGTATAGAGATGTTCATTCCCATTGTGTAGCAATTTCAAGACTATTATCTCGCACTTGATGACTGTGTATGATGTATATGTGACCCAGCACAGCATAATGATGAATAACCCCCACTTTTGAGATTTTGAGATTTTCTAATGATGTGAAAGAGTATACCATTAGCTTTCGAATGATATCAAATTTATTTCCGTAGGAACTTTGTGATAAATAGTACAAGGGGACTTCGCTCGTTCATTTAGCACCAGACACAATATAGCAGCACCAGTCTAACTCCTCGAAAACGGCCATTCAAAAAGCAGGAACTTTACATGTTCATGAAAACAGTACACAAACACTCCCCCGAAATCCTCGTTTTTTTAAACATTATTTTAGAGACGGATTTCGGATAAATCCTTTTTGGACATAACATCCTCCAATACATTAACTTTCCGAAAAAAAAGAAAAAAGATTTTTAATCGAATTGAGAAGATACTTTGAATTCAGGCGTTGTTTACTGGAAAGGTGTTTTGGTGGGATATTCCTCATGTCGCTGTGCTGGGTCACATATCCGATCGTATGCAGCGCGTTCTCTGTGGGTCGCGGAAGCAGACATAGCTCTTAACGTTCCAGGATCTTCGCAGAGCCACACGGTATTTAGGCAGTCTAAACTTTGAATCCCCAAACCGAAATCCACGTATTCCGTTACGCTTGTGGTTAAAACGAAATGTAAAGTAGTGACACCAATGCCTCTGGCGGTGCCCGAGCTACGGTGTCCAAGAAAAGCCCTCCGAATTTCCTTTTAATCTTCTCGTGCGGAGAAGAAATTAAACATTTAAAAATAGACAGAAGCAATTGAAACTCATCCGTGATCGCCTGTAGAAAGGAATACTTTTCCCCGCACTCAAGGGGGCGGCTTAATCCCTCTCCTCCGTCTCCTTATTTACAGGGACGGGTTTCTAGTCTAATCCGCAGGGGCGCGAACCGGAGACGGGGCCACCGTTTTTTGCCCGGTTTCGAAACCCATGCAAGTTTGATGAGACGCTCGCGCGGTCGTTCCCGGCGGATTGGTGTGACGGTGGCGTTTCCAAGAAGAAGGCGAAGCGTGCGATAAAAGAAGGAGGTCCGATGTCACGATATCTAATGTGATTCTGTTTGCTTTTTTCCGGGTTATACTTGCTCGCGAACAACTGGCACTTATGCACATACAGGGAAGCCCGTATTGGCAAATATGTGACCCGGCACAGCATCATGAGGATTTTGAGTTTTTTAATGATGAGAAAGAGTATACCATTAGCTTTCAAATGATATCAAAATATAATATCCTCTAATATTTAAAATTTCCGAAAATACAAACAAAGGAAAATTTATTGTGAAGAATTGTGAAGATACTTTAACTTCAGGCGTTGTTTACTCAAAAAGTTTTTTGGTGGGATATTCCTCATGTCGTTGTGCCAGGTCACATATTCAAACAGGAGACATACAGACCTTTTCACACTATGAACGTTCGATACTTGTTGAAATCTACACGGGTCCCACCCGTGTCGAACACGGGTCACTTTCAACACGGGTCACTTTCGCTCCGTTTTCACACTACTCACCGCATCACCGGCATTTGCTCGACACGTGTAACGTTTCGACCCGTGTATTGCCCGATCGTTTCACACTACACACGGTATCACGCTTTCGACACGGATAGACCCTATATAGTGCCATATAACTATATACCGCGTGATGCTGCCACGCATGCACTCGGCCGTTATGTTACACGGGTCGAACTCAACTCAGAGACGTTCACACTACGGCTTTCAACATGTGTCGAAATTCTCAACACGGGTCGACCGCTCTCAACGCACCTCCCGAGCAGGGTTGGTTTCAACACGTGTCGAGCGCTCTACACGGGTCGACGCCGTGTTGAAATCGTGCAGTGTGAAAAGCTCAGTCTAGTCCGACCCGTGTCCAACACGGACATTTCTCGTAGTGTGAAAAGCCCTATACAGGATGTTCGGGTATTGTATGTGGCGGGGTGATTACTACGACAGCGCGGCTATGTAGGGAAATGAACGTAAATGTACTTGTCGAACTCGGTGTACACCACCCGGTATATCCCTTATGTGTTTTGCTTCTACTAATACTTTGACCGGGTTTTTTTTCATATTGTAGGTCAATTACAGCTTTCCTGATAGTCAAACTGACCATCAGGCACTGAATTCTATTCCTGGTGTTTTGGCTTATGAAATTCTTTTCCAATAAGCACATTATTCATTGACAAGAAGTTTTTCAAAATGTTGGTGTAAATTTCGATTTCCTATCAATATTGACTGAATTGTCTACACTGTAGTTAAACAAATGAAGAAATATGACTGGGAGCTTATTAATTTCAACAAATTCGAAAAGTGACTAAGAAAACTTTGATTGGACCGGGACTTGAACCCCGTTTTGTTGCGTTCCAGCGCTCTTACCACCTGAGCTATCCAGCCCTTAGAATGGCGGCTTTCCCAAATTAATAGTCGACTAGTCTTTGTCTGGGTGGCGGGCGTCAGCTAGATGCATTCAATCATTAATTGTCGTACAGAGAGACCCCGTACAAAGACTAGTATAACAGTTTGAGAAGGCCAGCATCTAAGCGCAGGATATCTCAGATGGTACGAGCGCTGGTGCGCAAAACCAGAGGTCTCGGGTTCAAGTCCCGGTCCAGTCAAAGTTTTCTTCGCCGTGTTACAAAACACTCGTTTTTAATCAATTTCGGTTGTCAGCGAGGAGCCACACTGAGTTGAAGTTCCTCTCAAGGCAAGCAACTGCAACTCAAATTAAATTTTGGTTGAAATTTACCCAGTGCTTTGTAATGTTGAAATCTGAAACGATCGTTTGAAAAGGCCTGGCTTGCATTTTTTTTGGAGGGTAGGACAGCGTCCTTTACTCGGATATACCAGCGGAGCGGGGATGCTTAACCTATTTCCATGCAAATATCAGATTAATTGGATAAAGTCAATGAGTGCCGCTCATGGTGAAAACTATAGCCGACTTGCGATTTAGATTCATTTGAATTATTGGATGATATCCTTATTGCGAGTATTCGATAAGAGGAATGCATTTGAATACGTTAGAGGCATTCAATCCACGCGAGGCATTCAAGTTATTGGAGATGTTATTTACGTATTCAATTTTTTTTTCCCGGTGATCCATTTACTTTCGGCTGTTTTGATTTATGGGAAGCGGGATATTTCGAATGCGTTTGAGTCACTGGAGATGTGATGGATTTCTATCAGTAGAAAAACAGACTGGAAAATGCAATTGGTTTCCAATACCAGATAGGTCACTGGGAAAGTGCTTGCCGTAAATTCGTATATATAGGCCTATTAAAAACGTATAGTGTTAAACGGGACAACGCATTCGCCCGATAAACCGGATGCCTGCTTTCAAAGCTATACGAGGTAGATTTATCTGTGTCTCTCGTACGGAAGACGCCCAATCTGGTTTCGTAAAACAGTATTGCCTGTATGGGGAATTGTAATCAGGAAGACCGTGACGAAACCATAATTGTCATTGAGGAGGTAATTTACATATTGGCCTATTGGTTTATCAAAAAAAAATGAATTTACAATAAAAAATACACCAAGGAAAAAAAATTGATACCATATAAAAAAACATGTAAAGACGTGGAACTTTAAAATAGATACTGGAAAGTCAATTCTTATAAAAGGTCGCCGCACACGATAGCTATATGCTGAGCAAAAAGTCTCTCGTGGCCGTTAGCTCAGCACGTAGCTCACCGTGTGCGCTGAACTTTTGCTGAGATTTCTGCCTCAGGGGACCGTGAGACCAATATCTATCCTGTTTGATTTTGGCAACCACGTGAATAGGGCGTGCCTTTTCATTGGCTAGTTGCTATGGGTTTTTTTTGCTCAGCACGTAGCTCAAATCGCCGCACACGATGAGTTTTCATCCACGAGAGGCGAAACAAAAATCAAACAGGATAGATATTGGTCTCACGGCCTCTTGAGGCAGAAATCTCACTAAAAGTTCAGCGCACACGAGAGCTACGTGCTGAGCTAACGACCTCGAGAGAATGTTTTACTCAGCAGATAGTTCTCGTGTGCGGCGGCCTTAAGAAAAATTACAATTATAAGGCATATCAAACTATTTTTATAACGATCAGTGTGACACCTTGGAATGGATACATTCCCAGCATTTCTCAGCGTGTTATTTCTATGATTGGGTAGCCATCCACGATTATTGCGTGGACTTGATCAGCGAGTTCCAAAAGTTATGACACAACTGTTCACGCCTATCAAAGAGAGAGAGGGCAAATCCAGTTGGATGAGCTGCTAGTTATAAGACTGATGAGGAATGCTATCATGAGCGGAGAGAATGATTCGAAAGGTTTTGCGTTGCAGTTTCCCAAGACTTTCATGCCGACTTTTACTCAAACTACAGGGATGCCAAACAGGACTTGCGTATTCGACACACGGTCGAATGTACTGAGTGTAGACTGTCATTAAATAACCATCAGGGGAAAGACCCCAACGCTCAAAAATAAATGGTTCTTCTACGGCGTGTCCTTAGAAAAGGCTTGCTCTGAGACACCGTGTCCCGGGGTGAACACGCATCGGGGGTTAAGACCTGCAATCACCGGTAAAACCTCGTGTATATCTCTCCGCTCAGTAGAGGGTCTGCAGTCTTTACGAGTTGCTGTCTGACGCCCAACTGTAGCGCAGGCAGGACAAAGAAAAAAACGCTTAGCGCTTATGCTCCTCCTCCTCGCCTTTCTCTTCCTTCTTCTCCTCTCCTCATCACCCTCCCTCCCCTTTCCCCTTTCACTTTCTCCTCTTACTCAGTCCTAATCTTATTCCCCCTCTCCTTCCTCCTACCCTGCTCTCCTAATCCTCTCTCTCTGTCTTCTCCTCTCCTCCTTCTATACTTCTCTCTTCCTCCTCCTCTTCCTCTCACTCCTCATACTCCTCCTTTCTCCTCCTCCTTCTTACCCTCATCTTCCTGTCTTCCTCCCTTCCTGTCTTCCTCCTCTTTCTCCTCCTCCTCCTCCTCCTCCTCCTCTTGCAACCTCCCTCTCCCTCCCCCTCTAAAAATACCGGTAAAATTGACTTAACATTCCCTCACGTGAGCAACGGTGAAGCGACGCTGCGATAGGACGCGACAGGGGAATTTGCCAATTATTTTGAGCGCGCCCATAAAAAAAAATCCCATGCAATAATATATTGTCGGGTTGTTATTTTTTTCAATCGTTATTATTGCATCGTGATGGTGAACCGTTTGTTGACGAGCAAGACAGCCGAGGGAGGGGTGAGGGGAGAGGGAAATGGTACTGACAGTATGTCGTGGGTCACTGCCCTGATGGAAGTCTTGTACTCAGGTCTTGTGGCGAGAGGCGACTACTTTTTTTTTGATCCACTCCGAAGCAGATCCATCGGTAGGGACTATATACTCCGTGCGGAAGGAGGCAGGGCAAGCCCCATCTCACGACCGGTCGTCTATCACTGATCCAACGCCACAGTCCAGACGGGGTGATATAGAGCCGTCTTTTATACTGCTGTGACCCTATGGCTGGTCGGGATCGGGAAGAGGACACGGCAAATTCACTTTTGGGAGTTTTAGTCTGGAAATACAGGAGGGGGAAAGACGGGATGTATAAAGGTCTTTCCTGGTCAACGGTCATACCTTGACTGACCAGCGTTCGATACTATAATTAACAAGGTATTAGAGACGAAAAGGGAAAAACAAGAATGTTGCAAACTGCTTACAGACTAAATTTTTTGTAAGCATTTGTATTCATTGATAGCTAGTTCTGGTGACCATCCTAGATGTCTAAGGATCTAAATTGAGATCGGCTGCGCGGGGCCTCACAAAACACAGAAATCAGAAATCGGACTGAAATCTGACTGCCTTATAAGGCACCGTAGAACAATTAGAACGATTTCTAATCATGTGGATTTTTTTTTTGTATATGTGCCGTATACGACAGACGTTTAGTTCCACAAAATACTCCAACTTGAAGGTTGAAGAATACGCTGCAAACTGCTTACTGACATACCGACGAAGAAATTAATGAAAATCACAAAAAATTAGAGAGTGGCCTGTTGGACGTTTCTAGGCTAAGAGGGCCCTCTCCCAAAAATTACCTTTATTTCAATCTGGAACATGGATGCTCACATCATTTTGATGAGTACGGCAATTTACGAAATGAAGGCTTAGGCTCGGGCTCGGGCTTCGGTCTTATTTCGCTTACTCGTTTTAATGTCGCAGGCATCTATAGAAACACACGGTTGGCCCCAGTTTCTTGGTGAATACAGATTTTATACTTAACAAGCCAATGAACCTTCAAATTCGGCGACAACACGGATGTTGATGCAGGCTCTGTCAGAAGGAGACGAAGCCTGAGCTCGAGCCTGATCCATGTATTCGTAAAGGCCTGTATTGGTTCAATCCTTGGCAGTCGGTTCCTTATGCTGTTTCATACCTTTTTTTGTTCAGTCTCCTGACGACAAACTGCCCGAAACGTTACGTTACCGGCTCTTTTCAGAGCCACAATCCATCTTAAAGCCTCATACGACAACATTTGGTAAGATCGAAAAACAAAAATGATTACAGATTTACATAAAACTTATACAGCTTGAAGATGGTTATAGAAGAATCCTCGTACTGATTTGTTTTCTGCCTAAAATGCTGTATTTTTTTAGAAAAAGAGTTTGAGGAAATCGTTTACGTCTCACCGAGATCTAAACGTTTTCTTCGGAACAATTCGTTGAATGCAGCATTTCCGCGAAACAAATGAAGCGATTTTCACTATTTTCTAGACTCGGTTGGCGGAGTGAGCTGAAATGTCCACAGGTGTGCTATTTCATGCATATGTTGGATCATACAACATACGGATGCTCTTCTTTGACCTCGACCAATGCCGTGTTATCCCTTGAAAGAGATGGCTCACATGGTGAAACCTCGAACATTCCACCTTGTGCTTCCACCGTGCAAACCCTCAAATCCTACCTAATTCTTCAACGGCACCGATTGCATCTAGTTGCTCGCATTCTTATTTTATCTTTTTAATCTTTCCAGATTGCCTAGAGCTTTGAAAAGTCATAAAGTAAATAAGCAACGGCTGCCTCGGAGCCTGCCAAAAACGTAGAATTCCAGCGAGTCAATAAAAAGTATCTAATGGTGCATTTTAGCGCAGTCTGACTCCCGGTATTTATTACGGTATTCCTTCCACGTAACCCCCGTATTTGATCTCACCGAGACGGTTATCACCCGCGACAGAGACCCTTTGTTCCCAAGGACCTTGCCCAAAATCACCTCGCTCCCACACCCGTGCCGTCCCAACTGGGAAATTTCAATTTCCGAAATTCCCTCGAACGATCGCCCAAGTGCAGCCACGCGCTAACTATCCGATAACCCAGTACACATTACTCTCGATCATTTCGACACCGCATAATCAAAGGGAAAAGGTTAAAGGTTGTTAAGACTGTTGTGATTCTTTTTCTTTTCTTGGGGGAGGGGGTCTGAGGTGCTTTGATGCGGGGTAAAATAATTCGTGTTTAGGCGGTGTCGTGCAACTCTCTTCACTCCAATCAGCACTTAAAGGCCCAATACAACATTCGGAAGATCGGTAAACATCGATGTCTACAGATTTCCTTCTAATTTACACAGTTTGTAGATGGTCATGATAGAATCCTCATATTGAAATCTTACGGTATGGGATGCTGTACTTTTCGAGAAATCGTAACTCAAACATCGACGAATATTTATTACTCGCGAGTTATGAACTATTTCTTACACTACTGGCTATTAGTGCATAAACGGTGATTTTTTGGTTCTTTTTCTACGTTCTCAGATTACCATTTGAGCTTAAACCTTCGCAGTATTAAATAAAACCAAGGCTTTGATGGTGGGTTAAACAATATATAGGAGGGATTCCGTTGACACCATGTATAAGGTCTCTTAAAGAAGAGTTATGATTCTGAGTTATCACCTAGGTTCTTTTCAGAACCATACCACTTCTTTAAGAGACCTTATATGGTGTCACTGCAAACCCTTCCATAGTCGTCGCAGTATTGTTTTTTGCAATGTTAAAGTGGTTTAACACGCAAACTGTGACAATTGTTTGACTGTTGCCAATGCTGTATATAAAGGGCCTTTAAAGCCCCTACACAACATTGGTAAGATCGAAAAACAGAAATGTTCACAGATTTACATGAAACTTATACAGTTTGAAGATGGTTATAGTAGAAACCTCGCACTGCCTAAAATGTTGCATTTTGGGAGAAAAGAGTATAAGAAATCGTTTACGTCTCACCGCGATCTAAACTATTTTTCGGAACAGTACGGCGTTGAATGCTACATTTTCGCGAAACATATGAAGCGGTTTTCACGGTTTTCTCGAGACTCGGTTGGCAGATTGAGCTGAAATTTCCACAGGTGTGCTATTGCATGCATTATGTTGGATCAGACAACGTATGGATGCTATTCTTTAAGCTCGACCAATGTTGTTTAGGGGCTTTAAGATCAGGAATTCGATGGGGGTTTGCCCTACGTTATAAGCACTTGAGTGCTCAGTGCTTTGCCCGATTCCTGAACATCATGTTATATCTATAAGATCAGAAATGCTCTCGGTATTTCAATTTTGAATCTTCTGCCTTGCACCTTCCTACTCTTCGCCTCAGGCTACATCGAGCGAGTGCTTCGCAACCGCCGGCGGCAGACTTGTCTGTAATCTAATTTGAAATGAATTGAATTGAATGTTTATTGTCATCTGTATCAAATACATTGAAACTCATCTTGCCCTTGCGGGCATCTAAACATGAATCCACAACGATCAATAAACAGTGGGCTACCCTAAGCGACTAGCCACTTATGGCAAAAGGACCGCTCTATACAAAACAAACTATTATGTATACAGAAAGCTGAGGAAATATTAAAAACAATCATTCAACATTATTGACGTATGAGGCAAGCAGTAATTCGAGGTGCTGCTGTCTCAAGTAACTGTCATTCGCCTCGGCTCAATCAGAAGAGCGAGGCCAGTTACCATGGCCCACCAACTAGGAGGTCGACAACATGGGTCCCGGCAATCTTGTGTAACGATACACAAAATGATGTTGCAAACTGCTTACTTGATTGAATCAACAAAAAGCAAAGTGAAAAAGAAGATATAGGAGGGTTTGCGGTGACACCATGTATAGAGTCTGTTAAAGGAGAGGTGTGATTCTTAAAAGAACCCGAGTGATAACTCGACGTTCCGGCCAGTATGCTATGGCCGTCATCAGGAGAGTCATCACTCAAGATTTTTTCAGAACCATACCTCTTCTTTAAAGCTCCCACACAACATTGGTAAGATCGAAACACAGAAATGTTCACAGATTTACATGAAACTTATAAAGTTTGAAGATGGTTATAGTAGAAACCTCAAGCTGAAATATTCTGTCTAAAATGTTCTATTTTGGGAGAAATGAGTAAAAGAAAGAGTTTACGTCTCGCCGAGATCTAAACTATTTTTCGGAACAGTACGGCGTTGAATGCTGCATTTTCGCGAAACAAATGAAGCGGTTTTTCACGATTTTCTCGAGACTCGGTTAGCGGATTGAGCTGAAATTTTCACAGGTGTGATATGTCATGCACATGTTGGATCAGGCAACGTATGGATGCTATTCTTTGATCTCGAACAATTTTGTGCAGGGGATTTAAGAGACATAACACGTAGTGTCAACGCAAACCCTCCTATATCGTTTCACCCATCATGCAAAGCCTTAAGTCTTATTTTTTTTCTAATTTACTTTTTTATTATTATTACATTATACATTTATTTTTCATTCATGGCGTTATAATGTTGGAAAGGAAAATAAAGAAACAAAACACTGTATACCTTCGGTGATTAGATAAAAGAACAAAGTTGACTGTACATGTATTTAGTATAGGTGATTCTTGTTTATACATTATGTAGAGACATTGACGTTCCGATCCTCTGTCAGTTATCTTTCTGAAAACCAGAACCGATAGGCCTAGATAATATGCAAATATGTTATAAACTGCTTGGTGCCTTAAATGACCAAAACGCAGGTCTGAAAAAAATTCAAGGACAGGTCTTCCTCAAAAGGCTACTGCCTTTGTCGTTCAAGGATCGAAACGTCAGTGTCTCCACGTGGTTGAACGAATACGCCGCGTGACGATAGCTCTCTATGCCTCTCTCCGCGTACGATAGCATTTGTACAGCCTATGGATGTTATGTGCGATCATTGAACAAGTTGCGGGTTGAACAGCACCATGCAAAATATCAACCACCATTTCTAATCTTGCCGAACCCCTTGTATATCATTACCTCCCGAGGATAATGAGCTGCTACAGTGGAGTCGTCTGTCAAACTGATTAAACCAATCAATATACTGAGGGTCTGACACTATGAACATCTAAACCGTGAAAATGGGATGAAAATGTCATTTAGCCGTGGAAAGAAATTTCTGGTGGAAATGGCTAGAGGCAATTTAGAAGTATCTGGTAGTTACAGTTACAAGGACACCATACAGTACTTCTATGGGGGCTGAGGGTCCCTACTGGTAATTGAATTAGCCATCCCTCAAGGCTGGAGCTTTGCCACCCTAGATATTCACGTTTTTTCACGGTCTATTTTATAGTGAACTGAAGATGTCCTTTTCAGGTCAGAGAGGCGATTATTTTCACGGTGAATTCACTGTAAAATGCGTCGTGAAATCACAGTGACTTTTTAGTTTACGGCAAAATGACTTTTTCACCCCTCTTTCACGGTTTAGATGTTCATAGTGTGAGAGTATAGTTACTGACTTCCCAAATAGTCAAGTGCTTCTGACTGGCGCCCCCCCCCCCATATTCATATACAAAATACCTCATAACAATATCTCAACAATTGTTCACGGCACCAGATATGTATTCAGTGTTGCACGGTGAGCCATTGGAAAAAAAATGAACGCATTGAAATAGCATCGAGACTTCAGTAACCAAAAAAGGGCCATTATAATCTCCCCGTGCAAACCTCGGCGTGTTGCTCTTTTTTTTCTACGCCGTAATCATACGGCGCTGTGCCGGCAACAACGCACCGGGTCAGGGCATTGACCTCGGGGGCCCCCGGACTCGTTCATCGTCTTCGCCGAGAACGAGGAGCGAGGAAGACCGGGGGCGGTCGGCCGCGATGTGTCGGACATGACGCGGTTCTTTGAGACGTAATGACGCGGGCTCCCCGAGACGTAATTGCTCCGTCCCTGGTCGGCTTCTTTGGTATAAGGGATGGCGGGGAGGAGGGGGGGGAGATTTCCCCGCGGGTCGGTCACGACTCCGAAGTCGCTCCTAAATCCCTCCCCGTAACTCGTCGGTAATTGTTGCAACTGAAAAATAGAAAGAATATCGTGCCGCGGACCTCATCAAAGCCAGGAGATTTTGTCTTGCTTCTTTGAATGATGCGCAGAGTAAGGTATTGTCTACCTGTCTGTCTGTCTGTCTGCCTGTCTGTCTGACAGTCGTCTGTTTGTCTACTTGTCTGCCTGTCTGCCTGTCTGCCTGTCTGCCTGCCTGTCTGCCTGTCTGACTGTCTGCCTGTCCGTCTGTCTGCATGTCTGCCTGTCTGCCTGCCTGTCTGCCTGTCTGCCTGCCTGTCTGCCTGTCTGACTGTCTGCCTGTCCGTCTGTCTGCATGTCTGCCTGTCTGCCTGCCTGTCTGCCTGTCTGCCTGTCTTCCTGCCTGTCTGCCTGTCTGTCTGTCTGCCTGTCTGACTGTCGTCTGTTTGTCGGCCTGTTTGCTTTTATTACTGTCAATATATCTGTCCCAATGTCTGTCCGTCTATCAGCTTTAATACCTGTCTGTTGCCTATCAGCCTGTCTGTCTATCTATCTGTCTGCTTGCTTGCTTGTCTATCCGTCAGCTTGTCTGTTTGTATGTATGCATGTCAGCCTACCTATCTACATATCTGTCTGTCATGATGTCTGCTTGCTTGTCTGTTAGTCTGCCTGTCTTTTTGTATGTTTGTCTGTCAGCCTACCTATCTACATATCTGTCTGTCATGATGTCTGCTTGCTTGTCTGTAAGTCTGCCTGTCTTTTTGTATGTTTGTCTGTCAGCCTACCTATCTGCATGTCTACCTGTCTGTTTGTCTGTCAGCATACCCATCTGCCTGTTTGTTGTGTACCAGCCTGCCTGTCTGTTTGTCTGTCTGTCTGTCTGTCTGTCTGTCTGCTTGTTTGTCTGCCCGTGTACCTGTCTGTTCGTATGTTTGTCCGTCTGTCTGCCCACCTATCTGCCTGTCTGTTGTCTACCAGCCTGCCTGTCTGTCTGCTAACTTGTCTGTCTGCTTGTCTGTCAGCATGTCTGTCTGTCCATCTCTCTGCCGGCCAGTTAGTCTATCCGTCTGGCTATACTAGCCGTACATAATAACGCTCTTCCCGTTTCTCCTCAAACTTGTCAAATTTGTTTCCATCCTAGTTGTATATCTCAGCGGACATTTCCCTCCGCCCCCCGCCCCCACATTCTCCACCAAGCGACATGTTTTGTTCTAGAAAGGGGATGGGGTGACATTGGACATTAATGGGGGTTGATATCTGCCGGGCGGCACGCTCATTGCGATCCGGGGTCGTCCGAGCACGCATGCCGATAGGGTCCGCTCGGTTGAACCACCGCGGCCTGCAACCCAAGTGCGCCCCGTGCCGTGAAAAACGAGGCCACCGCGTGCCAACCAGAATCAGTCCAATCGCTCGGCTAATGACTATAGGCTTTGACCATCGACACCCCTGCCTCCACCACCCCCCACCCACACACATACCTGAATCTGTATCCTCATGGAGACATGATTTTGTTCTCGTGCACTTATACAACCGAGTTAGAAACTATGGTTGTTGGTTTTTTTTTTCAAAATACTCACGTTTCAACCTCATTCACTTTCCCGGGTAGAAATTTGGACCGTATGACTTTGTACCTTGTTATATAAAGCATCAATTTGCGACACATTTCTACCCATCACAGATGTACCGGTTTTGAGTCATTTTCAATTACCAGTTTCGTGGTATCCGTGTGGAGACCTACATACCTTTAGAATTTCCCTGTGGAGACCTATTCCATTTCACAAAGCCCTACCATGCATCGTTATTCAACTCACGATGGATAATCCACCGTAAGTTGTGATAGGCCATAATTATGTCATCTGTACATCTGTCATCGACTTACAATCGGTCGTAAGTTACGATGAGTATGATAAAATCGACCACCGATTTGATGATTCAATATACGGTCTTGTTGTAATGCGACCACGCATGAAAAACCCAGTCACCAACATCTCCCGTTCTCATAGTAATTACGCTACCGCACATAGAACCCTTTTTCACATGATGTCATTTTCCTCCATACAAATAGTTGAAACATTGGCTGGACAGTGCGAGCTATAGCGATCTACCAGCGAAGCTAGAAGGTTAGTCCCTCACCACATGGTTATCTACCTTTGCCGGGGTGGGGGCACCAGCGAGACACATTCAATCATTAAATGCGAAGAATCACGACCTCATCTTTTTCAAAGGACAGTTTGTTTCAAGCCCGACTACAGCACTTCGGGGATCACACAAAGTTGACGCAGCTGTTTTAAACTTCTTCTCTTTTTCTTAAAATGTAGTGGGCCTGACGTTTCGATCCTAGCAGGACCTTTCTCAAAGGCAGAGTGACAAGGACAAAACAGATACATGTACACGAAGGAAGGGGGAGAGAGTGAATAGGACACGGATGCGAAACAAAGGACAAAGAGTAAAGCTGGTAGGGAGAGATCAAAGGGAAGGGCAAGGAGTAGATTATATGGATTAGTGAGAAGAGGGGGAAGATCAAAGAGAGAAGTGTGGAGGAGTGAACACAAAAGAAGGATTATCAGAAAGCTGCATGGTGTTAGTCATTACCCTCCTGGATGTAATTTTAGTCAGTAAGCAGTTTGCAACATTTTGTATATCTTCTTCTTTTTTTCAAACAATTTAAGTAAACTCACACTTGGGCATGTTATACGTTTTATCAAAACAGAAAAATAGAAAACCCAGGAGCTATCGTTGACGGGCTTCTTTGTCAATTTTCCAACATGTAAACGCATCGTCCCAAAGGGGGAGCGATATGACGAGCTGCATCAATCTTTTAAACAGCTCGCTGAGTTTTCCCTGCTTACGTTTTCTTCCAGAATGGTTGTGACGGTGAGACTCGTGCGTCTGTCTCTCTCTATTACCAGCGCCTGAGTGTATTGAGCGGGTGAGTGGGGGAGAAGGATGAAGCTTTTCCATTGATTCGGTCACTTCTGCAATATCTTGACCGCGGTGCTGTCACTGCGTCGCGAGGGCAGGGCGGCGGGGGGTGGGGGGAGGGGCTGCGCTGCACCGATTGTGTCCGTCGAGCACGGGGATTTGAAACGGAAGGGGAAGGAGAGAGAAACAGAGAGAAAGATAGATGGAGGGAGGGAGAGAGAAAGGGAGATGGAGGGAGGGAGGGAGAGAGAGAGGGAGAGATGGAGCTAGAGAGGGGGGTGGAGGGAGAAAGAGTGGAGGTGGGAAGAGAGGGAGAGGAGGGAGGGAGGGAGGGGTCGAGGAGAGAGGGGAAGGGAATGTAGAGAGAGGGGGGAAATAATGCAGAGAGAGGGACGAAAAGAAAGATGGAAGGGAGGGAGAGAGGGGAGGGAGAGGGGGAGAGAGAAGGAGGGAGAGAGAGAAGAAGGTAGGGAGAAAGAGGGAAGGAAGGGAGAGAGGAGGAGGGAGGGAGAAACAGGGAGGCATTGAGAGAGAGGGGGAGGGAGGGAGGTGGAGGGTGAGGGAGGGGAGGGAAGGAGGGAGTGAGGAAGTAGAGAGTCCGGTTCGAGTTCGTAGTATGTAATGTCATGGAGCCATGCATGTGCTTAACCATACAAAACCCCAGCTTTAATAAGGGCTCCAAAACACCGAGCTGCTAAAACACGAATGTTTGCTGAAGCGCAACAAATACATAATTGATTTAAAAGGCAATCAGCTCACTATAGCTGAGCTCCACTAACTTATTCAACGCTAAGTCAAAGAATAATCGAATGCTAGTCCAAGGCTGCGGACATGACTTCACAGATGCGTCTCGTAATCCTGTTGGAACAAGGACGAATTTTTTCTTGGGTCGTTTTCTACAGTGCAGACGTCTAAAGCCATGACTATTATTAGAGACCGCCGAGCTGGTCTTGGTCGTGTGCCGTGGATTCGAATCTGTATGAAAGCGGCGGGTATACCGCGTTGCACCGCAGATAATTACGATATAAATGTTTGAGTTGGGGAGAATGAACTCCAAACGAGGCTCTGAATAATGATTTGCAATTAATGGAGCGTTGATCGTGGTAAGCGCGTGTTTGGTATGATAGCTGAGGCTGAGACGGCATGCGGGGTCAACGGCAGTGCACCGTCGGGCTCGCTGGCGGATCAGAGAGAGACCACAATTAATTGCTCCACCGGTAATTCCACTGGGTTGACGGAGCGCATTACGATCTGCCTATAATCCCATCCTCCTTCTCTCTGAGCCTTGCTCTCCTTATCCCTCTGGTCCAAGATCCACGAACCCCCACCTCCTCCGCCATCTCTCTTTTTTAGAACATCAATCAACGTCAGAGTCGAATAGAGTGGACCAGCCTTTACAAACTCTCCCTCCCCATCCCCGACCTCCCCTTCTCCCCAGCCTCCCCTCCTCCCCCCCCCCCCCCCCGGCGTCCCGGACTCCCGGCCTCCCGGCCTCCCGGCCTCCCCTCCGGCCTCTCCTCCGGCCTCCCCTCCGGCCTCCCCCACCTCCCCTCCGGCCTCCCCTCCGGCCTCCCGGCCTCCCACCCGGCCTCCCCTCCGGCCTCCCCTCCGGCCTCCCCCCACCTCCCCTCCGGCCTCCGCCCCCCCCCCCTCCGGCCTCCCGCCCCCCCCCCCCCTCCGGCCTCCCCCCACCTCTCCTCCGGCCTCCCGGCCTCCCCTCCGGCCACCCCTCCGGCCTCCCCTCCGGCCTCCTCTTCGGCCTCTCCTCCGGCCTCCCGGCCTCCCCTCCGGCCTCCCCTCCGGCCTCCCCTCCGGCCTCCCCTCCGGCCTCTCCGCCTCCCCTCCGGCCTCCCCTCCGGCCTCCTCTTCGGCCTCTCCTCCGGCCTCCCGGCCACCCCTCCGGCCTCCCCTCCGGCCTCCCCTCCGGCCTCCCCTCCGGCCTCCCCTCCGGCCTCCCCTCCCGGCCACCCCTCCGGCCTCCCCTCCGGCCTCCCCTCCGGCCTCCCCTCCGGCCTCCCCTCCGGCCCCCCCTCCGGTCTCCCCTCCGGCCTCCCCGCCTCCCCGCCTCCCCGCCTCCCCGCCTCCCCGCCTCCCCTCCTCCGATCTGCTGATCAACTGGCCGAGCTTTAAGCAAAAGGTCAGCCTATATAAGGCTATATAGCAATAGACATCATGAGACGAATCAACAAACCCGCACTGAAATTGGGTCGAGTAAAGATCCTGCCGAGGCCCGGGTGCGATCTCGAAGGAACGAGGTTGACGCGCGCCTGCTGATGGCTCTCCTGATTCGCGCACTGTGTATGGGCCCCCGTTTCTTTATTATTATTTCAATGCATGGAGGGGGCTTGTCTCCGTGCAATGACGGCAGCCTGTTGGACGTTATCCGTTCGTTTCCCGGGCCACTACCCCGGAGGTATGTTATCGGGTCTCGAGTAGGCACTCTTCCCCATAACTCTCGCCGAGCGTCGATGGGGGGGGTTGTCGCAGGTGCGGGACCCCGAAATCTTGACCCGACGGAATTTAATTTTTATTTTTAGAAAAAAGAAATTAAAAAAGAAGAAGAATTAAAGAATTGGTCTTAGTCAGAGAAAAAAAAAAATTTGATGTCCTTCAAGCGGAGATTGGTTTTTGGTAAATGGGATCAAATTCGAATGAACTTTCGTCTCGAATGTTCTCGAAAGTTATCGTTTACTAAAAATGACAAGTTTTTTTTCATCGATTCTTTCATGACTTTTTTTTTCGCCCCAAGACAGTCGATTTCCTGTCTGCTCTCGACAGTTATCCCAGCCCCTGCTCGGCTGAACTTTACGCCTTGACAGTGCACCCTTATAGATATACCCAACTCGGTGGAAATTAATTCCAAATTGGCATGTACTGTTAACGTGTATTTGCTTTCCTTCAACAATAAAATATTGCCTTTGAGAAAGGTCCTGCTAGGATCGAAACGTCAGGCCCTCTAACTTTTGAGATTGATGTATTGCAGATCAGTTTAGTCAGTGAGCAGTTTACAACAACGGTTTTTATCTATTAACTACAAAATGTGATATCTGAAGCGTATATTCTTTATTAGATCGCACTGAATTGCCTGGAAAGATTACGGTAAGGTAAATTTGTACCATCGGGGGAAAACATAAAATTATGTTTTTCGGAGAAGCTGAATTTTATTCTAAGATTGGACCTTTGATTAAAGTGGATTTCACAAAGCCTCGCGATGCCTCGCAACTCAACTTACGATGGATGACCCATCGTAAGTTGTAATACACTGTAAAAACGAACTGCACCTCATGCACTTCTGCAATGGCACATAATTATTAGTCCCAGAATCATGAACACTTGAGGCACCTACTGTACTACATGCATATGAAATACTGTAGCTCAAGCACATGGGGCATTGCAGTCACATCAGCAAAACTCGAATGTAGTGCTTCATGTACAAGAACATCTCCCTATTTACTGTACCTCAAGCACATGGAGTGGAAGTGAGCATCACCTCGTGTGCATGTATCGTGCACCATGTGCCTCAACATACTTCATCCATGTGCATGATGTGAGCACCATTTTTTACAGTGTAGGCAGCATATGGCCTTTTCCAAAACCCGGCTTGTGCTCAGGCTCTGGCTTGGTCTTCCTTTCTTTCGTCCATGTTCAAGTATGAAAGGCAAAGCTAAGCATAAGCCGGGTTTTTGGAAAAGGACCATATAGTTTCTGCGCATCACTAATCGTCTTACGGTGGATCGTAAGTTGCGATGACTCTGGTGATATCGACCACTGGCAGGACGGTCACGACAGAGGCTCGACATTTGTTTCGGTCATTGTCAGAAGTTTGCACCGACTCTGTACATGATTATCAAGGAGCAACAGTTCATCGATTTCATGGCAAGAGCCATGATATCAATAGTTTAGCAATTCACGAAACCCCACTGACTATAATGCTCCGTGTACGACAAGTTCGGTGAGAACAAGAAAGGTTGATGCCCGCAGCGAATGCAGTTACTCAAAATAGTTAAATGCATTTCGCGTGGAACAGGTTCTTAACGCGTTTTTTTTCGCGGTGGAGTTCAAGACTCCGTTTATTTCACAAATCAAACGAATTCAGTTTACAGCTCTATTTGTCGTTACTTTACAATGTTTGTTTCATTCGGTAAAGATTCTAAAGTCTCAGTCTAGTAACATTCTAATCCAGGCTTGCCACTTGGCTAGGCCTCTTGTCAAAAAGATCATCGGTTGGGTATCAGATGATTTGACCCGTCCGATGACGTTTCCACCGAATAGCCATCGTGAATTTTTCACCCCAGAGTCCAGTACAATCGGCTTTCTACCGGGGGTACATTTTTATCGGTCGGATGAATTCAACCGGCACTCAACCGATGTTCTTTTTTGACAAGAGACCTTAATAAGTGCTCATCAAGATCCGCGGCATGCAGCTTTAAAAACAAAAGTGGTGGAGATGAAAAATGACCGTGTTTTTCATCTTCTTATTATTTTATCGGCGGAAACAGATGGCGCAGATTTGTTCGTTTCGCTAGCGGGGCCAATAAGCACGGCCGTCTAGTGTTGCAAGCCATCGTGATAGCGCATTACGGCACGGAATTTGGAATCGATATAATTTTTTTTTCTCCGAGGATCAACGGCTGGCAACGACCGTGACCAATTGGCATTTGGCAGCGCTGTATTCTCACCCAAGCAAGACAAAATGAGATAGAGGAGAGCATGGAATAAAGGGTGCATAAGAACGGGTTCTCATTTCGTCAGTGGCGGGATCGGTTATGACGAAAAGCGAAACTACCCAGCTGACGACCCGGCGTCAGAGCTGACGGAACAGCTCGCCGCGTACCGCGGGGCTTACACGCTGTAAGATGAAACGAGAACATAAAACCCGCGTTAGGCAAATATTCAACCAACAATTCGATCGACGTCGGTCCCATCACCGACCGGCAGTATATTATTGGTCTACGGAAGAGAGCTACAGGGCTCAACTGGTGGCCCAGTTAGATTGTCTTTGATTGTATTTCCCGGTGATTGCTTCAATCATGGAACTTGCTCCTTGCTCCGTGCTTCAGTCGAATAAGACATGGTGGTTTGCAGGGTGGAAATACTAAGAGGACGGTTTTGCGGTGTCACACCGTGGTGTAGCACTTCTCTTTCGAGAAGGAGTGTGGCTCTGAAAAGAGCCGGTCACTCAACGTTTCGGGCAGTGTACAATCCCCGTCGTCAGGAGACTGGCTGTTTCAATGGGGTTATGGATTGAGCTCGCAAACTAATCCATGTGACTCTATCATTCATATTATGTTATAATTATGGTATTTATTATGCTTCACTGAGAAGAGCCCCATTGTGTACAGTCTCTTTTGGATTCGATGTTTAGAGTCTGTTACTACCCATTCCGGCGCATAAGTTAATGTATCACTTTTTCCCCGATTCATCGTACTTTCGGTATTGATTTATACCTTAGTTCTACCAAGATCCTGCAACAGTACAGCTATAGTGAAAAAATACCTTTATAACAAAGAGTCTTAACCACAATATAAGCACAAGCAACACACATACACGTCCACCCCCATGTACACTCATTTGTGTTTCCTGGTGGGAATATTTGCTTTGTTCTTGTGCACTCTACAACCGAACAAGAAAAGATGTTTTAAAAATGCTCCCATTTCAACCACATTCACTTTCCTGGGTAGAAATTTGGACCGTATGTTCCTTATAATTTATATAGCACTTAAATTTGCGATGGATTCTTATACATCACAAATTTCCCATTTTTGAGTATTTTCCAAATACCAGTTTCGTGAAAACCTTGTGGAGACCTATACATCTTTACAATTTCCCTGTGGAGACCCATTCAACCTAATTGTACTAGGTCTCAACAAGGCACTAGATTTGCGCCCACTCTGGGCCAAGACTCCGATGCAACACGATCAGTATTTCAGCACTCCCTATATACTGTCCACACATCTCCTTACCTGGTTTACCCTAACACGGAGCAGTATACCTGAATTGGTATATAGTAGAGTTTGCGCGTACAAAATGAAAAACTAATGAGGAATAATTTGAAAACATAAGAATGACCTAGTCCGCCGCACACGAGAGCTATCTGCTGAGCAAAATAGCTCTCGTGTGCTCTGAACTTTCGGTGAGATTTCTGCCGTAAGAAGCCGTGAGACCAATATCTATCCTGTTTGATTTTTTTTTTCGCCTCTCGTGGATGAAAACGCATCGTGTGCGGCGACTTGAGCTACGTGCTGAGCAAAAAGATAACAACTGGCCAATGAAAGCGAACGCCCTATTCACATGGTAGCCAAAATCAAACAGGATAGATATTGGTCTCACGGCCTCTTGAGGCAGAAATCTCAGCAAAAGTTGAGCGCACACGGTGAGCTACGTGCTGAGCTAACGACCTCGAGAGAATTTCTGCTCAGCAGATAGCTCTCGTGTGCGGCGGCCTTTAGTGACTTTCCTTTGCCCTTTATGCCCTTCCGCAAGGCACCCGACGTACCTTGTCCTGTGGCCCCCGACAAAATGCACAGCAAGGACTGTCCCTTCCCAATCCCACCCCTAGGGATCGCGTTCGCGTGATGGAAGCAGCTTTTTTTGCCGCGATTGTACGCGACAAAGACAGCCCCCCGGTCAGTTGGGAGGGCAGTGGAGAGGATCGGGAGAGATTCAAGAGAGGCCAAAAAAAAAAAAAATCTCCAAATTAAACGGAGGTGGCGACTCGTCGTTTCTCTGAATTTCTGTGGGAAGGGGAGAGGGGGTTGGTATGGGAATCTCAAAATCACGCTCAAAATTGAAAAGAAAAAAAAGAAAATGAAAAGAGAAACACACAGAAAAGAAACCAAATATTGCCGTTTTATGAACTTCCCGGAGACGAAAGGTGAGCCACGAAATGCCAGAAAAGGATGCCCGTGTCATTTGAAACCGTTCACCCTGAAAAAAGTACCTCATCGGAAAGTGAAAATCATTTGGCAAATTTTTCGGGGGGAGGTGGGGGGAGGGTTTTTTTTCATGAAGCGAGACACGAACCGTACGGTATCAAATATTCCTTCTTCGGTAGAATTGCCTGCCGGGGTCGGTCTGAATGATACAGAAAAAAAATCCGGCAGTTCGGCGGGGAAATGATCAATGCGAACTGTCTTATAACAGCGCAGTTTCAGATTACGACCACAAAGCCAACGATGGGCTACTACAGAACCGTACCGCCGCCAAATAAAGAATGAATAAATAATTTTAAAATGAACAAAAAAAATGCGATACACCGCACTGTGACACAGAGCCTGGTAAATTGTTAAAATAGCCACACGAAATTACTGCACGGCTACTTGAGACGAGCTGGGTTTTTTTTTCTATCAAATGCTTATATCTATTTTTCTTTTACTTTTCAATTCGGTTCATGAAAGGAAACTGGGCCGGGGGCATGTTAGCAGAAATCCACTGGGTGATAAAATTGCGTCATGTCTGACTTGACTTGAATAGCCCTCGTACCGTGAGCATCCAAAGCCCGTTATAACTTGTTGTTTAGCGAGGATATAATTATTAATACGACTGGGGATATGATGATTATTATGGTGGAAACTCTCAGTCATGCGCACTGGAGTCGGAGCGAGCCGGAAGCATATTTATTTTTTTCGTAGGAGGGTTAGGGCCAGGAATTATCATATAAAAGGCGTGTCGAATGTTTTGAAAGAAAATTACGACAGAAGAAGATTACGACACCCCGTTTATGATACTTGCCCCTAACCCTCCTACGAAAAAAAAAAAAAATTACGCGAGCCGAAATGGCGTCGGAGGTCCAGCCGTGTCCGAAACGGGCTTCCAGAGCTACGGCTGTAGGGCTATATTGTCCGAAGCCATTGGGCGCGAATCTAGCGCCCTGTGGAGACCTCATTCATTTACATACTCATCAGATTAAAAAAAACCAGCATGACAACGGAGAATGCAGAGTGGTTGGTTGCTTCAATGAAACTTGCTGGCAAAAAATAAAAGTAACAATGATGACGATCAAATATATGAGTATGAAGGTTGTATACAAAAATGTTGCAAACTGCTTACTGACTACAATTACCAAAATGTAAATGTTAAAATTTAGTGGGCCTGACGTTTCGATATGAAGGTTGTTAAGGGAAGTTGAGGCTTATAGGAACAACCTTAGGACAGACAATAAAGACAGACAAGACAGAACCATAACAAAGTAAACGAACGTGACAACTGATCAGCTAATATAAGTTAATAATGAAAAACCAATGTAAACTGATGAAGAAAACCAATGATGCTAATAAAAAGATGAACTAACACGAGGAAATTTATTGGTCAGGAAGCTATGCTACATAATGGGAGAGGAGGGCTCTTTTGTACCAGCTCTTAATTTAAAACGAACCACACACTAGTCCAATAGGTTGAATAGGTCCCCAACGGGAAAGGTAAAGATATATGGGTCTCCATAAGGTTTTCACGAAACTGGTATTTGGAACAAAACTAAAAAATAGGAAATTTGTGATGGGTAAGAAGATGTTGCAGATTGAAGTGTTATATATAAGGAACATACGGTGCAAATTTCTGCCCAGGAAAGTGAATGTGGTTGAAATGGGAGATACAAAAATGACTAAATGAGTAGGCTATGTGTTTTCTAGTCGGGAGGGCAGTGGGTCTGTGAGTGTGTGCACGCGCATGCACGCGTTGAGCCCAGACTGCGCACACGAACATGTCAGAACGTCATCGATTTGCGTGTAGCGGTTGCGTGTTCAGTTCGAAATCAAAAATGGCCCATGGCCGCCGCATTTAGGCTCTTCGGATGGGAGAGGCATCTTTTCGATCAACTGAGGGTGAATTTCCCCCTTTTCCCCAAATGTGAATAAAACAAAATGACCAGTATTGGAATCTGTGATTCTCACTGAATCCGAAATGGGCGCGTGGAACGGTTTCACGGGTGGTTTTTTTTTTTTTTTTTTTGGGGGGGGGGAAATCTTGGGATTTCGGGTGGGGGTAGTTTTCAAAGTCTATATTCAAGCGTTCCCGTACCCGCTGTACTAGGACACTACAGTCACTCGACCCTCAAAATTCAAAATTTCGATAAAAAAGGATGACTTCACTGTAAAAAACGGTGCTCACATCATGCACATGGATGAAGTATGTTGAGGCACATGGTGCACGATACATGCGCACGAGGTGATGCTCACTTTCACTCCACGTGCTTGAGGTACAGTAAATAGGGAGATGTTCTTGAAGCACTTCATGCACCTCATCCGACTTTTGCTCAAGTGATTACAATGCCACATGTGCTTGAGCTACAGTATTTCATGTGCATGTAGTACAGTAGGTGCCTCAAGTGTTCATGATTCTGGTACAAAAATGTGCCATTGCAGAAAGTGCATGAGGTGCAGTTAGTTTTTACAGTGTTGCCGGGTCCAAGTTACTCGGACTAAGTGTGTTCGTATACGAGGCCTCGCATTATAACGGACAAACACAGCGTTATGGAGTGCCTCGATGGATGGACTGGGATTAGTGTGTAGACAAACGCTTTATCGACGCCGTCACGGGAATGCCGCGATCGGTAATACATCTTTCTGGACGACCGAGGTTCAGAAAACTTTTGAAAAGTCCCCTAAGAACGACAAGTCTTCTGCCGAGATTGGGAGACAACACAACGCATGTCCGTGTGGTGTTTATTCAATCAGAGGCGGATTTCACAAAGCCGAGCGATGCATCGTAACTCAACTTATACGATGGATAACCCATCGTGAGTTTTCATATATAGATCATGTACGGTTTGTGCGTATCTCCCATTGCCTTTCGATTGATCGTAAGTTACGATGGGTTTGGTGAAACTGACGCCATGTTACTTTGTATAGAGCTATATTGGTCACTTACAATGCCATACGTAACACCATTGTACGCTGTTCACGGCTCAACTTTCCAGAATATATATTTTTTAAACGCATTGAATGTAGCAATGTATTATATTCACACTTGAAAACACGTATGCAGTTTAAAGTAGGCACGTTTACAACAATATTAGTTGTTTGCATCTGAATGAAGGCGGGGTGTGATCCCTGGAGAGAGAGAGAGAGAGAGAGAGAGAGAGAGAGAGGAGGAGGGAGGGAGGGAGGGAGAGAGAGATTAGAGTAGAGAGAGGGGGAAAGAAAGAGAGAGTGGGAGAGAGAGGGAGAGAGGGGGGAGGGAGGTGGGGAGAGAGAGAGATGAGATAGAGAGGAGAGAGAGGGGAGAGGGGTGAGAGAAGGAGATGGAGAGGAGAGAAAGAGGTGGAGAGAAAGAGAAGGAGATGGAGAGGAGATGGACAGGAGAGAAAGGGGAGAGGAAGGAGAGAGAGAGGAGAGGAGAGAGGGATATGAGAGAGAGGGATAGGAGAGAGAGGGAGATGAGAGAGAGGGAGATGAGAGAGAGGGAGAAGGAGATGGAGAGGAGAGAGGGAGAAGGAGAGGAGAGAGAAAGAGGGAGCGAGAGAGGAAGAAGGAGATAGAGAGGAGAGAAAAAGAGGGAGTGAGAGAGGAAGTAGGAGATGAAGAGGAGAGAGAGGAAGAGAGAGAGGAAGAAGGAGACGGAGAAGAGTCAGGAAGTATAGGAAACGCTTGGGGGAGTTTGGGCGAGTGTGAAAACAACCCCAGATTGTATGTGATGACACGAGGTTCGAATGGGATTTCTATAACCTTCATTAGACAAGGCTTCTTGTTTTACATGCATGCTCATACTCCCCTCGCTGCTGGTCGCATTTTTGGTTTGCCCAATCGCGAAGCGCAGCTCACCTACTAGAGCCCCCAGAGGGTATACGACAGAACGCGACCCAGGCCGGGCGCCGCACCGGCAGGCCTCCAAGGTCCGCCGACGTCCGGAGACCGGGGGGGGTCGGAGGACCGGCCGACACCGAGGCCGGAGTCGTGCCACCGTGCCCGAAGGCTCCAATACGGAGCGAGGGCGAGTTGGGCGGTGATCGAGGGGCGAGGCTCAAGTGGCGCGGTCACGGTCCGCCCGGTGTGTCCGTCCGTGCCAGGGAGGGATAGACACAGCTACAGGCGCTTCAAACAGAGAGGCAAGTTAGAAAACCGTATAAGAGAGGACAAAACGCGCAGTTACGTTTCATCTGCCTTTGAAAGATGTCCTGCTTGTATCAAAATGTTAGGCCCTCTACATTTTTGTGGCAGAATTTTATTTTATGGTCGTTTATAGGTAGGCTTATACACCATTTGCAAAAGGTCAGAGAATCGCTTCCATACTTTGTCAAACTCGTACGCATGATTTAACACGTGTACCTGAAATCACACCGGCGTAACTTTCAGCTCCATCCGTCAACCATGTCAAGAGAAAAAAAAGTGGAAACGAAATTAAACGCAAACATTTTTCAGACATACAGGGCGGTATTTCCAGCGATCGTTCCACGAAGCGAGCGTTGGAAACTCAACAAATTTCCCTCTTTTCTCGAGAACGAGTGATTTTCGAACGCTTACGGAATGTTTAATACCAGTACAAACTTCCTGATGGGTAAGCAATTTTTCTCAACTTGTCCGGAAATTGGGCAAATGCTGTCCCGCAAAATGTTGTATAATAGACTCCATACCGTTCTTCCGTTACGGGTACTTCGTACGCGTCTTAATTGGGCTGCCCCGATGGGCGATCAATATCCAATTCCACCCATAGTCTTCCAACTTCTCGGTGAGAAAGAGGGGCCATGCTTGTCACGTTTAGTGTCATTGCCGTCAGTCCGGCGGCACGATCACGTGCGTCCGTTACGTAATATTATGCAATACTGCGAATTCGTTCGGCACCGACGCATTCAATTCGAAACAGACGCTTAATTCCGTGAGCAATAGACGTGCGCAAAGAAACCCTTGATTAATCCTCGGAATGATAATCACGGTACTCGGTGTGCATTTCATGTGACTTCCGTTTACAGTTGGCACTGATTACGTGTAGGTTGTGGTCCAAGACGTAATTGTGATTCATTCTGGGGCGTGTGGCTTCATTGGGGGTAATGCAAAGTACATGGACCGCGTACAGCATGCTGGCCCGAAACGTTGAGACTCTTCGGCTGTTCGAGGCGCAATCGACGGCTGTTCGAGGCGCAATTGACGGCTGTTTGAGGCGCAATCGACGGCTGTTCGAGGCGTAATCGACGGCTGTTTGAGGCGCAATTGACGGCTGTTCGAAGCGCAGTCGCCGGCAATGGCCATATACCGGTATTCACGCATCGCGCGCATACGAGTCTCCCGCAGAGCGCGGTCCGGGACGTGTGTCTCTAGCTCTATGAGTGAGACACGAAACAGTGCACGCGCTGAAGGGAAACGAATCCGACCCAATCCCCGCCCGCCCTCTTGAGAGGCGGTGGAGTGGCTCCCTCCCCACGGCGAAATCCGAACTCGAGGAAGTTCATGTCACAATAGAGTCCTCCTCAAACGCGAGCGACGAGGCAGGACAGAAAATAATGACGCTCAACGAAAATGAAAGGCAGGCTGCTTCTGTCTTTCTTTCTTTCTTTTTCCCCCAAGGGCGCGTCACTGCTCACTCTCCTCATTAAAGGATACAGCAGTTCAGACGACTCTTCCTTCGATCCCGTTCGTGACGCCTTTATTTCCGCACACGCCCGTGGACACCGGTAGCGCGAAAGTCAGGCGATTGCTACTGGAATGAAAACGACACAACTCTGAAAGTGAAACTGCGGACAAGATGTTCGGTTCATCTTCGATATATTTAAGTCATTAACCTTACACACTGCATACCGATACTATGTATGCATATGGGTAATTCCATAAATCAGGAAGTCCAACTTGTGACATTGTGATGTTTCCGTTTACGTACGAAACATTCAGCTTTGCTTCATGTATTGTAACAACATACTTAATGAGACGTTACATGTACTAGGCCTATGTCGATTAAGCAGTATATCATACCGTCCATGTATGCCATACTAAAGTGGTTCATTGCATTGTTATAATATCACATGCAGGAAATCTAAATGGTTTCGAATGTAAAGTGGCGACGCCAAAATGTCACAAGTTGGACTCCTGAATTATGGAATGGCCCAAAGGCTATATCTCAAAGTTTCGGAGGAGCTGACGCATAGATCCCTGTAGGATCTGAAATGAAGGTATAGACACATAATAAGTCACCCCTGTTTTAAACCAGCATAGGGAATGGCTGCCGCTATTTTGGAACCAAAACCTTAGGAATTCTGCTGCGCTGTCTACCTTAAAGGCCGCCGCACACGAGAGCTATCTGCTGAGCAAAAAGTCTCTCGTGGCCGTTAGCTCAGTACGTAGCTCAACGTGTGCGCTGAACTTTTGGTGAGATTTCTGCCTCAAGAGGCCGTGAGACCAATAATCTGTCCTGTTTGATTTTGGCAACCACGTGAATATGTGCTTTCATTGGCCAGTTGCTATGGGGTTTTTTTGGCTCAGCGCGTAGCTCAAGTCGCCGCATACGATGAGTTTTCATGAAGAAAAAAAAAGATGAGAAAAATCAAAACAGGAACAAAATCAAACAGGATAGATATTGGTCTCACGGCCTCTTGATGCAGAAATCTCACCAAAAGTTCAGCGCACACGGTGAGCTACGTGCTTAGCTAACGACCTCGAGAGAAATTTTGCTCAGCAGATAGCTCTCGTGTGCGGCGGTCTTAAGGTGTAAAACAACCAGGTACTAAGCTGAACCCTACTCCTCATCTGACAAGTATTCTTAACATGTAAAGTAAGCCTTCTCTTTTGTGTCCATTGTCGACGCATTTTAATGTCCATTGTTTTGTGACTTTAAAGTTATACAGAAGTACGACTTGAACAAAAAACCATAAAA
The DNA here is from genome assembly GCA_949987565.1 of Luidia sarsii. Lineage (NCBI taxonomy): Eukaryota > Metazoa > Echinodermata > Asteroidea > Paxillosida > Luidiidae > Luidia > Luidia sarsii. The sequence continues at coordinate 7,037,576 of OX465109.1, forward strand.
CCTCTTCTCAGGTAATATTCACAACCTAAACAATAGAGGATTTTATTTTGTTTTTATTTAATTTTCCGCCCCAAAATATCTTCATCGATCTTTGTTAACGTTACGTCCCTTTTTTCGTGTTTTTTGTTTTGCCATCCATGTATTTTTAAGAATCTTTCTTCACTGCGTTGCTCATTGTTTCTTGAATTCATCTTTAAATTTCTAATATATGATATTGTCCAGGTAAAAATGCAAATATGTTTACTGCTTACAACTGACTATCAACGACCAAAATGTGAATGTCAAAAATTAGGAGGGCCTGACATTTCGATCGTAGCAGGACTTTTCTCTTCTTCTTTTTTCGCCTTTAAAAAAAAGGTCCTGCTAGGATCGAAACGTCAGGCCCTCCTAATGTTTGGCAAAAAAAATTCCCGGAAGTTTTTTTCTTGTAGATGTGTACTGTAATTCAGCCTGCATGGCTGCCGTGAGCATTATGCTTAATAATGATAACAGATTTGACCAAATCGGATAGGAAGGGGAAAAACTAACAGGACAAATTTTGTCGTGGGCAGAGGGCAGAGGGAGGGGGAAAGCAGGAAGACAGACCAGGGCGAGATTGGAGGGAAAGGCAATCAATATCCGAGGGAAGGGATCAAAGCAGGGAAGAACACGGGGAAAAGATAAGAGGGGAGTTGAATTTGATCAACGATACAAAGGTAGGCTATCAGTTTTATAGATACTGGTTTGTTGGTAAAAAGAAGGCGGGTTACATATAGCCCTGGGAGAATTAGCGCCAGTAGTACGCGTTGCACTGCGACAAAATGTCCCAGATAATAGCGCTTACATGCAGCGCCGATGGCTGAGTCGTATGATTATCTGCGATAAAAAATAATTTATCAAGTATATCTCTCTCTCTGTCTCTATAAGTCTCTCTGTAAATCTATGTGGCTCTCTTTCCCTCTCTCTGACTATCTCGGTCCCTCTCTCTCTTTCTCTTTGTTCTTATATATGTCTCTGCCACTCTGTCTCTCAGTCTCTCTGTCTCTGTCTCTGTTTCGCAGTCTCTCTGTCTCTGTCTCGCAGTCTCTCTGTCTCTGTCTCTGTCTCGCAGTCTCTCTGTCTCTGTCTCTGTCTCTGTCTCGCAGTCTCTCTGTCTCTGTCTCTGTTTCGCAGTCTCTCTGTCTCTGTCTCGCAGTCTCTCTGTGTCTGTCTCTGTCTCACAGTCTCTCTGTCTCTGTCTATGTCGCTGTCTCTGTCTCTCAATTCCTCAGTCTCTGTCTTTCTGCGTGGTCTTCACCTCCTGTGTGTATCTCGTCTCTCTGTGTCTTATTCCGTCACTATTTCTCTGTCTCTCTGTGTCCATCTGCCTCTCCCAGACGCTCTCGCTCTCTCTCGCGCGCTCTCTCTCTCCTTCCCTCCCTCCCTCTATCTCTCTCTCTCTCTCTCTCTCTCTCTCTCCCTTTCTCTCTCTCTAGCTCTCTCTCTCTCTCGCTCTCTCTCTCCGCCCTCCCTCCCTATCTCTCTCCCTCCCTCTCTCTCGCTCTCTCTCACTCTCTCCCTCCCTCCCCCTCTCTCTCTATCCATCTCTCGCTCTCTCTCTCGCTCTCTCTCTCTCTCTCTCGCTCTCTCTCTCGCTCTCTCTCTCGCTCTCTCTCTCGCTCTCTCTCTCTCTCTCTCTCTCGCTCTCTCTCTCTCTCTCTCTCTCTCTCGCTCTCTCTCTCGCTCTCTCTCTCGCTCTCTCTCTCTCTCTCTCTCGCGCTATCTCTCTGCATATGTCTGTCTCACTACCTCACTGCTTCTCGCTTTCTTTGTCTCTCCATGTCGACCCTTTCTCCCTCTCTCTCCGTCAGTCTCTGTGTCTGTCTCCCTCTTTAAACAACTCCATCTCTCTATCTGTGTCTCCGTTTTTCCTTGGTTACATATTTGCGTCTCTCTCAGGTTTTCTACGTTTCTGTGTGTTTCTGTGTCTTTCTGGGTATCTCATATTTTCTACAAGTCTCTGACTTTCTCTCCTTTCTCAATTTCCATCGCGCCTTCTGTATCTCTCTCTCTCACTATCTCTATCTCCTCTCGTCTCATTTCTGTCTCGTGTCTCTCCGCCCCTCTCAGTCCCACTCTCACCGCCCCCTTTCCGCTTCCTTAGATACACCGCTTATATTTCCAACCCCCCGCGGCGTGACTGCAATGCATGCATGCATGCAAGACCTTGACTGCGGTATACACTCGCCGTCCATTCCTCTGCCCGCCCACCCGTCTGTCTGTCTGCCTGCCTGCCTGCCTGCCTGTCTGTCTGTCTGTCTGTCTGTCTGTCTGCCTGCCTGTCTGTCTGTCTGTCCGTCCGTTTGTCTGCCTGCCTGCCTGTCTGTCTGTCTGTCTGTCCGTCTGTCTGCCTGCCTGTCTGTCTGCCTGTCCGTCCGTTTGTCTGTCTGTCTGTCTGTCTGTCTGTCTGTCTGTCTGCCTGTCCGTCCGTCCGTTTGTCTGCCTGCCTGTCTGTCTGTCTGTCTGCCTGCCTGCCTGTCTGCCTGTCTGCCTGTCTGCCTGTCTGCCTGTCTGCCTGTCTGCCTGTCTGTCTGTCTGTCTGTCTGTCTGTCTGCCAGTCTGTCGGCTGCACTTTGCTCTGTTGGCGCGACACAGACTAGCGGCGCGGCTATACTGACTCCCAGCGTGATTCATTTCACGACAACTGGAGCACGACCGAGATACAAGAAAATAATGGCCTAACACCATCAGGCGACAACTGGAACTCACTTCTTTCTTTGCAGGAGGGAAGCAATTTTGCTCGGACTGCTTCTAATGACTTTGGAGACGTAATGATTATTAGGAGGCGTGCTGGGTAATTGGTTCTCTGTGCCTGTTCCTCTCTAGATCTGTGTCGCTCTTTTATCTCTGTCGCTCTCTTTCGCTGCGGCTCCCTGTCGTTATATCTGCCTCTCCCTGTCTCTCTTCGTCTCTCTGCCCATCTATAGGTCTGATTCCCTGTTGCTCTTTCTCTACCAATTTAACGATGCCTCTATCCATCGGTCACTCTTGGTCCCTTTGTGTCTCTCCTTATATCTCTCTTCGCCTCACTCTGTTTCTTCTCTCTGTCTCTTTGCGTCTCTCTCTCTCTCTCTGTATGTCTCTCTCCGTCTCGCTGTGTCTATCTCTCCGTCTCTCTGTTTCCCTACGTCTCTCCCTAGCTGTCTCGCTCCTCCCATCTCCCTGTCCCTCTCCATCTCCGCCTGTCTCGCTCTCTCTGCCTTTAACTCCCTCTCTCTGTGTCTCCGTCTCTGTCTCTGTCTCTCCGTCTCTCTATATCTCTTTCTCTCCCCGTCTCTTTATCTATCCCCGTCTCTCCCTGTCCCTCTCCATCTCCGCCTGCCTCGCTCTCTCTGCCTCTATCTCCCTCTCTCTGTGTCTCTGTCTGTGTCTCCGTCTCTCCGTCTCTCCGTCTCTCTATATATCTGTCTCTCTCCGTCTCTCCATCTATCCCCGTCTCTCCCTCTCCGTCTCCGCCTCTCTCTCTCTCTCAACCTCTATCTCCCTCTCTCTGTCTCAGTTTTTGTCTCTTCGTCTCTCTATATCTCTGTCTTTCTCCGTCTCTCCATCTCTCCCCGTCTCTCCCTCTCCCTCTCCATCCCCGCCTCTCTCTCTCTCTACCTCTATCTCCCTCTCTCCATCTCTGTCTCGGTCTCTCTGTCTCTCTATATCTGTCTCACACCGTCTCTCCACCTCTCCCCGTCTTTCTCTCCCTTTCCAGCTCCGCCTGTCTCTCTGCCTCTCTCTGCCTTTTTCCTCTCTGTTTCCGTCTCTCTATATCTCTGTCTCTCATCGTCTCTCAATCTCTCCCCGTCTCTCTCCCTCTCCATCTCCGCCTGTCTCTCTGCCTCTCTCTGCCTCTCTCCGTCTCTGTTTCCGTCTCTCTATATCTCTGTCTCTCACCGTCTCTTCATCTCTCCCCGTCTTTCTCTCCCTCTCCAGCTCCGCCTGTCTCTCTGCCTTTCTCTGCCTCTCTCCGTCTCTGTTTCCGTCTCTCTATATCTCTGTCTCTCATCGTCTCTTCATCTCTCCCCGTCTTTCTCTCCCTCTCCAGCTCCGCCTGTCTCTCTGCCTTTCTCTGCCTCTCTCCGTCTCTGTTTCCGTCTCTCTATATCTCTGTCTCTCATCGTCTCTCCATCTCTCCCCGTCTCTATCCCTCTCCAGCTCCGCCTGTCTCTCTCTCTCTCCGCCTCTATCTCCTTCTCTCCGTCTCTCAATACATCTGTCTCTCTCCGTCTCTGTCTGTGTCTCTCACGGGATTTATTTGACTCTCTGCCTCTCTCTCTGTGCTTCTCTGTCTATCTCTAAACTCTAAACTCTTTAATTCTGTGTCAGCATGCACCCACAGCCAAGCAATAACGACATAACACCAGAAGCGCCGACTGAATAATTATCATCAAGACGGCGTGGAGAGCGGAGAGCATTTTTGTTTTTAACGGGGGAGCGGGGGCTCGCTGAGTGTCGGTCGGCGGTCGGCAGAGCGCCTCGCCCGGCGGCCGGCAATCTTGGCCGGCCGCCCGCTTCGACGCAGTGCCGCGTGGTGGCGGTACAGTAACTCCCTTTCCCCCCTATGCACCACCGCCCGGTCAGACCGTGACGGGGCGGCGTGCCGACGTGCTGAGGGGAAAATGTGACGCCCCGCGTTCTTCCCGACCCATGCGAAGTCCGTGCGCTCCCCATCACTCGCTGCATCCCTCGGCGTTCACGATAGCAACGCCAAACAATAACAAAGCGGTAATGAGTCCATGAGGTGATGAAAATTGAATGAAAACGGGTCAACCTCGAAGAGGAATAATCACAATGTCGCCTGGGATGGTTGACCTTTATCCTAGGAATTTGTTTTAGTATTAGTATGTCGATGGTTACTCTCTTCAAGGTCGGGGAAATGAAGGGCCATTTCCCCCCCCCCAAAAAAAAAAAAAAAAAAAAAAGACCGGTTCAGACTCCGGCTCCTTCTTTGAATTTTTATGCAAAACCTGTCAGCACAGATTGTGGCCCTTGGTTGAAGTTGAAGCTTTGGATTCTTTCTTTTTTCGAAACGGAGTAGCCATATCTTTGCGAAAACCGAAGCCATGAGGAATGGAATGGGAGCATAGCCGCAGCCCAAGCCCAGGCCGAAGTTTTTGGAAAGGGGCACAGGACACGAATGGAGTACCAAGATGGCGCCCGTGCAGATGTATCAAGATGGAGTACCAAGCGCTCGTACAGATGTCAGGGATCGATTGCGCTGTGCGCAATAGGCTACGATAGGCCACATTGGAGTACCAAGATGGCGCTCGTACTGATGTCAGTGATCAATTGCGCAGACTGTGCGCGCGGACATGATAGGCCACATTGGAGTACCAAGATGGCGCTCGTACTGATGTCAGTGATCAATTGCGCAGACTGTGCGCGCGGACATGATAGGCCACATTGGAGTACCAAGATGGCGCTCGTACTGATGTCAGTGATCAATTGCGCAGACTGTGCGCGCGGACATGATAAGCCACATTGGAGTACCAAGATGGCGCTCGTACTGATGTCAGTGATCAATTGCGCAGACTGTGCGCGCGGACATGATAAGCCACATTGGAGTACCAAGATGGCGCTCATACTGATGTCAGTGATCGATTGCGCAGACTGTGCGCGCGGATATGATAGGCCACATTGGAGTACCAAGATGGCGCTCATACTGATGTCAGTGATCGATTGCGCAGACTGTGCGCGCGGATATGATAGGCCACATTGGAGTACCAAGATGGCGCTCGTACCGATGTCAGGGATCAATTGCGCAGACTGTGCGCGCGGACATGATAAGCCACATTGGAGTACCAAGATGGCGCTCGTACCGATGTCAGGGATCAATTGCGCTGTTCGCACGGGGCAATGACTTACAAGGATGTGAGTATGTGAACAGAGGTGAACAGAACTCTCCCGGAAAGCATGTATGCCTTGTGTATGTATACGTCCGACGTATCCGTTTCATCCGCCCGAGCAAAGTCCTGCTTCCCGCCATCCACTGATCCGCACTTAAACGCATGCGGGATTTGGCGGTATATTGATTTCTATACCCATGGATTTATCACTCGTAGAGTCCCCCGGGTTCATCTTTCCCCCCGATCTCTCGTTCCGTCCCGTTTGTCTCGGGGTAAGCCTCGGCAGGCCGGGAAGGTATCGCACTTCGTCCGAGACGAGAAGGCATGCACATTAAGATTAGCGGGGGGGGGGGATCGGATGGATTTTTGAACGTCCGCTCCTCAACACCCAATCTGTTAGGGAATTCCCCCCCCCTCCCCCGTGCCGCGCGTGGAGGGAAGCCCGCCTAGAGGACCCGGAGCTGCGCTGCTGATCGGCGGCATTCCCGGGGATCGAGATCCGTCCGAAACGACGCCACGGTGAATGCATGGACGGCATGCGCTACTTAATCGGCAACGGATCGCGCTTGAAGGAGAGCGGGGGCTTAACTGGGCAGGGGTATCCGTCATTCGTCCTCCCCCCCCCCCCCCCCCCCCCGCGGCACCATGCTCAGCACACCACGTCAGAAACTGCACTTCAAGTACCGCTATAATGCTATCCCGTGAGTTCAGGGACTGGCCCTGTGGGAAGTACGATGACTTTATCAAATCTGGAAGTCTGTCTGCCTCTGCCTTTGCCTCTGCCTCTGCCTCTGCCTCTGCCTCTGCCTCTGCCTCTGCCTCTGCCTCTGCCTCTGCCTCTGCCTCTGCCTCTGCCTCTGCCTCTGCCTCTGCCTCTGCCTCTGCCTCTGCCTCTGCCTCTGCCTCTGCCTCTGCCTCTGCCTCTGCCTCTGCCTCTGCCTCTGCCTCTGCCTCTGCCTCTGCCTCTGCCTCTGCCTCTGCCTCTGCCTCTCTCTCTCCCCTCTCTTTCTCCCTCTCTCTCCCTCTTTTTCCGTCTCTCTTTCCATCTCTCTCCCTCTCTCTCTCTCTCTCCCTCTCTCTCTCTCCCTCTCTCCCCCCCTCTCTCTCTCTCTCTCTCTCTCCCTCTCTCTCTCTCTCCCCCTCTCCCTCTCTCTCCCTCCCTCTATCTCCCTCTCTCCCCCCCTTTCTCTCTCTATCTCTCTCTCCCTCCCCTCTCTCTCTCTCTCTCTCTCTCTCTCTTTCTCTCTCTCTCTCTCCCTCTCTCTCTCTATCCATCGCTCTTCCTCTGTGCCTCTCTGTTTCTGTTTTGTTCTTCCTCTCTCTATATGCCTTCGACTCTCTGTCGCTCACCATCCAAACCGTCCCTGCATTTAAAGGGGGAAAGTATGAACAAAAAATATCCCACCTGTACAAACAGCACTAAACACTCAGACAGCTCACAGTTCTAATTTGCCTTTCGGACCTCCCACCCCCTTACCAGCACGAATATCGTCGGCGCCTCTTTTTGTTTGTTTCACGGGTAGGACACCCAGAGATGAAAATCTACCAGCTGTCCCTGGGCTTATAACCCAATGCGCACTGGGCTATTTCGCTTCATGAAAATACTTCGGGGGCTCGGAGAACCCCTATTAATCTCAGAACTGGAACGTCCGATGAACTTCCGATGAACTTCCGATGAACGTCGGATGAAAATTCGTGTGTAGATAGATTTTCATGTGTTGAATCTGATTGCATAATTTATCTATATCAAATGTGATTTTCTTTTAATAATTACCTTATGAACTAATCATATCTTATGAATAATCTATATATTAAGAATATTTTATATTTTAAGAATATTTTGTATTTTAAGAGTATTTGATGCATTTTTGCGAAATTTACATAAATTCAACGTAAAAAGGTATGAAAACATATGAAAGTGTCAAAATATCAGGATAAGGTTTTTAAGATTAGAAATCATTCAGTTCTGATTTAATCTTATGTGCGCAGCTAAACTCGATTTCCCCGTTACAACAAAAAGCCAGCACTTGTTATGTCCTAATGTTTTCATTATTTGTATTACTGATATTTTTTTTATTTCTTATGTTTTTATTGTTTGCACATTTTAATTAGTTTCTCTCATAATCATACGGAAGCATGAAATCAGTGCAACATCAATTCCTCAGCAAGATTCATAAAGAAATGCAAGACTCTCTCTGAGAGTTTTAAAGAAATATACAAACATATGCAATTGCAATGACTTACGCATACTAACTGACATGTAACGCCAGATAGATATGTCCGATATAGACAAATTGGGTATCAAAATGTGCGCAAGAGAACAGGGGGGGTAGTTATTACATTTGTAGCGGTCGCGATGCAGTGACAACAAATGTGGAGGGAAGCCACCGAGGCCCCTAGTGCAATGGGGTTAGGCCTCTTGTCAAAACGATCATCGGTTGGGTATCAGATGATTTGACCCGTCCGGTGTCGTTTCCACCGGACAGTCATCGTGTATTTTTCACCCAGAGTCCATTACCGGTTGATTTCATCCGACCGATAAAATGTCCCCCGGTAGAAAGCCGATTGTACTGGACTCTGGGGTGAAAAAGTCACGATGGCTATCCGGTGGAAACGTCACCGGACGGGTCAAATCATCCGATACCCAACCGATGATCTTTTTTGACAAGAGGCCCTAGTACGGTATAGATAAGAGATGTGCACAAACCTATGACAGGGTAGGTGACTTCTTCAAACCATCATAGACGTGACAGAGCTTTGTCTGGGTCGTGTTCCCGACTCCCCTCTAGGGTTTCAAAAAGAAGAAGGAAAAAAACCCGTCAATGCAATGTGGACAGACACGCCTGCATCATCACCAATGCTCTCTGACATGTTATGATTGTCTTTTTTGTGGTCTCACCTCTTCATCTATTTTATATGTAAAACAAAAGCCCAGCGCAAGCAGACGCATTGGACACTGTATAAACACGCGCCCGTGCAGACACTCTGGATCAGTTTCATGGAGGGATATGGCACTAGTTCCACCTCTCCCCCTCCCCCTTCCCCTCCCTCTCCCCCTCCCCTTCCCCCTCCCTCTCCCCCTCCCCTTCCCCCTCCCTCTCCCCCTCCCCTTGCCTCGGGCCCCGTCGGCCGTCACATATCGCCTTACAGACTCGTCCCTCTTGTCCTCAATCGACCGAGCCAGCGGCCTAGTCTTGTCTGTAGAGAACCGTTCGACAACGCGCAGATCGATTCGGCTTGGCAACCCCCAACACAACCCCGCCATCTCTTCCTCTGCTGCATCTCTCTCACTCCCTTTCTCTCGCACTCCTTTTCTCACACCGTTTCCGTCCCTCTTTCCACCTCCTCCCTCCCTCTTCCTTCTCTCTCTCTCTCTCTCCTCTCTCTCTCTCCCCTCTCCCTTCTCTCTCTCTCCCCTCTCTCTCTCTCTCTCCCCTCTCTCTCTCCCCTCTCTCTCCCCTCTCTCCCCTCTCTCGTCCTTCTCTCTCCCCTCTCTCCCCTCTCTCCCCTCTCTCCCCCTCTCCCCTCTCTCTCCCCTCTCCCCCTCTCTCTCCCCTCTCCCCCTCTCTCTCCCCTCTCCCCTCTCTCCCCCCTCTCCCCCCCTCTCTCCCCTCTCCCCCTCTCTCTCCCCTCTCCCCCTCTCTCTCCCCTCTCTCCCCTCTCTCTCCCCTCTCCCCCTCTCTCTCCCCTCTCCCCCTCTCTCTCCACTCTCCACTCTCTCTTCCCTCTCCCCCTCTCTCTCCCCTCTCTCTCCCCTCTCTCCCCTCTCTCTCCCCTCTCCCCTCTCTCCCCCCTCTCCCCCCCCCCTCTCTCCCCTCTCCCCCTCTCTCTCCCCTCTCCCCCTCTCTCTCCCCTCTCTCCCCTCTCTCTCCCCTCTCCCCCTCTCTCTCCCCTCTCCCCCTCTCTCTCCACTCTCCACTCTCTCTCCCCTCTCCCCCTCTCTCTCCCCTCTCTCTCCCCTCTCTCCCCTCTTTCTCCCCTCTCTCCTCTCTCTCTCTCTCCCCTCTCCCCCTCTCTCTCCCCTCTCTCCCCTCTCTCTCCCCTCTCCCCTCTCTCTCCCCTCTCCCCTCTCTCTCCCCTCTCCCCCTTTCTCCCCCTCTCTCCCCTCTCTCTCCCCCCTCTCTCTCTCCCCTCTCTCCCCTCTCTCTCCCCTCTCTCTCCCCTCTCTCTCCCCTCTCTCTCCCCTCTCTCCCTCCCTCCCTCCACTCTCTCTCCCCTCTCCCTCTCCCCTCTCTCTCTCCTCTCTCTCCCCTCTCTCTCCCCTCTCTCCCTCCCTCCACTCTCTCTCTCCCCTCTCTCTACCACTTCTCTCTCCCCTCTCTCTCTCTCTCTCTCTCCCCTCTCTCCCCTCTCTCTCCCTCTCTGTCCTCTCTCTCCTATCTCCCCTCTCTCCCCTGTTTCCCCCCTCTCTCCCCTCTTTCTTCCCTCCCTCCACTCTCTCTCCCCTCTCTCTTCCCTCTCGCTGTCCCCGTCCTTAGTTCGTAGTTACCAGAACGAGGCACTGCTCTTCCGCTAAAGGTTACCGTTCCCCAGACCGCGCAGACCAACTCAACTGGGCGACTCTCGACAACCACCAACCCCCCCCCCCCCAACCCCTCCCTATCCCCGATTTCATCTTTGTACACGCAATAGCTCGGCACTGATCCACGGACTCAAGCGTCCTTCTGCCAAAGTCGCGAAGGATGTCGCCCGCGACTCCGTGCGTGCTCTCGCACCAATCTCGGGTGTCCCCACACCCTGCCTCACATCAAAGCCCCGCACGATCCCAGGGACGAAAAACCTCGTGAGCTCTCTCACCTCGCTCGCACTCGGCTTAATTTGTGTCTCTGGGAAAGCGAGGCTGTATAGTGTGGAGAATGACCGTATCGATTTCGGTTCTGATCCACGGCTTTTATAGGCAAGGACAATTTGAAACAGGAACTGAAACCAAAGGAGGCGAGCTGAGATGCAGTTCCTTGGAGTAAACCGTGGGCGGCTCAAGAAGCAATTAAAGACCTTTTACATGAGGCAGGCACATTCTGAAATGGTGATGAGGGCGGGGATGAGCTGAATGGGGATGATGGTGATGGTGAAGATTAAAAGGAGGATGATAGGATGAAGAGGATGAAGAGGATGATAAGGATGGTGAGGGTGATGAGGACAAAGAGGATGATGAGGACAAAGAGGACGATGCGGACAAAGAGGACGATGAGGACAAAGAGGACGATGAGGACAAAGAGGACGATGAGGACAAAGAGGATGATGAGGACAAAGAGGATGATGAGGACAAAGAGGACGATGAGGACAAAGAGGACGATGAGGACAAAGAGGACGATGAGGACAAAGAGGACGATGAGGACAAAGAGGATGATGAGGACAAAGAGGACGATGAGGACAAAGAGGACGATGAGGACAAAGAGGATGATGAGGACAAAGAGGATGATGAGGACAAAGAGGACGATGAGGACAAAGAGGACGATGAGGACAAAGAGGACGATGAGGACAAAGAGGACGATGAGGACAAAGAGGATGATGAGGACAAAGAGGATGATGAGGACAAAGAGGACGATGAGGACAAAGAGGACGATGAGGACAAAGAGGACGATGAGGACAAAGAGGATGATGAGGACAAAGAGGACGATGAGGACAAAGAGGATGATAAAGAATGAAGAGGACGAATATTTCTAGAATAAAAAGGATGGGGAGGATGAGGATGGTGGACAAATTGAGGAGGATGGGGAAGGTGAGGAAGTTGAAGATGAGAAGGATGAGGAGATGATGAGGAGTGGGATGAGGAGAAGGGTGAGGAGAAGGATGAGGAAAAGGATGAGGAGAAGGATGAGGAGGGCGATGAGGGCGAGGAAGTTGAGGATGAGAAGGATGGGGAGATGATGAGGAGTGGGATGAGGAGAAGGGTGAGGAGAAGGATGAGGAGATGATGAGGAGAGGGATGAGGAGAAGGATGAGAAGGATGAGGAAAAGGATGAGGAGAAGGATGAGGAGGATAAGGAGGGTGAGGAAGTTGAGGATGAGAAGGATGAGGAGATGATGAGGAGTGGGATGAGGAAAAGGATGAGGAGAAGGATGAGGAGGACGAGAAAAAATTAAGAAAGATAAGGAGAAGGATGACGATGAGGAGGATTTTTGAGGAGGCGGAGAAGAAAGAGGAGGGTGATGATTTTGAGGAAGAGGGAAAGATGAAGAGGGTAAGGAGGAAGACAAGGAGGAGAGGAATGATAAAGACACAACTATACACAAAGTGTTGGGCAAATTATTGTCGACAGTTTCTACAGGCGCGAGACTGATCTGATGAGCTCGTGCGTAAACGGGTTTCATCTCGGAGATTGCCGGCAACCGGCTGCCCATTAAATTGTCTCGCTTGATATGGCCTGAAGAAGAAAAAAAGGGATGTCAAAAATGATTTGCGGTGAACACCATGGACACTTTTGCTTTTAGTTTAAAAAAAAAAAAAAAAAAAAAAAACTGCTGCGGCCAGGTTTACTGTAATTGGTTTTTCTTCTTGCATCTGAAAGAAAACCGGGGGCGTGAGCACTGGAGATATACGGCAGTTCGTAGTTAAACGCATCTGACTGGCGCCCTCCCCCCCAAACTGGCAAAGACTATAGTTGACTATTTGGGAGGGTCACCACACTATGAACATCTAAACCGTGAAAAGGGGGTGAAAATGTCATTTCGGAGTGAAACTAAAAATTCACTGTGATTTCACGGTGCATCTTACAGTGAATTCACAGTGAAAATAATCGCCTCTCTGACCTGATAAGGACATCTTCAGGTCACTAAAGAGACCGTGAAAAAAACGTGAATATCTAGGATGGCAAAAGCTCCAGCCTTGAGGGATGGCTAATTCAATTACCAGTAGGGACCACCAGCCCATAACTGTCACTCCCAGATACTTCTAAATTGCCTCTAGCCATTTACCACCAGGAATGTGGCCTTGGAGACCACTGGTGGAAACGCCTTGAAAATGACTTGGCTAACTGTGTGCAATGAAATAGGGGTGAAAACACGGTGAATTTTCTTTTAACGGCTAAATGACATCTTCACCCAATTTCCACGGTTTAGATGTTCATAGTGCCATCAAAGGGTTGGATAGCTCAGACGGTAAGAGCGACGGCATATACGCAAAACCAGAGGTCCCCTGCTCAAAAGCCGATCCAGTCAAAGTTTTCTTTGCCAATTTGTTTTTTTCAAAATTATTGTTCCCAATCAGTTTTTCCTTTATTCGTTCTACTTTTTTGGGGTGGGTGCATATACCTTCGAGCGGAAGCATGAGGAGTCAACGTTCCTGAAATAGTATGCTCTGTTTATGGCACCCAGGGACAGTCAACTAGCGACGGGACAGAGATGAATTGGTCACGACGTCACCTGCAAACTACTCTCGACTTGTGACTTGTGGAGACCTAGGTTGAATAGGTCTCCATAGGGGAATCGTAAAGGTGTATAGGTTTCCACAAGGTTATCACGAAACTGGTATAAAGGGGAACATTTGTTATGGGCAAGAAAATGTCACAAATTGAAGTGTCATAATTATACATGTAAGGGACATACGGTCCAAATTTCTACCCAGGAGAGTGAATGAGGTTCAAATGGGAGCATTTTTAAAGCATTGTTTCTCCCACGGTTGTATAGTGCGCGAGAATAAAGCCATGTCTACACAATGATACAAGCAAGCGCGAGTATGTCTGTATCAGCCACGCATTTACTTTGAGTATTAAATTGGTGTGTCCCTTTTTTATTGTCATCTTCCGCTACAGGCCGTGGACCGAATAGCGATCGCGGAGTGCAAAGCCTTGGGCAGAAATCTTCGTTTGGGATAGAGATCGGAGCGCTGGACCATCCAGAGATGTCTCTGATCGAGTCCGTGGGAGGTGTCGTCCTGAACAGCACGGGCGCACCGGAGGAGGAGGCGGCGGCGGCGGCGGCGGTCGGTCTGCCCATGGAGGTGTACACCAAGGTGGTGCCCTGCATCATCGGTCTGATCACGGCGGTGGGGCTGGTGGGCAACTCCATCGTCGTCTACGTCATCGTCTGCAAGGGCCACCTGAAGACGGTCACCAACTACTACATCGTCAACCTGGCCATCACCGACATCTCCTTCCTGATCTTCTGCGCCCCACTGACGGCCATCATCTACGCCACAAGCCAGTGGATGTTCGGCTCCTTCATGTGCAAGTTCATGCTCTATATGATGCAGGTGGGTCCTTTGGGGGATTCAGTCAAGCCTCTCTGCCGGAAAAGTTTACCCCCCCCAAAAAAAAAAAAAAAAAAAAAAAAATTGAGGGTGGCCTCCCAAACGCCATTGAGGTTGGCCTCCCAAACTTGGAGGGGCTGGCGTTTTGATTCTATTATTTATATAAATAGCTTGATTTTTCTCAGCGATTAGGAGTCAAAAAGCGTCAAAAAATTGCTCTTGCTCTTGCTGATACTCCATGTCCCTGGCCCTGCCCCTGCCCCTGCCCCTGCCCCTGTCACTGCCCCTGCCCCTGCCCCTGCCCCTGCCCCTGCCCCTGCCCCTGCCCCTGCCCTGCCCCTGCCCTGCCCTGCCCCTGCCCCTGTCCCTGCCCCTGCCCCTGCCCCTGCCCCTGCCCCTGCCCCCCCCCCCCCCCCCCCCCCCCCCCCCCCCCCCCCCCCCCCCCCCCCCCCCCCCCCCCCCTGCCCCCCCCCCCCCCCCCCCCCCCCCCCCCCCCCCCTGCCCCCCCCCCCCCCCCCCCCCCCCCCCCCCCCCCCCCCCCCCCCCCCCTGCCCCTGCCCCTGCCCCTGCCCCTGCCCCTGCCCCTGCCCCTGCCCCTGCCCCTGCCCCTGCCCCTGCCCCTGCCCCTGCCGCCCTGCCCCTGCCCCTGCCCCTGTCCCTGCCCCTGCCCCTGCCCCTGCCCCTGCCCCTGCCCCTGCCCTTGCCCCTGCCCCTGCCCTTCCACGTGTCCCCCTGCCCCTGCCCCTGCCTCGTGTTTCACCTTTCGCTTCCACTTGCCTCTGACTCAGGCATCCAGTGGACGAAAGAGCAAAAAAAAAACGGCCTTCAAATTACTAACACTAGAACCGGCTATAATAAGATCCGCTCACACAACATAGCCAGAAGATCTAGAGCGCTTGTCAAGACCGTGATGTAACTGAGCGGAACTCGGCAAACAAGAGGGGTGGGTTCGCGTCGGCGTGCCAGCGGGAATGGGGGGCGGATGGGTACGGGGACGGGGCGGGGGGAAGTGGGGCTGTTTTGACGACGATCAGAGGTGAAAGCAGTCACGTTCCTCCGAACAGGTCCGTTTAAGCTCCTGTGACGGCACACTGCAGGAACAAGATGCCAGTATAGCTCGTACGAGATCAGGCCTCTCTTGTTTTTTTTTTTCTTCAAAACATCCCCCTAGCCACGCGTGTGCACACTGTAAACATTCTTCCCTTACACAAAATAGTCAGGTGCCTTATATATTCCTATTCAATCCAAGCACGTGCGCGCTGTGTGTGGGTTGGTGGTGTCGGGGCTCAATTCGGCGCCAAAACCTGACTGATGTCGTGCAGTGGTTGTAAAGAGTTTACTGCAAATATTAGAACTCGGTCCAAACCTAACTGTATCTTTGCGTTGGCTCCAGCTATCAGCGCCCTCCAGTGCCTGTGTAAATTTGAGCAATATTTGGGTCACAGCTGGCCGGTATTGAGGAGGCAGGGCCGTGCCTATCCAGTAGTGCACGGACGGGTTAGGTCCAAATTGGTTGGTCGCCAAAATATTCATGGCTTTATAGAAAAGAAGAAGTTGTAGGTACGCGGCCTGCATCGTATATTTTAGGGCTGTTTTCGAAATGAAGGCATTAGGCTCGGGCTTAGGCTTCGGTCATATTTATCTTACTCGTTATGATATCACATCAGGCATCTAAAAACAAGCGTTTGACCCCGATTTCTTGGTAAATATACCCTGTATCTATTGAGCCAACAAACCTTCAAATTCGGGAAACAAACCACAATCTGGATGTTCGGCTTTTGTCAGACGGAGACGAAGCCCGAGCCTGAGCCTTCGTTCCGAAAACGGCCTAGGTTGCTCAGCTTGGAAGACCCATTTTGGCTCTATACTCGGTGCGGTGCGATGCACACGACTGCATGGAGATTGCAAGGTTGTAGGCTGCAGATGCCACCCCCCCCCAACCCCACCACCTCCCTTCAAAACCCCGCACGATCCCAGGGATGTAATACCTCGTGAGCTCTCTCACCTCGCTCGCACTCGGCTTATTTTTGGTCTTGGAAGCGAAGCTGTACAGTGTGGGGAACGGCCAATGTTACTCAGCTTGGGAGACCCATCTTGGTTCTATAACCTCGGGTGCAGTGAGATGCACCCGGCTGCATGGAGATTGCAAGGTTGTAGGCAGCAGGTGCCCCCTAACACCACCACCCCACCACCTCCCTTCAAAACCCCGCACGATCCCAGGGATGTAATACCTCGTGAGCTCTCTCACCTCGCTCGCACTCGGCTTCATTTTGGTCTTGGAAGCGAAGCTGTACAGTGCGGAGATCGGCCAATGTTACTCAGCTTGGGAGACCCATCTTGGTTCTATAACCTCGGGTGCAGTGAGATGCACCCGGCTGCATGGAGATTGCAAGGTTGTAGGCAGCAGGTGCGTGTATCGATGTGTGCCCATTCACAGCCGCAGTAATGGAGGACCGGTGCACTTGGAAGCCCGCAGTAGTCTAACGAGGCCGTTGGCGCCTCCGTTCTCGTTTAGTTATAAATATACATGTACATGTATTAAAAAAACGGGGGCAGTCCATCAGTGTGGAAACGCTGCATTGTTAGAGCTTTCGGCGACCGCATTGCGTACTTCCAATGCAAGTGATTCCCGGAAATGTATTAGTGGGCGGTATAGCGGTCGCAGTAACGGGCTACTTCTCGCTTTACGTGTACAGTTCCGCTATGAAGCGGAGTCGTTGTACACCGGAGCAACCGAGAACAAACTAAAGCCGCGTGTTTGACCGTGTATATTTACGATGTTATCGCACCGGGGCAGGGTCCGCATTCTACTTCCAAGGGAAGTGATTCCCGGAAAATACAAGCCCCTACACAACATTGTTAAGATCGAAAAACAGAAATGTTCACAGATTTACATGAAACTTATACAGTTTGAAGATGGTTAGAGTAGAAACCTCTCACTGAAATATTTCTGCCTAAAATGTTGTATTTTGGGAGAAACGAGTAAAAGAAATAGTTTACGTCTCAACGAGATCTAAAATATTTTTCGGAACAGTACGGCGTTGAATGCTGCATTTTCGCAAAACAAATGAAGCGGTTTTCACGATTTTCTCGAGACTCGGTTGGTGGAATGAGCTGGAATTTTCACAGATGTGCTATTTCATGCATTATGTTGGATCAGACAACGTATGGATGATATTCTTTGACCTCGACCAATGTTGTGTAGGGGCTTTAAGAGGCGGTGGCGGTCGCAGGAACGGACCACCTCTCGCTATAATGTGTAGAGTGCTGCTATGTCGTTGCACACCGGAAAGTAGGGAGACGAACCGGGAGCTCGAGACTAAACCAAAGTTGCCCACTGCAATGTGCACGCAATTTACGGCTTGAAGTCTCAAAGGTAGGCCGCACCGCTTGCGAGGGTCAAAGAATCGCTTCCACGTTCGACACGGTCACACCAACCTCCACCAATTACCTTGTCAGACAAGACTCGCATGATGAAGAACTAGAAAAGCACTCGGAGTGCGCAGACCTCCGCCCAGCACCATTTACCGCAACGTGAACGAACATTTCCGAGTGATCAAAGAATCCAGAATTTGATCCGGAACGTACCGTACATCACCAACAAAGAATCACCTCGAGCCAGTGAGAATAACCGACATACTGATATAATGTACGATACATCCATAACTTGGCGTTACTTTGATAACGCGAAAAATAACCTCCTTGGTGGAGGTGATAAAGCACCAAACAGCAACGTACACGTATACACGTGCGTTAGTGTACGTGTACTTGTACTTGTACTTGTATAAACGTACGTCCACGCGTACATAAGCACGGAAGCATTTTAGACATCACGCGGAACACGCAGCCAGAAAACAAAACCGCGTGTTTGACCGTTCAGTCACGATGTTATCGCGCCGGGCGATCACGATTCGAACGCGCGGCGGGTAAACAAAATCGATCGGCACTGTAATTAGGAACACCAGTTCGTCACACTCGCCATAATTCTGCGCGACGGAACAGAGGTCAACTTCTCTCCGCTCCTCCCTCCCTCGTATAGTAATTGCGTTAGGGGGACAGCGGTAAGTCAACCACTTTTTTTTCTCTCTCTCTCTGCATCAGTCCCTGACCTAAAATGCCATCCCTGGTGGCCGTGCTTGTGGATGGCATTCCGCCACCTCCTTCCCACTAATAGCGTCGGAACTAAATGGTGTCTCGGGTTGTGCTCGTGCTCAAATGTCCGTAAATGGCGTCGGCAGCTTTTGTTTAGGGGGAGCCTTCTAGGCTCGTGCGGCAAACACTGCTGGGAAAACAAGAAGGACGGGAAGAGGAAGAAGAAGAAGAACCAACCGATGGACTCAAGGTCCCAATTGACCCTAACTTCCCCCCGCGTCTCTTGGGGAAGATTACGGCAATATCGGCCAGTCCAATTTCGGTAAACCTCGGCAGAAGACGCGTGCATGCAACGATCGCATATCGGTTAATTGGAAGCTTAGGGGGCCAATACGTCCAGGCATTCCCGTGGTGGGATTAAGAGCGAGTAAAGAATTTCGCCTCTCCCCCTTCCCCCTCTCCCCCTCCCCCTCTCTCCCTCCCCTCTCCCCCTCTCTCTCCCCCTCTCTCTCTCTCTCTCTCTCTCTCTCTCCCCATCTCCCCCTCCCCTCGATCCCTCCCTCTCTCTCCCCCTCTCTCTGCCCCTCTCCTCTCTCCCCTTCTCCCCTCTCTCTACCCTCTCTCTCCCCCTCTCTCCCCCTCTCTCCCTCTCTCTCTCTCCTCTCTCTCCCCTCTCTCTCCTCCTCTCCCCACTCTCCCTGAGTGAGGAATTTCGCCTCTCCCTCTACCCCTCTCTCCCCATCTCCCCCTCTCTCCCCTCTCTCTCTCCCTCTCTCTCTCCTCTCTCTCCCCTCTCTCTCCTCCTCTCCCCCACTCTCTCTGAGTGAGGGATTTCGCCTCTCCCTCTCCCCCTCTCTCCCCATCTCCCCATCCCCCTCTGTCCCCCTCTCTCTCCTCTCTCTCCTACCTCTCCCCTCTCCCCTTCTCCCCTCTTTCCCCTATTTCCCCTCTTTCCCCTCTTTCCCCTCTTTCCCCTCTTTCCCCTCTCCCCCCCCCCCTCTCTCTCCCCTCTCCCCTTCTCCCCTTCTCCCCTCTCTCCCCGTCTTTCTCCCCCTCTCTCCCCTTCTCCCCCTCTCTCCTACGCTCTCCCCCTCTCTCTCCCTCTATTTTCCCCTCTTCCCCGCTCTCCCTCTTCAGAACAGCCAAGAGGCAAAGCCGAGGGAAGCGCGCGTATAGACTTTGAACGTCCCGCCGACAGCCGCTCGAATATGTCACATCCCCTAATTCGATGATCATTTAACAATTCCGACCGCCCCGCGGCGCGTATGTGCCGATTAAAGCTTCCCCGTCCCGTCTATATAGCTGTTACCAAAACACTGACACAAAGTGGACCATTCCACTGGCCTCGGGTGCACATTACTGTATCCTCCAACGCAGTGCAATATCCAGCGCTGGTAATGGGCCGCATTGAGTGACCGCATTGGGCGAGTTTCGGGGCTGATGTATACTTTTGTACACTGAATTCTCACCGGGGAAGAGAGGCCATTGGTTAAAGTGCTCTGTGACTCCTCCTGCAATGAAGGCATTCTCATACAGCCCATGGGCCCATTGTGCATGTAGATTCAGTTCTTGCCCTTGAAGCTTAAAGCCGTGTTCGCACTGGATGTTTTGTTGCACCGGGTAACGTTCCAATGGGTAAATCTTACCGGCGTCCGCACTCGGATTATCGACGTGGCTACAACTGTATAAACGAACTGCACCTTTATGCACTTCTGCAATGGCACATTATTTGTGCCAGAATCATGAACACTTGAGGCACCTACTGTACTTCATGCACATGAGATACTGTAGCTCAAGCACATGTGGCATTGTAATCACTTGAGCAAAAGTCGCATGAGGTGCATGAAGTGCTTCATGTACAAGAACATCTCCCTATTTACTGTACCTCAAGCACATGGAGTGGAAGTGGGCATCACCTCGTGCGTATGTATCGTGCACCATGTGCCTCAACATACTTCATCCATGTGCATGATGTGAGCACCGTTTTTACAGTGTAGATAACCGGGTAAAACTTAACCGACTGACTGAATACAAACGCATGAGACGTCGCGTTCGCCTGTCAGTCGGTTACACATTCGAGTCGGGTAAGTTGGGAGGAAAACTTCCTGGGCTGTCCGCACTGGATTTAAAGTAGTCAAGTTACCCAAATGCTCAGTTAGTTTTCCCAAGAAAGTCCAGTGTGGACAGGGCTTAAGATTGCCTGACGTTTCAATTCCATCAGGGCCCGATTCAAAATAAGTGTGTTGTAAAGAGAGAAAGAGAGAAAGGTGTGTTGTAAAGAGAGAACGAGAGAAAGGTGTTGCAAAGAGAGAAAGAGAGAAATGTTTGTTGTAAAGAGAGATTAAGTTTGTTGTAAACAGACTAGCCTTGACTGTAGGATTGTGCTGTTACAAATCATGCCAAACTTCCCATTATCCTTGGCAAGTGCCCGACTGAGTGTTGGGCAAAACGATTTTGAACGATACACCTGATTAAAAAAAAAGGAATAAGATCGTCGGTAATTACAGGTTTCGGACCACCGCAACACCTTTAGGTACGGGGTGCATAGTTGAAGCGTCACGGACCGCGACCTGTCCTTGCAGGCACGAGGGAAATCCGAGAGGTGTATATGGCCTGAGAGTCCAGCATCTGGAACGGTCAAGCGAGAGAAAGTCAGTGAGAAGGGAGACAGATGGGGAGAGAGGGGCAGAGAGAGGGGAAGAGAGAAGGAGAGATTTAGAGGGGGACAGAGGGGGAGAAATAGAGTAGGGTGATAGATAGATAAGTGAAGAGAGAAGGAGATGAGAGGGAGCGAGAAGGATAGAGATAGATGGGGGAGGGAGACGTATAGAGACATAGAGAGGAGGGAGAGAGAAAGAGAGTGAGTGAGAGGGGAGAGAGGTGAAGCGAGAGAGAGAGAGTGAGAGAGACGGAGTGAGAGAGAGACGGAGTGAGAGAGAGGGGAGAGAGGGGAGAGAGAGGGAGTGAGAGAGAGGGAGTGAGAGAGGGGAGAGGGGAGAGAGAGGGAGTGAGAGAAAGGGGAGAGAGTGAGGGAGAGGGAGGGAGAGGAAGAAAGAGGGAGGGAGAGAGAGAGGGGAGAGAGAGAGAGGGGGTGAGACAGAGAGGGGAGAGAGAGAGGGGAGAAATATAGAGAGGTGGAGAGATAGAGTAATGGCCAGAGAAAGGAGAGAGCGCGAGAGGGGTACAGATTATTAGAGAGAGAGAGTGATAAAGAGACAGATAGGGAGAGGAGAGGAGGGAAGGCCAGGCAAAGAGAAAGAGAGACAGAAGGGGGTAGAGAAAGGGAAAGAGGAGAGAGGGGAGTTACGATTCAGTGGGATCAGGGGCTGACGGAGGTAGCTCGGCATACACAGTCCCAAATCTATCGATTTCCTGGGTCCTTCGGTAATGCCGTCGTAAGTGATTGGGGCATCGGTCTAATTCACGGCCGCACGTACCGACCCTCATCATCCAGAACGCGCGTTACGGGGCAGTCGGAGCACGGTATCGCATTACCTATATACCGGACGGACCCCCAGCCATCCGACACCCAAGATCTCTGCCGCGGTGCTGCCGTTGTGTGCGCCCGTATTAACACGTACGGGCCGGGGATAGAGGGAGGTTGGGGAGGACTGTGACAAGATTCTATTTAATAAAGTTAAAAGCTTCGAGCCAAGAGGAGCGTGACGCGTCCCCGTACTGACAGGATACTGTTTCTCTTCTTGAAAATCCTCTTGCCGCTTCATTTGACCTGGGCCACCAAGAAAACAAAAATAGCTAGAGTTCCACCGAGACGAGGGGAGGATAGGTCTCGCGGTTTGTCTGCGAACCAAAACACATCTTCGGTTGAGCAGACGCCTGACTTAAACGAAAGTCTGCCCATGGGGTTAAGGTATAGGCCGCGACTTGTGATAAACACCAGCCGAAGTAGGCCTTTTCGTTAGGGGGGAAGGGGACGAATGCCCGCCCGTGCCAACGAGGTTGAGCATCTGGAAATTGGCACATAAACGAACGCTTGGTGGCAGCAAACAACCTATGTTTACCATTACTATAGCCAACGGGGGAGGGGGAAGAGGTGGAGTTTGCTTCGGCTGCACTGATGTAATATGGCGTAACTCAAGCTGTCTCTAATCGGAGTAGCATTCCTCCCGCCCCAATCTAAACACTGTCACGGCCCGTACCTGCCGAGACGGATCCTCGCTGGGTGCAAATGGCGGCTGTCGTTCTATACCCTAGACTCCGCGGGACTGCATGTGTGACCCGGCACAGTGACATGAGGAATATCCCACCAAAACACTTTTCGAGTAAACAACGCCTGTCAAAGTATCTTCTCAATTCGAAAAAAAAATATATATTTTTGTTTTTTTCTATTTTCGGAAAGTTAATGTATTGGAGGATATTATGTTCAAAGGATTTTTCCGAAATCCGTCTCTAAATGCCTTTTTAAATGCCCACTTTCGAGGAGTTAGAATGGCGCTGCGATATTGTGTCTGGTACCAAATGAACGAGCGAAGTCCCCTTGTACTATTTACAACAAAGTTCACACGGAAATAATTTTGATATCATTTGAAAGCTAATGGTATACCCTTTCACATCATTAGAAAATCTCAAAATCTCAAAAGTGGGGGTTATTCCTCATTATGCTGTGCCGGGTCACAGATTATAATTATGGTAACGGTCTCATATGAGCATGGGACGTGGATCAGACCCAACGGTACCGAGCAGCGCAATAAGCCCTTCCACAAAATCAGAGACAAAGCACAACCTGCGTTACCAGTCCGACACCCAGACTGATTCGGCGATTTGTGGGGGTTATTCCTCATTATGCTGTGCCGGGTCACATATTTTTTTATGAGGGCACGCAACGGGGTGTACCGTCCGCGTGCATGGCTGATGCCGAGGCTGCCGCGGCGCTCGGCAGAGGCGGCATAGCAGGAGTCGGGGTTTGGGTTGAATTTCTGGCGTGGTGGAGTCGCCAGTGCCCCACCGAGCAGCGGATTCCCTGGAATGATCCCCCGTAGGAAGACAGTCTAGAGTAAGACGGGGAAGAACTCGAGGCACTTCGGAGCAGAGGGATAAAGTCTACACTCGCTAACACAAACGAGGAATCGGGCAATTTCTAACCATTTTGGACAACATTGATCTTGCCCTTTTTAAGAGGAATGTCAATTCTCATCTCCAACCTTCCTGAGTCCGTCTCTATCTCCTTCTTTCCTTAGCCCTTACATCTGACCCTTTTAAGAGGAATGTCAATTTCTACATGTATCTCCAGCCTTCCTGGGTCCCTATTCATCTCCTTCTTTCCTTAGCCCTTAACCTTGAGTGGATTTCTAGCCTTGTTTTGTGCGAGTTTGCATAAAATATCGTCTCTGAATATTTTTCTTCGGCTGTTCTCTGTTTTAGCCTTTTTTTAAAGCCCTCTATACTTTGAGATTCTCTCGCAAAGTCGGTCTTGAACACGCCATTACACAACTGCAGAGGGGGCGGCCGGTGGCTTTCATTAACCCATTTCGAAAGGGGGTGCATTTTGTTTGGTTTGGTTTTCCATCAAGTGTGAGTGTCCCAGTTTCAGGAGGGAGGCCGTTAGCAGGGTTGATTTTTTTCCCACGGACTGAAGTGAGAGGAGTTTGGGGATTTCGTCCCGGCCTTCCCAAGCGGTTTCACGTGGGTGTGCGCCCGGGTACTGCACGGCTCGCCCCCTTTATGCTTCGTGAGCACACCGGGCCTGCAATGAGGGAGGAGAGGAGGAACGGTATGGACTGCCGATGGGGCAAAACTCAATTTAAAAAAAAAAAATGAAATCCAAATACAAAAATCCCGGCGGCAGAACTTCAATTATAGCCTGATTCAAACAACAGCTTGGAGAAGATGTAAAAAAAGAAAGAATGAAATTCGCAACATCTCCGATATAATCAAATATTAAAAACATTTGATTTGAAGATTGACATGCTTTATCAGACGATCAAACAAATGGTGAATGGAAAGGCAAAATTAAAAGCAAAATTAAAATAAAAAATGGGGGGAAATTAATGGAAAATTGAAGAGAGTTAAGCAATATGTCACAGGTTGAAATCCTTGTCCCGTCAATATTTCTGTTTTTCTGTCAATTTGTGCTGAATTTGGGCCGTCAATATCCAACACTGTGGGTTTTTAAAGCCCATTAATGTCACCACTTGATTTTTGACGTCGGCCAAAATCTAGAGTGGTTTGCGCTGACGCCGTTTAAGACTACAACTCTTTATGAGGACAGGGCAGAACAGGGCAGGGCAGGGGATAATTGGATGGACATGGCAGGGCAGGGCAGGGCAGGGCAGGGCAGGGCAGGGCAGGGCAGGGGATAATTGGATGGACATGGCAGGGCAGGGCAGGGCAGGGCAGGGCAGGGCAGGATAGGGCAGGGGATAATTGGATGGACATGGCAGGGCAGGGCAGGGCAGGGCAGGGCAGGGCAGGGCAGGGCAGGGCAGGGCAGGGCAGGGGATAATTGGATGGACATGGCAGGGCAGGGCAGGGCAGGGCAGGGCAGGGGATAATTGGATGGACATGGCAGGGCAGGGCAGGGCAGGGCAGGGCAGGGCAGGGCAGGGCAGGGCAGGGCAGGGGATAATTGGATGGACATGGCAGGGCAGGGCAGGGCAGGGCAGGGCAGGATAGGGCAGGGGATAATTGGATGGACATGGCAGGGCAGGGCAGGGCAGGGCAGGGCAGGGCAGGGCAGGGCAGGGCAGGGCAGGGCAGGGCAGGGCAGGGCAGGGGATAATTGGATGGACATGGCAGGGCAGGGCAGGGCAGGGCAGGGCAGGGCAGGGCAGGGCAGGGCAGGGCAGGGCAGGGGATAATTGGATGGACATGGCAGGGCAGGGCAGGGCAGGGCAGGACAGGGCAGGGCAGGGCAGGGCAGGGCAGGGCAGGGCAGGGCAGGGGGTAATTGGATGGACATGGCAGGGCAGGGCAGGGCAGGGCAGGGCAGGGCTGGATAGGGCAGGATAGGGCAGGGCAGTGCAGTGCAGGGCAGGGCAGGGCAGGACAGAACAGGGCAGGGCAGGGCAGGGCAGGGCAGGGCAGGGCAGGGCAGGACAGGACAGGACAGGACAGAACAGGGCAGGGCAGGGGATAATTGGATGGACATGGCAGGGCAGGGCAGGGCAGGGCAGGGCAGGGCAGGACAGGACAGGACAGGGCAGGGCAGGGCAGGGCAGGGCAGGACAGGACAGGACAGGACAGGACAGGACAGGACAGGATAGGACATAAACAATTAATTTTAACAGATAAAATTGAAATGGAATATAACATCAAAATCATCTCGTCATCTTCGTGCAAGTTTGGAAGATGGATTTTTAGTTCCTTTGTAAATGCGTTCAAGTTTGGCTGGGCTCGTGGATTCCTCGGTCAATCCACGGAGGTCAATCGGAGCATGCACACGCGCTCACAGCAAGAGACATGCCCACAGGGCGTCATCGCGTACCACGCCCGACTTGCTTCCTCCACAGTGATTAGCCTGAAATCTCACCTGCCGTTCAAAATGTAGGCCAAAATATTGCCCGTCGTGTGGGTATGTACTGCGAGTACGGTCGCGTTTTCAGAGCCACCAACCCCCCCCCCCCCATGAAAAAGGGACTCGGGTGCCCGGGGTCTTAGAGAAGGGATGACGGTGAAGCTGGGAGAGCAATTTGGAGCGGGGTTTATGCCGAGGGTGGCGTTGGGTTTTGTGTGTGGGGGAGGGGGGGTGGGGACGATTGACGTAATGGCTGGATACGTCCTGAAGGGAGCCCCATGGGAAAGGGGAGAGAGAGGGGGTGGTAAGGATTGATTCTAATCCGCACAAAGGTGTTTAACCACACCTCACTCCCACCCTCTCCTTCCCTAATCCGACCGTGTTTACACCCCCGGACACAATTCAATCAACGCCTGCCCTCGCAGCCCCTCTCCTCTCCTACCCTTCCCTCCCGACAGCCCTTTATAGTTGATTTCTTCCGTGCACTGCTGTCTTGTCCGATTAGGCTTCGGGGCGATGGGCTGAGGGATGGTCCGGGGCTTTGGGCCGGATAAAAGAATCATCGTCCGGCGATGAGATCATTTCAGGAGAGCTCCCCTCCCCCCACCATCCATCCGGCTCTCAATCCTATTTGTTTGACCTGATATTTTTCCTGAAGGTGGCGCAAGGTACGGGCGCGTTGATTTTGTGAAAAGCGCATCCACGCTTGGAAGGAACGCTTCCTGCAGGAGGAAAGGTTTACAGACAGGGCGCCCTCATCGCCGTCTATACGGGGAACAACTGTAGCATTTCTTCACCAATGTAAAACTGCAAGTTCTATAGGCCTAGATACTAGGCTCCGTACTGAGCGTTGTTGATCTTCTTCTTCTTTCGTGTGAGGCAGCTAGCAATGTCGCTCAGCTGCTGCAGCCAGCGTTGTTGGTAAATAACTACGGGTCAACGAACGTGCCTGAAAGCGCTGCATTGCCAATGGCCGTATCGACTCAGCACGGCCTTCAAAGTGGACAACTACCCTATGCACTGCGCATGACGTTTTTATCCATAATATATGAGCTGACACAGCGACATGAGGAATATCCCACCAAAACACTTTTCGAGTAAACAACGCCTGAAGTCAAAGTATCTTATCAATTCGATAAAAAAAATCAATTTTTTTTTTTTGTATTTTCGGAAATTTTATGTTTTGGAGGATATTATGTCCAAATGATTTTTTCCGGAATCCGTCTCTAAATGTTGAAAAAATGAGGATTTCGGGGGAGTTTTTGTGTACTGTTTTCATGAAAATGTAAAGTTCCTTCCTTTTTGAATGGCCGCTTTGGAGGAGTCAGAATGGCGCTGCAATATTGTGTCTGGAACCAAATGAATGAGCGAAGTCCCCTTGTACTATTTACAACAAAGTTCACACGGAAATAATTTTGATATCATTTGAAAGCTAATGGTACACTCTTTCACATCATTAGAAAATCTCAAAATCTCAAAAGTGAGGGTTATTCCTAATTATGCTGTGCCGGGTCACATATAATGGTAACGGTCTCATATGAGCATGGGACGTGGATCAGACCCTTACACCGGTACCGAGCAGCGCAATAAGCCCTTCCACAAAATCAGAGACAAGGCACAACCTGCGTTACCAGTCCGACGCCGACACTGATTCGGCGATTTGTGAAGAGCTTAGGGCCTATAAGAGGAGCTGTCTAGAGGGCGCTGTCCAAGTTAATTAAAGATTGAGCCGAGTTGTAGACGCACGGCGCCAGTTCGAATTAGGATGTTAAAAAAAAAAAGCCGACGACAATATATAGCTTTTTCTCTCTGAAAGCCCTGACAACAGTCGCGGCGCAACAGGATCCGGAACCCAAATCAAATTTTTCATCAAAGATCGAAAAATTGATGATTATGGACCTCCCTCCCAGACAGATGAAAAAAACGCCATAGGCCTACAATGGTGCCCCTTTTCGTCGGTGTCACTGATCCACTGATTATAGCTACGTACATCAGAATGTTCTTCGAAGACACTGCTCGGTAAAGGGTTTGTCACAAAACGAGCGCGGTATGAGTCCATTAGGCACATTCCTAATTGGGAAGTAATACCTACTCGGGTCATTTCAGATTTCCGAGGAGACCACACGAGGTGAGCGCACGTCACTCGTCTGGGCGTACTCCGACGTGATTATCACACGGACGCGGTCACTCACGCAGGGTTCTATAAACCCAAACGCCCGCGTCGATCCGTCGCCCACTCTCACCCGTAATGTAGCCGAGACGAATACCCCCGCAGCGCCCATTGTAGAGCCGACACAAACCGTAATGTGCGCGCCTTTTACAATACGCCCAGACTACACGGCGTCGATAGAGTGACATGTTGCGCGTGCTGATAGACTGATAGACGCATTGCTCGTATCGTCAGGACTCCGACCTGGCTGCCTTGCACGCGAGTTACTTGATCCTTGGAGGAGACTGAGTTCTTACAGACCAAATGGCTTCGTGGTTTGGTCCAGCGTCTACAGACAACTGGCAAGGTTGCCAAAATACATCGGTATCACGACTCGCCGTGCTGTTACTCCTCGACTTGTAATTGGAAAAGGAATGTAGCAAATTATCTCCCTCAAAAACGTAGGAATCCTGACTTTAGCAATCCTGACAGGACCTCCCCGATAACTTCTGCCTTTTGAGAAAGGTCTTGTCTCTTACAAGGATCGAAACGTGCAGGCCCTTTCACAGATTATAGATGTGCATTTACATAAGGCCAGTGAGTGTTGTAATATGCATGACATGAACTACACAATGAAAATAAAGAGAATGTTCAAACATGGCGGCCCCATGTCGAACCCCGAACTGGTGAGTTCCCCAAACATTCATTGAATGTTGAACAAAGAACCCCATTATGATATAACAGTGAGTAGTCTGCAACGTCGTTATTATTTTGAGTAGGCCTACCAACAGCGTAACGTTAGCTTGAAGTTACAAGAACGTTTGATCTCTGAACGTTTGATTGCTGAGGGAAAACACCGTGTCGTTCGCGTAGTCTCGTCTTGTGGATACTCCTGCTGTAGAATCCCCGGTAATATACGAGGACGCTACTCGAACGCGCCTATGTTTGTCCTGCACCCGCGTAGAAAACCTACGGACCGTCAACAGCGGGCGCTAGTGCATTATTTCATTGGGGCCGCCATCTTTGGAAGAAAAACAAATTGGTGCAAAACTATAGGGCCGCCGCCGTGTCGTCACGTCGCATGTATACAAACGCACGTTAGCCGGGTCCCCACTGCGCTTACGGTATCCTGACGTCGTGTCTACAACGCGCAGTCCATCTACAGTATAGGTTATAATGGCCCTTAATACGAATATATGGATCAGGCTCGGGCTCAGGCTTCGTCTCCGTCTAACAAAACATGAAAATACTGAATGTGGTTTTATCACCGAATTTGTAGGTTTGCTGGCTTGTTAAGTGCGGAGTATATTAACCATGAAACTGGGGCGAAAGGCTTGTTTCTAGATGCCTGTGGCATTAAACTGGGTAAGAGAAAATGTGAACGAAGCATAAGCATAAGCCTAAATCTAAGCCTTCATTTCGTAAACGGCCTATGGATAGTGGATACACCCTGTACACCGCAATGGCGCCCTCTTCTGATAACACTCGAGTATTTACTGTCGTTGTTCTTTCTCATGTAGTTTCGAATTTTTGTCGGTTTTCTCTTTTTGTTAGGTGACTGCACAGGCAACATGCGCCACTCTAACGGCTATGAGTATTGACCGATACTACGCCATCACCGACCCGCTGAAATCACTGAAGACCCGGACCCCACGGGTGGCTATTGTCGTGAGTGTGGCGATCTGGACATGTGAGTGCCGATGGATTTTATACGTAGATACCTCTAGTCTAAAGGCCGCCGCACACGAGAGCTATCCACTGAGCAAAAATTCTCTCGAGGTCGTTAGCTCAGCACGTAGCTCACCGTGTGCGCCGAACTTTTAGTGAGATTTCTGCCTCAAGAGGCCGTGAGACCAATATCTATCCTGTTTGATTTGTTTTCGCTTCTCGTGGATGAAAACTGATCGTGTGCGGCGACTTGAGCTACGTGCTGAGCAAGAAAACCATAGCAACTGGCCAATGAAAGCGCACGCCCTATTCACGTGGTTGCCAAAATCAAACAGGATAGATATTGGTCTCACGGCCTCTTGAGGCAGAAATCTCACCAAAAGTTCAGCGTACACGATGAGCTACGTACTGAGCTAACGGCCACGAGAGACTTTTGGCTCAGCAGATAGCTCTGGTATGCGGCGGCCTTTAAGGTAGATAGGTTCTACGTAGACCACCAGAAACTGTTCAGCCCTTAGTCAGTAGCCTTCCGGGAAGGTCAGACTGTCTCTGCTAGGGTTGATGGGTACCAGACCAAAGCATATTACCATTTAACGACGAGTTAAAACTCGGGTTCTTACCATACCTCTTTGTTTTAAGATACCTTATGCACGGTGTACCCAAATAATTCTATATCGTTTCACCCACCATGGAAAGCCTTGTCTTATTCATCTACCCAATTTTACTGCCGTATTTCTCCAGGGATTGCAGCACAATTAAATTTAACACGTGCTACATCGGTTCCGCTATCACATTATTTTCAAACAAACAAAGGAATTCTGACAGGAAAATGTGCGCGTTCACAAAGTTGGTCGTTACATTTTAAGAATGCAAGCAGTTTAAAAAATATTGTTGCCAAGGAACAGACTAATGTTCCTCGGTTCTCTTAACACGTGACTATATATACTTACTAAAGCGTTTTTTGTTTCGCAGTAGCTGTTGTTACGGCAGTCGTCCGTGTGGTTCCCTGACTTCACAGTATTTGTCAGGATGTTTAGCTCTTTGAACCAGACTATCAGCTAATAGACTGGTTCAACCAGCCTGCAATGCTGACGAAATACAATCAAGTCAGGGAACCACACGGACGACTGCCGTAACAACAGCCACTGCATTTTTGTTTATATGATGTGCTGATTCGTTCATATAATAGCCTGATATGTCAATATTATTAGTGATGTGTTCTATTAATTCCTTCTTTGTGTTAGTCTCTGCACTTCTGGCAGTTCCACTGATTGTGTACACCGGGGTGCAGACGGAGGAGTACACGATGGGCAACGAGACTTACCGGTTCGAACACTGCGTGGAGATGTGGCCCTACCCGATCTTCGACCTGGGCTACGCCGTCTACTCCCTGGTCATGCTCTACCTCATCCCGCTGACCATCATCGGCGTCTGCTACGCCATCGTCCTCAACCGGCTCTGGAAGGCCGTCTCCCCGACCGAGGAGACGCACGCCCCGGTCCACCTCCGCATGCTCCGCCAGAAGCGACGCGTGACCCGCATGATCCTGGCCGTGGTGCTGGCCTTCGCCGGCTGCTGGGCCAGCAACTACGTCATGGCCGTCTGGCGTCGGGCCGACCCCAACTTCCCGTCCATGCACCCGGCCGCTCTGACCTTCCAGATCTTCGCCCACATGATGGCCTACCTCAACTCGTGCGTCAACCCCTTCGTCTACGCCTTCATGGGCGGCAACTTCAGGCGCCAGATGGCGCGGGCCTTCCCCTGCCTGGGCGGCGGCGTCGACCCGAGGAAGTGCTCGGCCGCCACCGACGGTCCCACGGGCAGCCTCATCAAGTCCAAGTCCACGCAGGTGTAGGGGTCCCCTCGTCCTCCTCCTCCTCCTCTTCTGCCTCTCTCTCTCTCCCCTACGTCACCAAACAAGAGCCGGTCCCTACTCGGGCAAGGACACTCTCCAGTCGACGGGCAGAGTATACCGTACACCGTCCCGAAACTCCAAGTCTATCAGTTCTCTTTCCAACAACGCACACACTTACAAACGAAGAGAGTTATTTTTTACCGCAAGCCGCCATTGACTTGTCAGAGTCCCAGAGCGCAGCACACCAGCGAATCAGTCCACTCGCAACACGCTACAGCACCCACCGGACACCAGCTGATTACACATACAGTCCAAAGCATGTAGACCCACTATCTGTATAGGCATACACCAGTTAAGCTTTCGACCCATTCCATGTGGACATACGCCGTTCAAACTGTGGACGAAATGCCTCGGAGACATTCACCCTCCAAACTTTACA
This sequence comes from Luidia sarsii, assembly GCA_949987565.1. Classification (NCBI taxonomy): domain Eukaryota; kingdom Metazoa; phylum Echinodermata; class Asteroidea; order Paxillosida; family Luidiidae; genus Luidia; species Luidia sarsii. Next base: position 7,069,296 of record OX465109.1, read on the forward strand.
TGTATGTGTCTATTCAGAAGTGCAGGCTAGTGTACCCTTTATCGCATAATGACCTGTGGCGGTGAAATCTATGGCCCTACAAAATCGACCACAGTTTCCAATGTGGATTCACGTGCATTTCCCGATGCACGTTACGGAGCATTCTGCGGTGAGTCGAAGCGATTGTCTTGCTCGGACAAAGGAAGTCATGCCTGTTCTCTTATATACGGCACGGTCGAGAGATCTCGCCACGCGAGGCCGTTTGTTTGAGCAAGGCACCGTTCACAGTTTTCTATGGCCGTGGTTTTGGGTCGGTTCGGACGAGAGGATCGCTTCGTGCGATCAAACACCCATGTGGTATGTATTCCTAACTCGTCTCTCAGCCAAACAAGAGAAGGTCAATCTCCACAACATTCATGACATTTCGTGGCTGGATAGCATCATAGGTCGGACCATACAATAGAAACTCACGGCGTCTACAACCCACCCCCACCCCCACCCCCGCAAAAAAATCCAATCACTTCAAAGCAAAGTGAATTGAATCGGGCGACATTTAAACAAGAGCTGTTGATTCAATGTAGGCCTATATCAGGGTCCAATTACACAGACCTCCATTGAGCACGATATTATTCGTATTATGAACTCTCTGCCCTGTTCAACACACGATTGTCAACCATGCATGGTTCACATAATGTCTGTTGCATTTTTGATATTTTGGTGCTTGCGAAATACGCAGTGGCTATTGTTACGGCAGTCGTCCGTGTGGTTCCCTCACTTGAAAGTATTCGTCAACATCGCAGGCTGGTTGAACCAGACTATTTGTTGATAGTCTGGTTCCAAGAGCTAAACATCTGGATGAATATTGTGAAGTACGTCAGGGAACCACATGGACGACTGCCGTAAACACACACCCACTGCGTACAAAATACGAGTGGTGCTTTCGCTGGTAACCCGAATCTATATCGGCACATGAAATTGGCCCTCTTCTTCGTTCGGCTGGCAGTACAGTATAGTGTTATAGGGAGAGAACTACTAATTTTAAAGAGGTTATTTAAGGCGTTTGCTGGCGCCGATTTCTTGTGAACTCACCACGATCGTAGACTGGCACAGTAGTCCACTGAGCTCTCAGCGATTGTGAGCTTCCCTGGTGGTTACCACTGTCGCACTTTTTCACACTGCACGGTCTGGTGTGCTTGGAGCAAACTCGGAGCCATTTCTCTGCAATTTCGGAAGCAAATTCATCGGCAACCCAGCCAATGAATCAACGCAAAGGAGATCTTTGTTGAATGCATACATGCACATCCTAATTCTAATCGAAATCTAAACCAATACAAGTCATAGGGAAATAGATTTGTAGCTTTAGTTATTTTGTAAACAGTTGAAGTACTGCGGTACCCATAGTATAACGAGCCGAGAGGAATAGTATTTATTTATTTATTTATTTATTTAGTTCGTTTATTTTCAAAACCTTCACTAATGTCAGCTGAACCTCCGTAATTGACACTCACGAAGAACTCACTGGAGCAACCACGTGACCACTGTGTACAAATATATTTTGGCTGAAGTGTACATTCTACGTAAAACAAAAATCAAATTATTTGTTAGCTTGTAAATATGACATTATGAATGATGATTTCTGTTAATATACGTACTAGTTCCACTATATGTAAAGGATGGTAACGTAATAGTCGTGTACATATTAGACTTTACCCTAGTCGATTGTGAATTAACCTGCTATAGGGCCTAGTGCCCGTATCCAAATGTAAAAATTACCTTTGACCTTCGCAGATAGAGCGATTTCATGATGCAATCCCGTAGTCTTGTAAATAATAGTGCGCACGAAAGCGTCGCCCGTTGTTCGTTTGGTGTCGCTATTCATTTCACGAGCTTGAATGAACTCGGATACAAAATGTGTGGGGCCAGATATTTCGAGCATTCCCCGGCCTCTCTCCGTTTGGAAGGATCCTGCTAGGATGGAAATGTCGGCCCTTCAGCATGTAACAACGTTAGCAAAAGTCAAAGGTTTGCAACTTTTCTGTGATGTAGGAGGGTTTGCGGTGACACCGTGTGTATAAGGTCTCTTTAGGAAGAGGTATGGTTCTGAAAAGAACCTGCTACCGATTTCAAGAAACTCCAAATGTTGCGTAGACAACATTTTGTTGCGTAAGTTACGCAACATTTTGCTGCCTTTGCTAAATATCGATGAAAAGAGTCATTGTGGCGCAAGACTTACGCAACTTTGTTTGAGATCGGCTGCTCAGAGAGATAACTCGCCAGTATTCTCAGGCCGTCATCGGTAGAAATGGCCGGAACGTCGAGCTATCACTCGGGTTCTTTCCAGAACCACACCTCTTCCTAAAGAGACCTTACACATGGTGTCACCGCGAACCCTCCTATATCATTGTTTCACCCGCCATGCAAAGCTTTAAGTTTTATCGACTTTTCTGCTCTACTCTAAATGTATCGATATCTTCATGAACTTATAGAGGGCATGGTGTTCGAATCCTAGCAGGGCCCTTGCAGGAGCGGTTGGGAAAGGGTTGAAATGTCAGGCCCTCTAAGTGTATATTATATGTATCTTTGGTTATTTACGTCAAATCAATAAATACGTGGTGGAGCAGCTTATAAGCTGCTCCACCACCGAGTCCAAGGCATTCTCCTGATGACGGCCAGAGCATACTGGCCGGCACGTCGAGTTACCACTCAGGTTCTCTTCAGAGCCACACCTCTTCTTTAAGAGGCCTTATTTCATGGTGTCACCGCCAACCCTCCTATATTCTTCAAGTCATATGAGTGTGTACGCTATTGTTGTGTTTGACTGTGAGGTTTAATAATGAAATGAGAAGTGTTTTCTGTTTCCCCCCTAGACGTGTGTATAAGAAAGCGCCATGCGTAAGAGTGAGGGGGGAGGGGGCGGAGCTGCTTCGGGCTCTGCAAACCTATAACGTGCCTTATGAAGACAAACATAAACAATCCAAACACGGTCCGCAGGGGGGGGGGGTTCCCGGCAGAAAATGGCGGGAAATTGACGCCGCGTCGTCTGCAAGACGCACCGTACCGTGTAATGGACAACTGGACCGGGCAATTTGCAAAAGGCGGTTGGGGTGTCGTTTAAAAAAAAAATAGTCAAAATAGAATGTGCATGGTGGGGTGCTTTTTATTTTAATCAGTTTGGATTGCGGTCAATGACAACATCATCTAGGTACTCGACAGATGGTATAATCATGTGACTGGGATCGCTGTAACCAGGCTTAATTTGTTCCTTTCTGTTATTTTGTGGTTATGATTAAATGTTTATTTTTATTTGCCACAAAAGCCCGTCCGCGCGCCATATCTTTTCACCGATCAACATAAGACGTATTACCGTATTACCGTGTCCGTCACAGCTGCGTGAACAGAAAATGATGGGTAATGTTCAACCACCATCGTGACGTTCGTCAAAATATCCAAATTGTTGGTAAGTGAAAGCTGGTCAGAATTGATCTTTTCTGATAAAAAAAAGGCCAGACAAAGGTATTTGGCAAATAATTTGGGCCAACGTTTGTTGACAAACTGTACAGCGTATCGGTATCGATGAAGGGACGTATTCCCGACACCGCCGGCTACCAGACATTTATTTCACACAAGATCCCCCGTCCCTCAGTGTGAGGACACCAGGGACATTGCGATTTCCTACACTCTGCGCACACCAAATGTGGATCCATTGTGTTGCGTATGCCTATACGTAAGGATTTAGTTCCAATGGTACGCCACGCTACTTAACTATTACGCGCTAATCGTGCACAACGAAACTTCTCAATCAACGTTTGTATTCACAGCTGATGAACTTTAACGTTTAAGGCTTTCATTGTTCTTAATAATAAAGTGTCTGTCGAAGTTTTTAATTTCTCTACTTTACAGTTCAACACGAGTATCTCTTGCATGGCTGGTTGACCAGAGAAAATTGTGTTTGTCTTCATCTGTATATTGTATATGGGGAGGAATATGCATAGATATAGTGTGTATAGTAAAAAATGGTTGCTCTCTGTCCCAGTTATTTCGACTACCGTATATTTTGCGTGTGATAAACATTTGTGTGTATGGTTTATTAAAAAAAATCTATTTGATCTGATTTTGTTTACGATAGAAGATGACTCAATAGGAAAACTGTCTGCGGTGCTGGGCTGAAAGTGTGGATGTCGAGCGATCGGTTGTAGAATTTAAAATGAAGTTTATTTTGATATTGTTAGAAAGAGTCATGCAAAAAAGACTCCTCGGATCTTGTCCTTGAGTAAAGTCAACTGACATAAATCATTTGGGTCAAAATAATATTAAGGTTGTTCAGCCCCTTATTTCACATACCAATATAAACACAGGTACCAATACAAACAACGGATTCTGAAAGAAACAATGCATGTAATGTAATATTCGTAGAGGTATTAGTTATGGCTGTGAAAGAACGGAATGTTTGGGGAAAAAGTGCAGAGGGAGGGAGTGCCAGTGGCGGAATGGCTCAAATGTACAGTCAGCCAAGCCAGGAATGGAATGGTTGTGTATTAAGTGTTGTGTAATACGTTGAGTGAGGTTGAGTAGTGCTGACGATTGTGGCTGTTGTGGTGGCTGTTGTGGTGGCTGTTGTGGTGGTGGTGGTGGTGGTGGTGGTGGTGGTGGTGGTGGTGGTGGTGGTGGTGGTGGTGGTGGTGATGGTGTTGGTGGTGGTGTTGTTGGTGGTGGTGGTGGTGATGGTGTTGGTGGTGGTGTTGGTGGTGGTGGTGGTTGTGGTGGTGTTGGTGGTGGTGTTGGTTGTGGTGGTGGTGGTGGTGGTGGTGGTGATGGTGGTGGTGGTGGTGGTGGTGGTGGTGGTGGTGGTGGTGGTGGTGGTGGTTATGGTGGTGGTGGTGGTGGTGGTTACGGTGGTGGCGGTGATGGTGGTGGTGGTGGTGGTGGTGGTCGTGGTAGTGGTGGTGGTGGTGGTGGCGGTGGTTGTGCATGATGATTGGGTGCGTATACAAAGGCGTGTGGATACCAGCGAAACATTCAGGTTCATAATCAGATGCGGCCAAGTCTCCATTACGTCACGGGCTGGGGCTCACATAAAAAAAGGGAATCTGAATTTACTCACAAACGAGGGAATCAAAAATTTACTTTTTTCACATTTCAGGTGCGCCCTCTCTGGATTGTTGGGCTATTTAAAACAAAGTCGTCCTCATACTGGGAAAGGGGCGCGAATGGCTCTCAGGGGGTGAAAACGAGGCGAAAAGAAATTTCACGGTTCGACCGATATGGATATTTAGTTATCCCATCGGCCCCGTGCTGCAATTGAGTGCGCCCTCAAGCGTCAATGATATCTTGATGTTATTAATACAAGTCATGTACCTCCATAAGACAGAGCACCAATTTTAGCATTGATTAATTTGTTGGAAAAAACACGGCATGAAAGAGGTATTTTTCGAGCAAGTGGGGGTGAATTTGCTATTTCTTCACCAAAACCTTTATCTTTGATATCGCAGAAGCCGTGACTGAAACAATACTGTTGAAGGTTAAGCGAAATTAAAACGAAATGGAAAGAGAGAGACGGGAGTGTTGGTCTATGGTATGATTAAAAACAATGCTTGTTGTATCTATTATTTTGGTATAAAGTGTAAATATAATTTGACTGGACCGGGAGTTGAACCAGAGACCTCTGGTCGAACGCATTAACGTTCAATCAATGGTCTCGGGTTCAAGTCCCGATACAGTGAAATATTCATTGCTGTTTATACAAACTGTTGTTTTGAAAAGAAATCACAGCCAGTTTTTTTCCTTTCCCTGTGTTTGTTTGAAAATTGTTCATTATTAATTTGGTTGTGCAATGTGTAAAGTGTAATATTCTATACCTACGGGTTGTATGGCTGCAGTGGAATATGTCAGGTTGGGAATGTAGGGGTTGCGGGCTTTAGTGGTACTTGTGCCCGAAGATCCTATAGCGCGCGAAGTGCGCAAGATAGCCTAATCTTGCGAGATCACACGCATCCGGGTGAAGTACGCACTGGGCGCCATTTTAGTAAGCAAAGTCACACACATTCTCTCCATTTCGTGATCACATCACATCGAAAGTTATCACATTCTGTTCACAAATCCAAAGTTGTATCTTCTTTTTTTGTGACTCTCTCGCTTCATTTTTGGAGCACCGAAAGCAAACGACAGATTCCGTTGCATGCTAAAATGACGTCCAGTGCGTACGTACTTCACCTTTTGCTCGGAATAATCCATCTTGTGCGCTTTGTGCGCTATATAAGATCTTTGCTTGTGCAAAATCGATTGTTTGCACTGCAAAGGATGGGACGGAGGGGACAATGCACGCACACGCAGGTATGGGGACCGATGGTCAGAAACAAAAGGTGGCTGGGGCCTTCATCTGGCGGTAAGGAAAACCACGGTACATGTTAAGTCCTTGCGGTAGACCTTACCTGCGGCCAAGTAAAATGCCGTACGTCATAACTGAATATTCATGAGGTCAATCTCCCGACTGCGGGAGGTCAATGGGTGAATGCACATGTATATGTGCTAGCGCAGCTGCACTACCCGAGCTAAAAATATTCATGAACACATTTGGACGTACGGTATTTTTGATACTTGGCCGCATCTTAAGGTCTTCCAGTCCTTGCCCTGTCTTCGGTCTCATCTCTGCCCGGCTCGCTGCTTGGCAACAACAGCTCCAAGATGGCGCACGATAAGTGAAATAACACTTGAAGGTTTGCACGTTCGAAAAACTACGTGGAGTGTTTGCGGTGACACCATGTAGCACAGACCGTTCTTTTAACGAAGGAGCGTGGCTCTGAGAAGAGCCGGTTAAATCAACGTTTCGGGTAGTGTGTGCTTGTCTCATTACTCCGTGCAGAGTCTATACCACCTGAAACGTTGAGTTACCGGCTCTTTTTCAGACCCACACTCCTTCTCGAAAGAGAAGAGCTACATTTGTGGTGACGCCATGTACATGGCGTCACCACAAACCGTCCACTTAGCACTATGCGGTCGAGATCCACAAACTCGTCCGCTACTCACCACCGGTCGCAAGACGGTGAGCGGTGCGCTGCAGAGACCGTACGGCCTGGCGCGAGCATAGGACGGGTCATCCGCGGCGGGGTCGTAAAGTCGAGTTACGACGCCCCGTAAGGCTTTGTGGTATGGTGGGATCCACCACTAGGCAGATTAATAGCGCTCAGCCAATGGCTTCTGCTTCGTGGGGGCCTCCGATGTCCAACGTGTGGTTAGTCGTAGACTGTCTAAGAGACTGGCCTGTTTGTCCAGTGTATAATTGTGATAAGGCCAGTAAAATAAAAAATATTAATTTTTCGTCCCGGCCCGCATCGTTTTTTGCCGCCGCATAATCGTTTTTTTATAAAACGATTACTATTTCGAATTTTTGTTCGCTGTTTGCAGCCGTTGAACCTCTGACATGCAAAGTCTACTTATCGCATTGAAAATTAGACTGAAAACTATATCTGTCGTCTTTAGGGGAAACAATTGTTTTGGAAAAGGCAAAAAAAGGCGCCCTCATCCTCCTTTATTCAAAAAATTAGGACGAGAAACTATTATTTTGTTTTACTTGGCCTAATCAATTATAATCATGAGGGACTGTGAGAGGCAGGTATAGGGCGTATATATCTCCAGAAGGAGATCGCTACACAACCTGCCGGATATTGTAATGGAAGATAACTTTTTGATATGGGATCCGTGAAAGAGAAGGAGACCAATTTATTAGTCCGTGGAGCATCGGCAGGACACTGGGACAGCTGCCCGAGACAGGGGTAGTGGAGGAAAAACCCTTTTCAGACGAAGCTGGAAAAGACTCGCAAAGCTTGAGAGAATTTAGCGTTCAGCCTGGGACGTCGTACAATAAACAGTTCCTCCCTTCACACGATTGATTGTCAAGGGTCCCGTGAGAAATCCTCCGCCTGTGGAAGCTTTGGCGGGGGTTCAGACCTACGACAAAATCTCTCAAGGGTTCACCAGGGACGTCTGTCACTCTCAAGCATTGGTAACCTTTCACACTATATCACTTTCGTAAGATTGCTCATGCATGAAACATTTTCTCAAGCCTTGCTAGTTTTTTCAGCGTCTTCTGAAAAGGCTTTACAAAAGTGCCATCGTTTGAAAGGTTACCAATGCTTGAGAGCGACAGACGTTTCTGGTGAACCCTTGAGAGATTTTGTCGGAGGACCGGACCTCCGCCAAATCTTCAGCTAGCGGAGGATTTCTCACGGGACCCTTGACAATCGATCGTGTGAAGGGAAAACCTGTTTATTTTGTACGACGTCCCATGCTATACGCGCTAGATTCTCTCTCAAGATTTGCGAGTTTGTTTTTTCAGCGTCGTCTAAAAAGGGCTCGCTCAAGTCCCTAGTGCATGGGCTCTCACTCTACAAGCTTGCCAGTTTCGCTCTTCGTCTAACCGGTATCTGACGGAGACCGATCTTAGCGAGCAGTTTTGATCGAACGACGTCCGCTCCTCATCATATGCGTAGGAAAGCTAAACAATTTATGGGACTTCTTTTGGAAGACGTCAATATTATCACGCTTTTAAGAAAGAAAAAGAGACGTAATCTTATGACAGGGCACCCATTGTATTTCTTGTGGAGTTTTAATAAAACAAGAAGCATGTGTTCAGATTAGCTAGTTGTACTCCTTGTTGTTTTTTGTCCGTTCTGTGACAGTCGCCACACATCTGAAAAGTTCCCCTTTTTTAGTCCTTTTAAGGCCTGGCGTGTTGTTCGCCAACGATGGTCGGCTACTGGCGATAGGATGCCTCACATTCACAGAGTAGCTTCCTGAAAGGGCGCCCCCATATGGTCCACGTCCGCCACCGCCGCCGCCACTTCCCTCCCGGCCACCGAGGACACCCTCGTCCCCGCGTCCACGGTGCCGCGCCGGCCCAGCCTGGGCACGAGCAGCGTGCCCCGCCGCGTGGAGCCGCCGCCGCCGGCGCCCCACACCGCCTCGCCCGCCACGCGCCCGCGGGCGCAGAGCGGGCAGGCCCGGCGGAGACCGTCCCTGAAGTTGCGCCCCATGAAGGCGTAGACGAAGGGGTTGACGCACGAGTTGGAGTAGGCCAGGCTGTTGGCGAAGATGACGGCGTCGTAGGCGGCGCCCCCGTGCGGGAAGGTGGCGGGCGAGTAGCGCTGCCAGCAGTTGAGCACGTGCACGGGCAGCCATGCCAGGAAGAAGAGGAAGACCACCACCACGAGCATGCGCGTTGTGCGCCGCCTCTGCTGCAGGCGCTGTGGGTGGGCGCCTGCCCGCCGGTGGCCATTGAGGGCGCCCTGGCCGCTGCCCCTGGCCCACATGGCGCGCAGCAGGAGCGTGTAGCATCCCGTGATGACGGCTAGCGGGACCACGTACGTGCAGAGGAGCACGTAGGTGTAGTAGGCCGACTGGTGGGCCGGCGAGCTGAAATCCTCGAAGCAGAAGGACTTCTCGCCCACGTAATACCACATGGCCTCCTCCTCGACAAAGATGGCGGCCGGTATTGCCATGATGAAGGACACTGAAACAAAAAATTAACATGAAAAAGGGAGTTCAGTTAAAATGAAGAGCTACGCATAATCATAATAAATAGTGGAAGGTTGGCGGTGGCATCATGTAGCACTTCTCTTTCAAGAAGGAGTGTGGCTCTGAAAAGAGCTGGCAACTCAACGTTTCAGGTAGTGTGTATACTCTGCTCGTCGTCAGGAGACAAGCACACACTACCCGTAATATTGAGTTACCGGCTCTTTTCAGAGCCACTCTCCTTCGTGAAAGAGAAGTGCTACACGGTGTTAGTGCTACACGGTGTTAGTATTTCCACCCTGCAAACCTTGAAGTCTTACATAAAAAAAGTTCGGCCAAGCGGTCGTTTCTAGATGTCTGTACTTGTGACGTTATAACGGGTGAGAGAAGTATGACCGAAGCCTCAGCCTTCATTTCGTAAACGGCCTACATAAGCAAAAACGATTTGATTTCTGATTATTGAAGCTGTAGCTTTGGAAGTCTTATCCAAAACTGACGCCGCCAAATGTCCCCATCTTTCATTCCTTGACTTTTATTTTGGGAAGGCCACCATCGAAGGCCTGGATGGCTCAGAGGGTAAGAGCACTGGCACGCAAAATCAGAGGTGTCGTGTGCAAGTCCAAGTCCAGTCAACGTTTCCTTTACCATTTTGTTTTCAAAAGATGTACGTAAGGTGACATACAAAAATGTTGCAAACTGCTTACTGACTAAAATTACCAAAATGTAAATGTTAAAATTTAGTGGGCCTGACGTTTCGATCCTGCTAGGATCGAAACGTCAGGCCCACTAAATTTTAACAAAAGATGTACGTGTTAAAACTCCACAAACCTAATAGTGATCATCAGTTTCTTCCAAACATATCACGATGAAAATCAAACAGCAATCCGTATACAAGATTATTCAACACTTATGAGCAACAGTACACTTTGTTGGCTTTTTTGTCTGTCTTCCACTCACAGATCCAGACTCCGAGGTTGAGGAGGACAGACAGCCGCCTGGTCCTGTACTTGAGGGACTTGATCGGGTAGACGATGGCAAAGTAACGGTCGGCACTCATGGTGGTCAGCGTCATGCAGGTGGCGTGCACCGAGGCCTGTCCAGGACAAAGGTCAGCGTGTGGATTAGAGAGCGCCATCAACGGCGACAACATGAAAGGCCAATTCATCTTTTGCTTTCTTCTCCCCATCCACCTCTTCCTCATCGTCCTTGTCCTCCTCTTCATCATCTTCCTCTTCCCACATAGCATTATTTTTATCTCCTCCTCTTCCTACTCTTCCTCACCCTCCTTCTCCACCCCTTCTTTACCTACCCCCCCCCCTCCACGTCCTTATTCCCCTCATCCTCCTCCGTGTTCCCTCTTCCTCCTCTTCCTTAACATCAACCCACAAACCCATCTACCCACAAGCGTACCCACCCACAAACTGACACACCAACCGATCTACAACCAGGCCAGCCACCCGTCCACACATTGACCCAACTTTCCTTAATACCCACCTGACCACAAACCCATCCACCCACAAGCCCACCCACCCACAAACCAACCCACCAACACATCTACAACCCAGCCACCCATCCACCCACATATTAACCCACCTTACCACAAAACCAATCCACCCACAAACCCACCCAACCATCAACTGACATATCAACACATCTACAACCAAGACACCCAGCCACCCAGCCACCCACACATTGACCAAACGTCCCCCTACCCACCTTACCACAAAACCCATCCACCCACAAACCCACCCACCCATCAACTGACCTATCAACACATCTACAACCCAGCCACCCATCCACCCACATATTAACCCACCTTACCACAAAACCAATCCACCCACAAACCCACCCACCCATCAACTGACATATCAACACATCTACAACCCAGACACCCAGCCACCCAGCCACCCACACATTGACCAAACGTCCCCTTACCCCCCTTACCACAAACCCATTCACCCTCAAGCCCACACACCCATCATCAACAGGCACACCAACCTCTCCACAACCCACCCAGCCAACCCTCCACACACCACACGCCGGCTCATAGGTCCATCCACCCACTTCACCTCAAAGGCTCAAACCCGATCACCTACCCTCCTATACCCACACGACCTGGACCAGCTCGGTGCTCAAGTGGTTAAGTCGTCTGCACTAGAAAAAGCAGGAGTCGCGGGTCGCGAATCCCGCCCGAGCTGCCTGAATTTTGTTTCATCAGGCACCGGGCAAAGCACTGGGGATTCAGTGATTATTACGTACGTCGAGCAGGGCAAACCCTCATTGAATTACATTCTCCTCGACGCAAACATCTACCTCACAGCCACCCACTCAAACCGCACGCTGCACCCAAACCCACTCCTTCCCATGAGGCACCCACCTGTTGAACGTAGGACACCACCCTGCAGAGCCCCTCGCTCAGCTCCCCGTGCAGCGAGTAGACGGCGGCGCTGAAGGGCACGCAGACCAGCAAGAAGGTGATATCGGTCAGGGCCAGGTTGGCGATGTAGCAGTCGGTCACCAGCCTGCCCGTCCGCGCCTGCCCGACCACCACGTACACCACCAGGGCGTTGGCCGACACGCCCACGGCGATCAGGAGCGACCAGACGGCGGGCACCACCACCGTCTCCAGTCCGGGCTCGCCGTAGTCCGTGCCGTTGAAGTCGCTGCTCAGGGACCAGCTGCTGCTGCTGGACTGATCCCCGGTGTTGGCCATCGTCGGTCTTATAGTTCGGGGGCGCGTGATGGAAATGCAACCAAAATATTGTGCTCGTAAGAATGTAGAAATTTGTTTTTTATTTCACGGTGGTTGCTATTGCTGTTGTGTTGCTGCTGCTTCTTGTGTTAGAGGTTGGTTGTAGCAACTGTTGTCGTTGTTGTGGCCATTGATGTTGTTGCTGTTGTTGCTACATGTATTGTTGCTACTGCAATTGCTATTGGTGCTGCTGTACGTTCTTCTTGTTGTTGTTGTTTTTGTTGTTTTTGTTGTCGTTGTCGTTGTTGTTGCTGTTGTTGCTGCTATTGCTGCTGGTGCACTAAATTGGTGCTCCTGCTGTTGTGACGTTGCTGTTGTTGTTTCAGTTGTTACTGTTGCTGTATTTGTTGCATTTTTTTTACTGTTGCTGTTGCAGTTGCAGCTTTATCATTATCGTTGTCTTCTCCCATTGAGTAATTCCTCCTTCAATCCCTTCCCGTCTGCATGCCCTACCCGTTGATCTCACCCTGGTCTGTCTGCCAGCTTTCCTCCCTTCACTCCCATCCATTCCCCAACCCCTACCCCTGTCCAGACCCTATGCAAAGCCTTAAAAGGAGCTTTCAAAAAATTGAGATCCGTCCTTCACATCCGGGAGAAACTTGAAAATAGGCTTTATAACCCAACTCCTACCCGGTTTTTCCCATTGTTGCCATGCTGCCTTTGAGAATTGTCCTTCCAGGATCGGAAAGTCATACCCTCCCAATTTATACATCTTTGATCGCATGTTTCATGTGCGTGAACCACCATAACTCTTTGCACGTGAGATTCGAAAGCTAATAGAAATATTACAGTTGCAAACTATAAAAGTCCCTGTGGATCTTTTTCCGAACCACACCGATTCGCAAAGAGAGTAGGCCTATTTTGCGTAAACTAAAGCTTTTGACTTGCTTCATAATACCCTCATCCTGATTAACCTTCAAAATCTCCAAAAAAATGTATAATCAGAAGAAAAAAACTAGCGGGTGGATGCTTCTTTGCAGAACTCGACAGCAGAGAAGAACTCAGCCAAAAGTACTCAGCCGAGAAAAAAAATATCCGAACACGGCCAGGAGCCGAAGTTTAATTTAAAAAAAACAAAAACTTACCCAAAAGTATCCGAAATGGATCAGGAGACGAAGATACAGCTGACGACGCTGTTCAAATCCTTTTCCCCTTGCGGACCGAAACGCGAGCACAGTGCGAGCTTAGAACGCGGATGACGAAAACCTACACATCCGTGCAACGCAGTTATCCGCGTGAGAGGTCACCGCAGCATGCTCACTCCGATAATTATGGTTCCACTGAACAAAAATCTGAAAGCAGGGCCGGCTGAACATTGAGCCCTTGCAGACGAAACGGGCATTCTTCGGTTCGTATCCAAGGGGGTGACAGCCGGGCCCACTTTGAGAGGAAGTGAGATAAGCGCCTTGATATTTCCGATCTAGCACCTTGTGGTAAGAGGTGGGAATTTTTTTAGCTTGCGGACGCGATTCTGTAGGACTAGTCCGCCAAAATAAGTAACGCTGGCCGAGTTTTGAAAAGGAGCGACACAACTGGTTCTGCTGTCTTTCTGCACACGAATGTGACTGCTGCAACCTCTTCTCTACCCAACCCCCCTCCCACAAAATGCGCGTTTCCTTGACAACGGAGCTCATAATCCGGTCGTGACTGCGCACGCTCGACCACGCCCCCCGTCCGATGACGCGCCGTGCCCCGGACAACCGCACAACTGCGCATGTCTGTCAAGGGGGGTGGGGTTGAAGAGGGGACGGAGAAGAGTCGACCGCAATCCGTTGTCATTAAGGGGGCTCTTAAATCTCGGACAATTTCCTCTGTTCTCGGTCAGCGCGTGGGTTTTATCTTTAATTCGGGATTGTTTTTCTTTCCCTTTCAGCGGAGCTGTTAAAAAGAAAAACCCGTAGGATTTACAGACGGGATTGGATCGGTGGTAACTGTTGCTACTGTGTCGGTCTCAGAAGGACGGTAAACACGGTGCTGAAGACGTGACGACATACCCCCCCCCCCCCCACACACACACACACACACCACCCACCACCACAACCACCATCGCCATAACTCCCCCATGGGTCGTCACTGTCAACTTCGCCCACATTTTGTTTATACCTGAGACCGTACTTCGTTTGGGCAATGTCAGAAGATTAATGGCGCGTGGCTCCCAGTATATTATTGGGGGATAGATTTTTGATTCCTTGCCGTGTGGGACGATCGGATGGGCAACGAAATTAACGCGCGAAGCAATAGCTTCCCCGAGCAAAAATAAAGAGGGTGAACAAAAAACTGTGTCTTGTCCCGCTTGATAAACACCGCGTGCACTAAATAATTACGCCTGTCACTTTCTAGGAAGGCGCGTTCCGAAATCAGGTCATTCATCATCGTTAGAAATGGAGAGCCGGCGTCCGGTTTTTAAAAGAAAGGCGCCATTTGAATCCGTTCGTGAAGTTTTGTCTTCGGGAGGGAAAGGGGGTATTAAGATGAAACCCGGTAATAATCCATAGGCCTACGTTGTGTATAGTATATTATGAACGTGAGGCTTGATTATTGGACCTGCTCGCCCGTATTTCACCTGGGCGTTCACGAGATCATTGAAGAAGAGCCAAAAAAATGGGGCGAGGAAGAAACAACGAGACGGGTAAATTCTGGCTCTGCCTCTGCCTCTGATGGCTCTGCCTCTGGCTCTGCCTCTGCCTCTGATGGCTCTGCCTCTGCCTCTGCCTCTGCCTCTGGCTCTGCCTCTGGCTCTGCCTCTGGCTCTGCCTCTGGCTCTGCCTCTGGCTCTGCCTCTGCCTCTGCCTCTGCCTCTGCCTCTGCCTCTGCCTCTGCCTCTGCCTCTGCCTCTGCCTCTGCCTATGCCTCTGCCTCTGCCTCTGCCCCTGCCCCTGCCCCTGCCCCTGCCCCTGCCCCTGCCCCTGCCCCTGCCCCTGCCTCTGCCCCTGCCCCTGCCCCTGCCCCTGCCTCTGCCTCTGCCTCTGCCTCTGCCTCTGCCTCTGCCTCTGCCTCTGCCTCTGCCTCTGCCTCTGCCTCTGCCTCTGCCTCTGCCTCTGCCTCTGCCTCTGCCTCTGCCTCTGCCTCTGCCTCTGCCTCTGCCTCTGCCTCTGCCCCTGCCCCTGCCCCTGCCTCTGCCTCTGCCTCTGCCTCTGCCTCTGCCTCTGCCTCTGCCTCTGCCTCTGCCTCTGCCTCTGCCTCTACCCCACCCTTCCCGATCCCCTCTTCCACTTTCAGTGGGCAGGGTGACCCAGCTGTTCCAGTTTTGATGTACGATCGTATCTCGGTCTTCGCGGCAGCTATTCCAAGACGATCGCAATCTCGTCAATCACAATTCCTAGACAGTATCATCAGATACTGAAAGCCTGGAAATGTAAGAGCTTTAAACTGGCTGAAACTAGTGACCAAAATTACAAGTTTCGATCCTCGCGGAATATTGCTCGAAGGCGGAAACTCATTCAGAGAGGTGCTCTCATTCAGATGTTACAGCAGCTCGGGGATGCCACACAATGGCCAAAGCTTTTTCGATGTCAAATATCATACATGTAGTTGATTATTTGGGAAGGCCACCATCTAAGGGCTAGAGAGCTGAGACGGTAAAGAGCGCTGGTGGGCAAAACCGGAGATATCGAGTTCAAGTCCCGGTCCAGTCTAAGATTTATTTGGCATTTTTCAAAATTGTTCAGATATTCCCAGTCAGGTTTTCCTTAATATTTTTACTTGATAAATGGAATGTATGGGAAAAACCTTTGAGATCTGTTGAAGCCCAGTCTATGTGCGAACGGCATTCGTATCAAGCTGCAAAACAAAAATTGGTCCAATTTTGAAATTCCCCCCCCCGGAATATGGCACGAGTTTTGAGAATTCATCATTCGGGCTTGTTCCGCTTGGTTCCCGCAGATTCGGATGAAGTGTGACGTGGCCTGCATAATCAATGAGGTATTAGGCAAGCTCACCTAATACCTCATTGGTATAATGACGTGCACTCAGTTTGGATACACCATGGAGGAAGAAAAAAGTCTTTTTCCTTCCTCCATGGATACACTCATACCGATTTTTGATTGTATCCTTGTGGAGATATTGCTTTGTTATCGTGCAGTATACAACCGAGTGAGAAACTATGATTAAAATGCTCCCATTTCAACCACATTCACTTTCCTGGGTAGAAATTTGGACCGTATATCCCTTACATGTAATTATGACAATCAAAATTGCGACGGATTCTTACCCATCACAGATTTCCCGTTTTTGAGTTATTTCCAAATATCAGTTTCCTTCGTGAAAACCTTGTGGAGACCTATACACCTTTACAGTTTCCCTGTGGAGACCTATTCAACCTATTAGACTAGATCTCCACAAAATGCACTATAGATTCGCGCCCACTATCTCGGATATGGGGCCTGTAAGATTGCCCACGTATTATGGCAGTGTACATTTGCTATGATTGCGGGGGACTTTTCAGGGCCTGCCGGTAAATCACCACAGGCAGCGTGTGGCTTGGGGTCTGACCAGGGTATCATAAATCAGGATCCCCCCTGCTAAGGTGGGAGGGGAGAGAGGAGGGGATTGGAGAACAAGGTTTCCCCCTCAGATCGAGGGGTTAAGCCCCCCAACCACACCCTTGGTGTTTTTTCACGGCAGCCCGGTGGTTTTGGGAGACGTGGGGTCTAGACAATAGTAAAGACCGTAACGCCATATCGAGGACGCGACTTGGAGTCCGCCGGGGGTGGATTTCACGAAGCCTTATGATGCATCTTACGGCATAGAATCCCTTGGCCATCGGAAAGATGCTGTCCGCCTCAGCAGGGAGAAAGTGTGTATTAAGCGCACTATACAACCTCATGGCCTTAATATTCAGGAAGGGAATGACTAATCTTCACTTCATTAACACCTCTTTTCTTTTATCTTCCCTGTGGCTTTCTCCTTTGATCTCCCACCTCCCTCCCGTCCCTTTGATCCTCCCCCTTTTTGTTTGTTTTCCCTAATCTTCCCTCCCTTGGTGTACATCTGCATCCCACTCCCTTCCCTTCTGTCCTTCCTCTGTCATGTGTTGTCAGGGCTTTCCTTCCCCTGACTGTCTATGTTTGTCCTTGTCACTTTGCCTTTGAGAAAGGTCCTGCTAGGATCAAAACGTCAGGCCCTCTAACTTTTAAGATGTTATGTATTGCAGGTCATTTTTAGTCAGTGAGCAGTTTGCAGCAGTTTTTTGTATTAACTTCATCAACATACAATCTATAACCCATCGTATAAGTCGAAATAGGCCCATTGATTATGGTGTTTTGTGCATCGCTCATCGTCTTGCGATTGATCGCAAGTTACGATGATGGTTTGGTTGAAATCGACCACAGAAGTCGACTCCAAAACCCTCTGCCCTGGCCACTGAAAACCCAGAAGGGTATTTCGAGACTTTGGAGACTTGGCTTGTAGCTATGAGTGATCGTCTATAATCAAAATTCCGAGCTATGCTACAAAGGGGGCCGTGCCGCCCAATGAAACGAGGTGAGGGGGTTGCCCTCTATACATACATCAAAGAGGGATTTGTTGATATCATGTGCGTGCTAACAACCCTGGTCTGGATTTCACTAAGCCTTACAGTGCAAAGTAACTAACTTGACGATGGATAACCCATCGTAAGCTGTGATAGGCCTTATGGTTTCTGTGCATCGCTCATCGCCTTGCAATTGATCGTAAGTTGCGATAAGTTTGGTGAAATCGACCGCTGAATATGTGACTCGGCACAGCGACATGAAGAATATCCCACCAAAACACTTTTCGAGTAAACATCGCCTGAAGTCATAGTATCTTCTCAATTCGATAAAAAAATAAATATTTTTTGTATTTTCGGAAAGTTAATGTATTGGAGGAAATTATGTCGAAAGGATTTTTCCGAAATCAGTCTCTAAATGTTGAAAAAACAAGGATTTCGGGGGAGTGTTTGTACTGTTTTCATGAAAATGTTCCTGCCTTTTTGAATGGCCGCTTTCGAGAAGTCAGAATGGCGCTGCGATATTGTGTCTGGTACCAAATGAACGAGCGAAGTCCCCTCGTACTATTTACAACAAAGTTCACACGGAAATAATTTCGATATCATTTGAAAGCTAATGGAATACCCTTTCACATTATTAGAAAATCTCAAAATCTCAAAAGTGGGGGTTATTCTTCATTATGATGTGCCGGATCACATATATATATCGGCGCGTATACACGAATGACGCAAAGGATTGCGTTTTCGTATACGGTATACGGGCTAGTTTGTTATGATTGCTAGCGTTTTGCTATTTCTATCAGGTCATACAAGACAGGGCCGATTCTCGGAATACAAGCAGACTGGATTCAGTCCGAGCCCCATGCACAAGGAAGGGGAATGCTGTGTGGGGACGGTTTGACGAGCCCCGGTGCTGTAAACATCGTCAACTCGTCCAAACAATCAGGCCGGCCTCGACAACGTTTTCGACTACGATCATCGACAGCGTTCGGGGGGGCGGGGGGTGACCGGATCAGCCCTCCTCCTCCCCCTGCCCTCCCCCGCCCCCTGCCCTGCCCCCGATGAAAATAGGGGTGAACTACGGGTGGAACTGACTCGAGAGATTTATCGAGCCTCCTGTCAAGGGCCATGAACCTAGCTACCCCCATGTCTGCCATTCTGTTTCAACTTCTTCATAATTATTCTCATAGTCAGTCTTCCCCTTGTTTGACAGTGCATTTGTCTCGGAAAATGTGCATTGCATAAAATTTAAGTGGTTTATTTTACAACGTAATTGGCATTCTGATTTATTTATTTTTAATAAGACGAGAGGAATAAACAATGTTTGAAGGTTTTAATTTTGAACTCACAGTAGAGAGAGTTGGCGCTTTAAGTCCTCCATGTAAGTCATCGCTTTCGAGATGAAGTGTGGCTCTGGAAAGAGCCGGTCTCTCAACGTTTCGGACAGTTTGCACAGTGCCCGTCGTCCGTAGACAAATTCAAATAAAAGAAAAACTGAACTGGAATATTCTTGAACAATTTGCAAAGTATTGTACTAAAACAATTCAAGAAAACCATAGATATAACATGATTTTTTTGCGTCGAGGAGAATGTAATTCAATAAGGTTTTGCCCTTGCTCGACGTGATAAACACTGAATGCTCAGTGCTTTGCCCGGTGCCTGATAAAAGTATTTCAGGCAGCTCGGGCGGGATTCAAACCCGCGACTCCCGAATTTCAGTGCGGACGTCTTACTAGAATTCTTCTTCGAAGACGTCCGTATACTGTCTAGAATTCGGGAGTCGCAGGTTCGAATCCCGCCCGAGCTGCCTGAAATATTTTCACCGGGCAAAGCACTGAGCATTCAGTGCTGATCACGTCGAGTGAGGGCAAAAACCTCATTGAATTAGATTCAAGAAAAGGGTAGATTTGACTAGTACTGTGACTGGACACGAGCATCTATAGCTTGACGTACCGACATTAATTTTTAGCAATTTTGGTCATTTATTCAGTCAGAGGTTTGCAACTTTTTTTTGCATTATTACTGGAGATAAAAATCTATCCACCTCGTACACCTTCCAGGACTGAACTGGTCCAGATTTCGGTCCTGGCTTTCACGAAAAAACGTCGCACCAACTCGGACGCCAACATTCTTCAGCGTGTGGTTTACGACTTCATTTATTTGGTTGCCGGTCACCGGAGACATACAGACATTCAATACGGCTGCCCGTGGGGGCGCTTTCGGGTCAAAGGTCGGCCACAATTCTCTCAGCCAGGTGCTCATTGGGTCCCCCACGGGGCACGTGGTTTTGCCGTGCAAGCGAACTTTTTGTTTGTATCATTCCACTTGAGAAGTGAGTTACTGGTACCAAGGTTGTCATTTTGGTCGTAACTCGTTGCATTCGCACCCGGTTAACACATGTCGGTATGTTTGCCGCGGCGTTTGTGTGTTATGCTAAGCCGTGGCCGAATTCCTTGTGGCTACGGCTGCAGATCACACACGAGTCTATGGAGGGCTCTAGTGGGCTGAGGTGAGTTCCTGTGTGCGTTATGCCGTGTCCGTGTCGATTGGCTACAACTTTAAATAACACACGCAAATCTACGGAAAGGCTCAGACTGATTAGCGGCTATAGGGCCTATTCCCGTGGATTTGTGAGTTGAGTTGTCGGAATTCAGTCGGATGGGGCTTCATATTACGCACGAATCTATGGAAGCATTATAGCAAGCGGCTGCCGCCATTTCTCATATACCCGTGTATTAGTTCCAGCCGTAGATGAATGCAGACACGCCTCGATCTATAATATGGACACGGTCTACGGTAGCCTGTCGGAGACCTTGGGCCGAATTTCATAGAGCCGCTTAAGCACCAAAACAGGCTAAAGCACAAAAAGTCATGAGCCACAGGATCCCCTTGCCGACCCAAACTTCATTATTGTTTCATGCTAAGCAAAGAAGAGTGGAATACAAGTCAAAAGCAATGAACATCAAACCGCAGGGCAATTTGTAATCCTGCTTACACAAGGAAGACTTTTTCTGCTCAACGGATTTTCACGCTTTAGCGGCTCTATGAAATTGGGCCCTGAGCATTGAATGCCAAACTTGAAGCCGCGCGAACAACAATACAATATATTCCACCTTCCGTCATTTGATTTCACTCGGTATGCAAGTCTATGATAGCGTCCAACCCAAAGATCAGTACGCAAATCTATAGCTCCGAATCTCAACGGTCATCCACACAAAAGATGTGACACGTATACCCATACAGTCTATAGCCTACTGATTACTAATGAAGCTATACAATCATCCAACCATTGGAAATAAGTTGCAAATCTGTCATGGACTATCCCTGGTGTATTACGGTACCTAATTTTAGTGTACATAGTGCAATTCATGTTTTATAGTACTTTTTATATTTAAATTTTACCTTTGGTTCAGTATTTTCTTCATGGCAAGGTAATACAGAATAAGATCAATCAATCAATCAATTAATCAATCAATCAAACGCCATTTTTTTTATAAAAAAAAACAGATTCGAAAATACTTCTGCTACCCTCAACAGCCCCGGGAATTTGAGTTAATACTATACTCAACGTAATAAGGATATTCAATTTGAGATGCCATGCTTGAGTTTGTTTAGTTTTTAGCTATACCGCTGTGAGGCAAGTTGCGTGATATAGTAATGTGATGTAATAAAATGTATGTGCGAGGCAAGCAGTTCAGCCATACCAATGTGCTCAAACAGAATATGTCTGAAATTGTGATTTTATTTTATGATTAAGGTTGTATTAATTTTAACATGGGAAAGATTTAGAAAAGATTTTTTTTTCTTACGGAAGTTAAAGCCCCTACACAACATTGGTCGAGGTCAAAGAATAGCATCCATATGTTGTCTGATCCAACATAATGTATAAAATAGCACACCTGTGAAAATTTCAGCTCAATCCGCCAACCGAGTCTCGAGAAAATCGTGAAAACCACTTCATTATTTTTTTGTTTAGCGAAAATGCAACATTCAACGCCGTACTGTTCCGAAAAATAGTTTAGATGATTTATTTTACTCTTTTCTCCAAAAATGCAGCATTATAGGCAGAAATATTTCAGTGCGAAGTTTCTACCATAACCATCTAATAAGTATAAGTTTCATGTAAATCTGTGAAAAATTTTCTGTTTTTCGATCTTACCAATAATGCGGTGTAAATTATTTTTATTCGAAGGCCCTTCAACTTGAATAGCCCCCTCATGTGTCCGGATTTCTCCCCAAACCCCGCACCCAGGTGACGTCATATCAGACTCCATCCACCACCAACACACACGCACGTACTGTGTGATACACGTACAAGGTAAACTCCCGGCCCATTCTGTGCACGGAACACGCTAACGTGCATTGGCAATGGAGCGCCCCAAAATAAGGGGGATTTTTTGCGTTCGAAAATCGCTGGAAACTCGCACGGGAAATGCTGAATTGAATCCGATGTTTGGCTGCCAGTTGGGTACCTCGGTAAGATTTTGTGTGAGTGTGTGTGTACGATCGCTGCCCGTGTCCTACATCCTGCATGGTTGATAATGATGACGCTAGTCGTTAACCTTCCAGGCGCATCCTGAGATCATTATTCATTACAATTATTTTCCGTCTTGTTTTGCCGGGGATTGAATTATGAATGGACCCCCCCAAAAAATGATCGCATGCGCTGTTGAGCTCCGGCGTTTGGCCAGAGAGCGAAGGTGGCAATGGTGTTTAATGTGGGGCTGTTGTTGTATTGGTTTATCGCCGCTTGGACGTGTACAGTGCACCTGTGAACTTTAGCTCGGTTACAGTTCAAGTTCATCTTCAATGTCTGTACAGTACATGCATGGTATGATGTAAGTACTGCATTGTATTATACACTGTACAGTGTACACATGTGTAGACCTACTGACTGTACACCTGTACGTGTACAGGTGTACAATCATGTACTACATGGCCTGTACATGTACGTGTACCGGTACATGTAACAAGTTACATTGTAATTTGTATCTTGGAGGTACAGTATATACTCACTCATGCAGTCATGGTACATGTACACCTGTAGTTGTACATTATTTTACATTTGAAAACAGGTACAATTATAATTATAATTGGTAATGGTAGGCCCACTCTGATCTCTTCCCTACTGCTTGCCCTTCCCTTTGATCTCACCATGGTCTGTTTGCAAGCTTTCCTCATTTGATCCCTTCCCAACTGCTTGCCCTTCCCTTTGATCTCACCCTGGTCTGTCTTCCTGCTTTCCTCCTTTGATCCCTTCCCTACTGCTTGCCCTTCCCTTTGATTTCACCCTGGTCTGTCTGCCAGCTTTCCTCCTTTGATCCCTTCCCTACTGCTTGCCCTTCCCTTTGATCTCACCCTGGTCTGTCTACCAGCTTTCCTCCTTTGATCCCTTCCCTACTGCTTGCCCTTCCCTTTGATTTCCCCCTGGTCTGTCTACCAGCTTTCCTCCTTTGATCCCTTCCCTACTGCTTGCCCATCCCTTTGATCTCACCCTGGTCTGTCTACCAGCTTTCCTCCTTTGATCCCTTCCCTACTGCCTGCCCTTCCCTTTGATTTCACCCTGGTCTGTCTACCAGCTTTCCTCCTTTGATCCCTTCCCTACTGCTTGCCCTTTCCTTTGATCTCACCCTGGTCTGTCTACCAGCTTTCCTCCTTTGATCCCTTCCCTACTGCCTGCCCTTCCCTTTGATTTCACCCTGGTCTGTCTACCAGCTTTCCTCCTTTGATCCCTTCCCTACTGCCTGCCCTTCCCTTTGATTTCACCCTGGTCTGTCTACCAGCTTTCCTCCTTTGATCCCTTCCCTACTGCTTGCCCTTCCCTTTGATCTCACCCTGGTCTGTCTACCAGCTTTCCTCCTTTGATCCCTTCCCTACTGCCTGCCCTTCCCTTTGATTTCACCCTGGTCTGTCTACCAGCTTTCCTCCTTTGATCCCTTCCCTACTGCCTGCCCTTCCCTTTGATTTCACCCTGGTCTGTCTACCAGCTTTCCTCCTTTGATCCCTTCCCTACTGCTTGCCCTTCCCTTTGATCTCACCCTGGTCTGTCTACCAGCTTTCCTCCTTTGATCCCTTCCCTACTGCCTGCCCTTCCCTTTGATTTCACCCTGGTCTGTCTACCAGCTTTCCTCCTTTGATCCCTTCCCTACTGCCTGCCCTTCCCTTTGATTTCACCCTGGTCTGTCTACCAGCTTTCCTCCTTTGATCCCTTCCCTACTGCCTGCCCTTCCCTTTGATTTCACCCTGGTCTGTCTACCAGCTTTCCTCCTTTGATCCTTCCCTACTACTTGCCCTTCCCTTTGATCTCGCCATGGTCTATCTACATGTACTGCACCAGCTTCCCCCCTTTCATACATGTACCTTCCCTGCTGCTTGAATTTTTCCCTTGTTCTCACCCTGGTCTCTCTACCAATTTTTCTTTACCCTTGTCATCCTGCCTTTTGAGAAAGGTCCTGCTAGGTCCCAAAACATCCGGCCCTCTAAATGTCCCTTCTCATGAAATTTAAAAGCAGTGAAACACTGCATTACATGTAAATACATACAAATTTACATTTCCCCTTAAATATGTTCCCATAGTGTGGCAATTTGTTTGTTAATTGTGTGCACAATGTAAAAACTCACAGTATACATGTGCATACAAGGTCCACTGTATTCTAGTTTTTATAATGTACGTGTACAAAAAGCAGCCTCTTGGAACGCCATAACAAATCAATGCAACTTGCATAATGAGTGATTAAAGGCCCATTCTCGTGGTTTCCTTGCTCGGTTTTTTAGATAGCGCCACCCAGCGACCCCAGTGCAAAACCTGCTCCTGGGACCTCCCAGGAGAGCCACAAACTAATTAATGCCTCGGGTGTTTGGTCTGGTTGGCCATGGTTGTTACGTCCTATTATGTAATAGCCTGGGTAAAACACTGTACACTGTCAGTACCACTGTACAGTACATGTACATGAACACTGATTTATATAGTACTGTACATGTACATGTACGTGTACACTGTACTGTGCATGACTAGACTGTGTGTACATGGTGTGTGTTCAGGACAGCCTTTTTTTAGTTATTTTCACCTGGTTGTTGGTAGTGGTACCTGTGAGGCCAGGGTGGCTCACCAGTTGTTCCAGTTTTGCATTCGAGTTTTTTCGGTTTTGCATTTTTTTAAACGTGAAACTAAAGGTTATTACTTTTCGTATGAAAAAAAATCATAAATCTGTTTTTATTTTTTATACATCTCAGCAGTGTAGCTGGTCGGCGGTGGACGGGGCCGACCACCACGGGTAATTTCCGTCCACCCCTCCTGGTGAAAAACAATGCATCCGACCGGCACTGTGTTCACCGCATTATTACCCAATCTATATCATGGTTTCGGTAGTAAAATAAATTGTACTTTTTTGTCTCGTAACCGTCTCGCTAATACAATAGTTCTGGAAGTTCCGATCAGGCTTGAGTAGCGCAGCGTGATCGTAGTCGTAACTCGTATGCAGCCAGGCCGGCCATGCGGTTGCTGTGCACATGCACTGTGCAGTATACAGCGTGTGCAAAGACATGTCACATGTGCCGCGCGTAGGCTGGTTTCGGCCCTACTGCTCCTGTAGTGTCACTATGGCTTTACCTAGAGGCGGAAACCACATATAGACTTGCCAACGTCGCGAAGGGAAATCGGTCATGACTAAAAAATAATAGTAATACGTTACTTTCATCGTTTGTCTCCGAATGTTGTTTCCACGTAGTTTAATAGCATTCCCTTCGTTATTATTGTGGTATGATATAGTGGTATGAATAGAAAGAAGGGAATACAGGCTTCAATTTTAGGGTAAAATTGACGAATTTCGACGGCGTTTGACTCTTTTTTTCTCTCCGTCATTTTGGCTCGATCTACCGCAGACGCACGGGGCGATTTTCCAATTTTCAATTTCCGATATCTCAAGAAATTAATGACAAATTCCTTCTCAAATTTATAAGAAAGAAAATACACTTTGGTTGACCGCGAAACTTAAAACATCGCTAGTATAACTGTAAAAAACATTAGTTATTTGTTAGAAAACAACTGTAAGGGCTGGCAGAAGTCTACTAATCATTGCACACGTACTGAGTGCACACACATTCAATTGAAACATGTACTGTACATTATTCTTTGTTTTGTTGTTCACCTTACTTGTACTGAACATGACTAACAACAAAACTTGCAGTAAAGTTAATTTGATTAATTAATTTAATTTACCGGTAACATGTATGTAATACAAGTTTTGTTGCTATCCCATTTTGACCGCAGCCGCTTATCGCGAGGCTTTGTTCACGAGAACGACTTCTTGTTGGTGAAATTTGAACCACCACTAAAAATACCCTAGCTATGACACTGCATCTCAGTAAAAGTGTTATGTATCAGAAATGGAATACATTTTGCCGACCAAAAGTTGGTTTTCTTTTGCTTCGGTTTTGATTTTTCCAAAACCATCCAATGGCCTAATTTAACCAACATTTTTAAGACCCCCAGAAATCATGTGGGTCAGAGACACAACTTCACTTACTGGTGACCATGGAAAACTTTTCTGGTGATTGTATATGAACATTGATGAAGAAAGTTGCTTGGTAACCCGTACCTACCTGGGTGAGCCCAGAACTTGCTTATGTATCAGTGAAGTCGGCTGGGGAAACGAGGGGCTTACCCTCACAAATGAACATAACAACAGTGCACCGAAATGTAAGATAAAACACTGTCACCATAACGGTACGTTTTGATCATATTTTTTAGGGAATGTTTCCTTGCTCTATGCTCCAATCATGCTCCAACCTTGCATAGTGACCACAAAAAATAAAGAGCAAATACATGTAAAAGTGATTGCTTGAAACTAAGGTCTTATCTTTTGACTACTAATTGCAAGCTAAGGACCCATAGGTAAACCACACTATTGCCCATTTCTTAAATTACTTATCTTTTTTGTCATGTTTGCACAGTGCTTATTTTCACTTTCACCTTTGATATCTTCACATATATAGACATACTTGTTCAGTTGATCCACCATGCTTGACACTATCATATTTTCAATTCTCCATTTGTGCCGTATTCCACTTGGAAGAAGCAATATCCTTTCATCGGTAACGTAACTATACCTTTGGTATTGTCGAGAATAACCGACAACATAGGCCCTATACTATTACATTTACAAAAAGACTTTTAATCTTAGGGTACATCATATATGTAGTTGTATAAGTTGATAAGTTACATCTACATGTTATTTCTGTATGTCCTTTCACGAAGTTCATACCAGAATTATAAGAATAAGACTGAAATTAATGTAAACAATAAATCACTTGCAATGTTTGATTCCTTAGTTTATATATTTTATAAGGAACAAACTGATTCAACATTTTTTCCCGGGCAGGTATAAATCTGCTGTATACTCTAAATTAGACATGAAATCTGCTGTATTCTCCAAATTAAACATGATCTGAGTTGCACAGAAGTAACATTACTTTGTTAGCCCCATAATTCCATAAATAGTGATGAAATGATGTAGTGCAGCATTTCATCACTATGCTTACAATAATTTACTCATCCTTTGCTCAGTGTTATTTCCACCATATGGCATACACTACCTCAAAAAAACATGTCGCATTTTCTGAAAATTTAACCCTGAAAATAACCCCCTTACTTGAGGGCCAAAATAGTTACTTTTACCATGCTCCTCTACCTCCATGCTTTTACCATGTGCTTTGCACAATTGACAGAATATTTTGCTGTCTAGTATACTAGTACTAGTAGCGGGACTGATTTCAACTTGGTGAAAATGTGAGGGTTTGTGAAAATTTGTGAAAATGATGGTCTTATCCCATTCAGTGACACCGCCTCTCTGTTGACCCGTGGAACGAAAAATGAAAACATTTTAGGACCACATGCCGAGATTCATGACCAAGAGTTTTCTGTCATGCGTCTTCACAAAAGTGACCAAAGGGGTGCTGTATTCATTGCAAAAGATGTAGCGGATAAGTTTGATATACAAAAATGTTGCAAACTGCTTACTTACTTACTTATACATGTAAGTTACCTACTGCTTACTGGGTATCACTTCAATCTCCCTGATCATTCGATATCAGATATGAGTGTACTGGGCATAGAATCCCTTGGTCACCGTAGTAAAGCTGTCCGTCTTAGCCGTGAGAAAATGTGGATGAAGCGTCTTCGGACTATTCAACCACATGGTCTCAACATCCAGGAGGGTAATGACTAACACCATGCAGCTTTCTGATAATCCTTCTTTTGTGTTCACTCCTCCACACTTCTCTCTTTGATCTTTCCCCCTCTTCTCACTAATCGATCCCTACCCTACTCCTTGCCCTTCCCTTTGATCTCTCCCTACCAGCTTTACTCGTTGTCATTTGTTTCTCATCCGTGTCCTATTCACTCTCTTCCCCCTTCCTTCGTGTACATGTATCTGTTTTGTCCTTGTCACACTGCCTTTGAGAAAGGTCCTGCTAGGATCGAAACGTCAGGCCCACTAAATTTTAGGATAAGTTTGGAGTATTTTCCAATGAGCAAATTCTGTAGATTCTTCCAGCGCCAGTCATGGACAACAGGGAGAGATACCATTTTGCAGAAGTTATTCCAGAAGTGTTCTAGTTGCAGTAGTAGTGTTGCCATTGATTAAGGCAATTTTGAGGAAGCACAAGCCTTTTGATTGTTATTTTGTGATCTTTCAAAAAAGTTACAGCATTCATAGTTATATTTCCGATAGATCTGTTCTTGTGCATACAGCCTTCAATTAGGCCTACATGTAATTAAATTTAAGTGAACAGTACAGTTTGTGTAGAATAGGTACCAATAGGCAATGTTGACATCATGCTCATGCAGTAATGCCACTTAACTGTATGTGTAGCCTACATGTACATGTACATTACTCATTCCAGTTTGTATTTGTTTGAAGCACTAAAAACAATCGCCTCATCTCCCATATATTGACTATGTAAATTTCGATGGTCCTTCCGTTACCCATCCTTCCGTTACCGAAACCAAATTATTTTAGATTTGCCTTTGTTTCTCACTCACCAACTATATTTGTTCCAGTGAAAATGAAAGGTAGCACCAATGTTCACATAACTATGGTATTTTGTTTTTAATAGGCAAAGTCTCTGAAATATATGTTCTCAGAATTTTAAAACTGCCTGTGAATGCCCTTCTGTTACCATGGAATTGCCCCCTACTACTACTAGCTTTGTCCTTTGTCATCTGTGTCCTTTTCACTCTTTACCCCTTCCTTCTTGTATCTGTTTTGTCTTTGTAACTCTGCCTTTGAGAAATGTCCCGCTAGTATAGGATCGAAACGTCAGGCCCACTGAATTTTGAGATTTACTATTCAGTCGTGTTTGTATAAGTAAAGATCAGGTTTATGCTTTTACATATCATGTACTACTAGAAAGTAATTGCTAAATTCTTTAAATATTTAGTTTCACTTTTGTGGCAATAATGATGATTGTTTAGGCCACTAGCATTTGCTTCTTTTTATATGAATAAAAAGAAGTACAGTGTAAGTGCTTCAGATGATCCGTATTTACTGCAATACTGGGTCATGACAACCTTGAAAAGAAGAAGCAAATACGAGTGCACAAAATAACAGCTTCGTGAATGCATGCTATTCGGAAGAAAAAGGTGTTTATGCTCCTATACTTTGCTTGCATTGCACAGTCGTGGAGAAATTTTATTCATCACCCAGGTTTTCTTGATCGAAATCACACATCCGCCAAGTTAAAATTTGTACCAGGCTGCTCGGTGTGTATACTAGAAGTTACGAACATACAATAAAAGCCGTACTTTTAAAATCAGGATTTGCACTCAATTATGCAATTGGCTACCAGTACCATTCTCACCAAAAGATGAACATTTTATTCATACAAATTCAAGTATTTATAGGCCTACATGTATATATACTTGTTCTAAGTAATTATTTTACTAGGTAGTATCATAGATGCTTGAACTTCCTAACGTTTGCTAGTCTTTACTCTTCATACATGACCAAGCCTCGCGCTTAACTTTTTTTTTACTAGCCCACCGGGCTAGTAAATTGAGTTTTTTGCTAGCCCGCAGCAAGTTTTACTAGCCCTGTATAATTAATATTGAATTTAACATGGGGTTATTAGGTCAAGTAAAACTAATAGTTTCTCATCCCCGCCTGCATTTTTTTGGCCACACTTGTACTGTACTTTAAAAAGACTAGATAATAATTACCATTAATTAGACTACCAAAGTTTAGGGGGGAAACTTGTTTTGGAAAAGGGGAAAAAATAAACAAAACGTGCCCACATTCTCCTTTTTTTAAAAGTTTGTATGAGAAACTAATGATAATATTATAATTTGTTTTTGGCTTATCAAATGCTGAGTCATTGAGTTTACTTAAGAGATCATCAATGAATTAATTTAAATTTAAATCTGGCAATGGTAGGCTAATTAATAAGTCAGTATCTGGAAATTTGACAAAGAGTCCATGTACATCATTTATACATTACATGTAATGATCATGTACATAATTATGAAAATCACTGTCGCTTGTGGTGGAATCTGGATTGTCAGCTGTCTGGTTATCCGTGCCGTGGAAGAAAAGATTCCCCTGCACACGTCACAAAACATAAATTTATTCCTTCCTTCATCAACTTCCCATCGTAGGCCAGCCTGGAAAACTTTTTATTTCTCGCGTAATCGGCATCGCGGTCCCTTTTACATGTAGCACGTGTGTGAATGTAACATGTACAACAAACCATGTGGTTTGCTAGTCTTGTACACGGACGCAATCCACACTGCGACCAGTATCTGACCAATCACAGGACCGCATTTGCCACACTTATTCATATCTACTTTCAGTCGGAGTCTAGCAGTATAAGTCTGGTTCCGTAACGCAAACATATGCTGGCATTGGGTCAGGGATCCGACTTTGAAGACATGTATGGTCAGTGGTCGTGCACGTGCATAAAATAATGCGTGCGGACTGGTGCAGACATCATGTACGCTGCATAGTGTATACTGTACAGTGTACATGTACTGTACATGTACATGTACAGTACATGTACAGACGGCGGTGCAGCGTGCGTGCTGCATGCATTGCCTACTGCTGTCTAACGGTACATTTTAGTTTTACTAGTCCGCCGGGCTAGCAAAGTGGGTCATTTTACTACCCCGCGGCTGTTTTTACTAGACAATGACCACCGGGCTGGTGCTAAGGTCGAGCCCTTATGACCCATTGAGTAGTCATCCACTGCTAAAAAATACTGCTACAGAAATATGGATGATCAAGGCGGTGTGTTGAATCATGGTTGAATTTCATATCATGTGAGATTGCATTGCTGTTGATTTACTCCATTCGGTGAGCTCACTTGCAGGTCTTGGAACTTACAATCCATGTACAGTACTTCCCTCTCTTACGTAATGGGATAGCCCCATACCCTACATATGGAAACCATTAGGACCAGTGGCTGGCAGAAGCCAAACATTACCTAAGGGGACTTTCTTATCTGATTGTTTACTGATAACACGGCGGGCACAGTGTGGGGTCTAGAGCGTGTCCTCATAAGGCTAATGATACATGTATCATTAGGATCCTGGCGAGCACCATGATACACCCCCTTTAATATAGTTAATTTCCCGCAGTGGCACATAGTACACGGTACATGTACAGTACCGGTACATGTACATGTACATGTAGCTAGGTTTTGGGCAGAGCACACTACTACACACTGCCTGAAACACTGAGAACATGTACACGTACAGGCTGCTCTTTTCTGAGCCACAGTCTGTCTCATATTAAGAGATGTGTTACACATGTACATGTACATGGTGTCACGGCAAACCTTCCACTTTGTACTTCCACCATGCAAGCCTTCGAATCTTGACAAACTAAGTACTGTTACTGTACACTGTGTACATGTACAGTACCATCCTTGAACTCTCTGTACATGTATGTATTTGACTCATACCAATTGCCTCACAGATTTTGGGATTCACCCCACCACTACCCCAATTTTTTCCCCAGAAAATTCAGTGAGCAGAGAGGGCTATATATAATTATTGCATCACACGTACAGTGTACATGTACATGTACATGTGCGAAGGCTAACATGAAAGCAAACATTGCATTGCACACAGTCCCGTGGCAGTAATCTCTTCAGCGATAACATACAGACATAAGCACATGAAGACTGTAGCCTAGGTGTACTGGCAGAAGACCCACTGTTTACTTTACATCATGGCCCCCCTCAGCCCCAGATCAAAGGGCATATTGATCGAGTGACCTCACTGGGTCTTCTCTTGGAGTGACCTTCCATTTTCCTCACACTGTAACACTAACAATGACCCGAATGGCCAGACAATACACTGGGAATAATGCACGTTTTTAGGTTGGTGGTGGTTTTTTTAAATGGGCGACCTTTATTTACAGTAGGAGTGGAGTTTGAAAAGGTTTCGGTCATAGGCTAGAGTCAGACAAAGTGCAGTTGGAGTGTGCGGTAGGACAGTTGGTCATCCCAATTTACATACATGTGTAGGCTGCTGTGCCCAACTGAACTCCATATATTGATGTGAGTACATATTAACCCTAATCCCCTACCAATTTTTTTGTAAGATATTTATAACCTGAATCCTGCAAAATCCTGCAATCCTACCTTGTTCAAAGCTCCATGTGACCTGAAATCCTTCTCCAGCACTTTGAAACTAGTAGTCTGTAACTCTGTATCCTGCATTTTCCTACAGTGACATAAATCCCTGATGCCCTCAATCCTGCACAATCCTGCAATGTGTCAACTCTCATGTGCCCTGAATCCTGCAGAATCCTGCAATCCTATCTCTTTCAAAGCTCCATGTGACCTGAAATCCTTCTCCAGCACTTTGAAACTAGTAGCCTGTATCCTGCATTTTCCTACCGTGACATAAATCCCTGATGCCCTCAATCCTGCACAATCCTGCAATGTGTCAACTCTCATGTGCCCTGAATCCTGCAGAATCCTGCAAAAGGCAAATAGGATTCTGCAGGATTTGGGAAGTTTTTTCTTGTCAATCAACGTCTATCTTTGTCAAACTTGGATACGTACAGATCAGCGCCTTGCCCGGTTGTCCGCTCTAAAGTTATCTCGGATGGGATTTGAACTCTCAACTCCTGCTTTCTATGAGTAGAGGGTTTGCAGTGACACCTTGTGCATCGTCTCCTTTGAGATGGAGTGTGGCCCTGAAATGACCCGGCACCTTTCAGAGCCGCACACCATCTCACAAGGATAGGATGTACACAGTTGTCACCGCAATCCTACCACTCTTTACTTCTACCATGCAAATCTTGAGCTCTTATCCTGCTCTCTCTAGTCTAGACCAAAAATCTTATCCCTGAGCTGGAGCCATTTGTAGAACCACATGTAAAGCATGAAAATCTGCTGAGCAGGATACATTGTAAGTCTTTCTTGAATTGAGGAATACTGTTAGTTGGTGCCGTGCGTACACATGCATAAATCACTAACCTTCCCAAATCCTGCAGAATCATATTTGCCTTTTGCAGGATTCTGCAGGATTCAGGGCACATGAGAGACTTTAACACACGTATTGCAGGATTGTGCAGGATTGAGGGCATTAGGGATTTATGTCACAGTAGGAAAATGCGGGATACAGGCTACTACATGTAGTTTCAAAGTGCTGGAGAAGGATTTTGCAGGATTGAGGGCACATGAGAGTTGACACACTGTAGGAATGTACAGGATTGAGGACATTAGGCGATTTTGTCTGTAGGAAAATGCAGGATGCTGGTAAAATTTCAGACGTCGTTGTGGCTTTTGTCAAGAGATTACCCGTTCGAAAAATAGCCCATTGTTCTAAGCTGAAAAGAGTCTTTGTTTAGAATGTGGACTAAAACTCCATAAGCTCAGTGCAGGATTTTGCAGGATTCAGGTCTCATGGAGCTCTGAACAAGGTACATGTACATGTAGGATTGCAGGATTTTGCAGGATTCAGTTTATACATGTAGGCCTATCTTACAAAAAAATTGGTAGGGGGTGAGAGTAATTTTAATATACCCTGAGCATATGGTGCCAACTATTCATCTGACAAGGCAAACCCTTACCACCACCCTATTAAATGTAACTGTAATGTAGCGGTACATGTAGCATTACCAGTTTGTTTACGAACTGAAAGGAAAACAAAAAAATACTGTAGAAAAAGCCCACCACTGACCTACATCTGTTTCCTCTGAACGGTACTTCCCCGGTTTCACAAAGAGGAAGATTACACCGACGACAGGCAACTTGCACACTTCATTTCCGTTGTGGTCTACCTTGTTCAACGGTGTCACTTAATGTACGGTACACTGTAGTCTTCCTGCATGTACAGATACATGTATCATATGTGTACATATACAGTACAGTAGTACATGTATGTAAATGTACAGTATTGTACAGACAGAACATTGCATTTATGTGTGCAGTACATGTACATTGTATTCATTTTCGAGATTTGGTTGTTTGGCATTTGGTAGCATGGCTAGGGTTGGGTTTATTTTCACCATCGTAAAGAACAGATTTACTGCACAGTGGTACATACTACATACATGCATGTTGTACATGTACTTGTAGATAGAAGTACATGTGTAACTCAAAAGGGCCGTTTCCACTACACCATATAAACGCGATTATTTGGATCGGAATCCACCGGTACTTTTTGGGGGGCGTGTGTGGGCCCAATAAACGCGATTATTAGTGGGATTTGAATCTGATTCGGACTACACTTAGAGTGAGACTTTTTCAACTAATCGTATTTATTTGCGACTCGGTGTGTGTGGGAACGCTCCACTTAAATCGCACCGGCGTTTAAAAAAAAATCCCACAATGTACTGTACCGCTCACGCTCTGATTGACAGGAAGTGCCGTGCTTGTTTGAATATGTCTCCCTGCGTGGGCAACATTCAAGGACACGCCCACCATTTGACCACAACTGCTAATCACAATCTGCTCGCGATTTTTTTGCACTTACATGTACATTGTATTTTCGTAGTGGGGAACGGCCCTTACGCTGTGAGGTCTCCTGGTAGCCCTTGGCATCCACTGTACCCTAATGACACACACCAGTGGACGCCTATCTCCCTGGCAGGGCCTCAGCAGGCCGCACTCGGCCTTGAAAGAGAGCATCTACGTGTACATGTACTCTATAGCTAATGTACAGTGTAGGTAAAGCTATGATGTGCTCCAGTGCCTACCCGTGCATGGATCTGGTCTGGCAATCATTTGCAGGCTTCGCCGATTTTTAGGAACGCAGACACGTGTGTGAATGCTTGGCACTATCCTGAGATGGAATCGATGTGCAGTGTAGCAGTCTCCTGTTGACGGGCAGTCCAAACAGGACATTTTTTTCCTCACAAGACCTTGATCACACATTTGGCCTTGATCACACAAGTGTCTGAGAAAGGTCCTGTCAAGTGTCTGAGAAAGGTGCCATCAGGTGTCTGAGAAAGGTGCCTTCAGGTGTCTGAGAAAGGTCCTGCCAGGTGTCTGAGAAAGGTCCTGCCAGGTGTCTGAGAAAGGTCCTGCCAAGTGTCTGAGAAAGGTCCTGCCAAGTGTCTGAGAAAGGTCATGTCAGGTCATGTGTCTGAGAAAGGTCCTGCCAGGTGTCTGAGAAAGATGCCATCAGGTGTCTGAGAAAGCTGCCGTCAGGTGTCTGCCTAAGGTCCTGTCAGGTGTCTGAGAAAGGTCCTGTCAGGTGTCTGAGAAAGGTCCTGTCAAGTGTCTGAGAAAGGTGCCGTCAGGTGTCTGAGAAAGGTGCCGTCAGGTGTCTGAGAAAGGTGCTGTCAGGTGTCTGAGAAAGGTCCTGTCACGTGTCTGAGAAAGGTCCTATCAGGTGTAAGAGAAAGGTCTTGCCAGGTGTAAGAGAAAGGTCCTGTCAGGTGTCTGAGAAAGGTCCTATTAGGTGTAAGAAAAAGGTCCTGTCAGGTGTAAGAGAAAAGTCCTGTCAGGTGTAAGAGAAAGGTGCTGTCAGGTGTCTGAGAAAGGTCCTGCCAGGTGTAAGAGAAAGGTCCTGCCAGGTGTAAGAGAAAGGTCCTATCAGGTGTAAGAGAAAGGTCCTGTCAGGTGTAAGAGAAAGATCCTGTCAGGTGTAAGAGAAAGGTCCTGTCAGGTGTAAGATAAAGGTCCTGTCATGTGTCTGAGGAAG
Organism: Luidia sarsii; assembly: GCA_949987565.1. Taxonomy (NCBI): domain Eukaryota; kingdom Metazoa; phylum Echinodermata; class Asteroidea; order Paxillosida; family Luidiidae; genus Luidia; species Luidia sarsii. Next base: position 7,105,158 of record OX465109.1, read on the forward strand.
GTCCTGTCAGGTGTAAGAGAAAGGTCCTGTCAGGTGTCTGAGAAAGGTCCTGTCATGTGTAAGAGAAAGGTCCTGTCAGATGTCTGAGAAAGGTCCTGTCATGTGTCTGAGAAAGGCCCTGTCAGGTGTAAGAGAAAGGTCCTATCAGGTGTAAGAGAAAGGTCCTGTCAGGTGTAAGAGAAAGGTCCTGTCAGGTGTAAGAGAAAGGTTCTGTCAGGTGTAAGAGAAAGGTCCTGTCAGGTGTAAGAGAAAGGTCCCGTCATGTGTAAGATAAAGGTCATGTCAGGTGTCTGAGAAAGGTCCTGCCAAGTGTCTGAGAAAGGTCCTGACAGGTGTCTGAGAAAGGTCCTGCCAGGTGTAAGAGAAAGGTCCTGTCAGGTGTCTGAGGAAGGTCCTGTCAGGTGTAAGAGATAGGTCCTGTCATGTGTCTGAGAAAGGTCCTGGCAGGTGTAAGAGAAAGGTCCTGTCAGGTGTAAGAGAAAGGTCCTGTCAGGTGTCTGAGAAAGGTCCTGTCAGGTGTAAGATAAAGGTCATGTCAGGTGTCTGAGAAAGGTCCTGCCAGGTGTCTGAGAAAGGTCCTGCCAGGTGTCTGAGAAAGGTCCTGCCAGGTGTAAGAGAAAGGTTCTGTCAGGTGTCTGAGGAGGGTCCTGTCAGGTGTAAGAGAAAGGTCCTGTCAGGTGTAAGAGAAAGGTCCTGTCAGGTGTAAGAGAAAGGTCCTGTCAGGTGTCTGAGGAAGGTCCTGTCAGGTGTAAGAGAAAGGTCCTGTCAGGTGTAAGAGAAAGGTCCTGTCAGGTGTAAGATAAAGGTCCTGTCATGTGTAAGAGAAAGGTCCTATCAGGTGTAAGAGAAAGGTCCTGTCAGGTGTAAGAGAAAGGTCCTGTCAGGTGTAAGAGAAAGGTCATGTCAGGTGTAAGAGAAAGGTCCCGTCAGGTGTAAGAGAAAGGTCCCGTCAGGTGTAAGAGAAAGGTCCCGTCAGGTGTAAGATAAAGGTCATGTCAGGTGTCTGAGAAAGGTCCTGCCAGGTGTCTGAGAAAGGTCCTGCCAGGTGTAAGAGAAAGGTTCTGTCAGGTGTCTGAGGAAGGCCCTGTCAGGTGTAAGAGAAAGGTCATGTCATGTGTCTGAGAAAGGTCCTGTCAGGTGTAACTGTAAGAGAAAGGTCCTGTCAGGTGTAAGAGAAAGGTCCTTTCAGGTGTCTGAGGAAGGTCTTGTCAGGTGTAAGAGAAAGGTCCTGTCAGGTGTAAGAGAAAGGTCCTGTCAGGTGTAAGATAAAGGTCATATCAGGTGTCTGAGAAAGGTCCTGCCAGGTGTCTGAGAAAGGTCCTATCATGTGTAAGATAAAGGTCACGTCAGGTGTAAGAGAAAGGTCCTGCCAGGTGTCTGAGAAAATAATGTCCTGTCAGGTGTAAGTAAAAGGTCATGTCAGGTGTAAGAGAAAGGACCTGTCAGTTGTCTGACAAAGGTGCCATCGGGTGTATGAGAAAGGTCCCTTCAGATGTCTGAGAAAGGTCAGGCTATGTGTCTGAGAAAGGTGCCATCAGGTGTCTGATAATGGTCCTGGCAGGATTGAAACACCACACCCTCCTACTGCACAGTAAGTGTAAGAGATTTTGTATGCCAATTGGGAAATGTGAGCCAGTTAAAAAAAAAAGTGGTGAGCTCTGCCAAATTTAAGTCTTGTGGCCCAGTGGGGAGGTTGAACCCTGGTTGACCTTCCCCTCCAAGAATGCAATTCAATGAGGGTTTGCCGTACATGTACATGTGTGCTCAGTACTTTCACTGTAGCACGACTCCCGCTTTCTAGTGCAGTCGTCTGAACCACTTGACCGCCGAGTTGGGCGATGTCGTGTGGCAGATTCAAATAATGTATAGCGGCAGGTAGGGCCTACCACATTGCATCATTGATATTATGATGTTTTGCTTTGAGGAGAAAGTAATTCAATGAGGGTTTGCCCTACTCTCTTTCGTCGAGTAGGGCAAACTCTCATTGAATTACATTCTCCTTGATGCAAAACATCTTGTTACATGTATTTCTATACATATATACGGTACATAGTATGTTTTTATTATACAGTGTACCTACATGTACATACAAAAGTATACATCCATGCACAAGTTCATGTACATGTAAGTACATGTACTGTACATTGTAACGTACACGTACCGGGTACTGTATACATTACATTTTGTACGTACATGTATATACATGTATTGTACACATGTGCAATTGAACAATACATGTACATTTGTACATGTACATACATGTATGTACATGTACATAGTACAGTACATTGTATAGTCCCAGGAATCAGGACACAGCCTTTATCTCAGGCTTTGGTGTTTTTTTTTATTCTCCAAGACAAGGTTTTTTCTAGACAATTACATGTACATGTAACGGTATGTGTGTGGCTCTTTTCAGAGCCACACTCCTTCTCAAAAGAGACGAGTGTTACGTACATGTACAGTGTACATGTACATGTACGTGTACATTTTTTCAGAGCCACACTCCTTCTCAAAAGAGATGTGTTCCATGTAAATGTACATGTACGTGGTGTCAATACAAACCTTCCATCTTCTGTTCAGAGATGTATCATAAGGGGATACAGTACATGTACATGATGTATACGTATGTACCATACCATACATGTACATGTACTGATAGATTGCCTGTGTGTATTGTGCACGAACACCCAGCCCTCATTCCCGCTCACGTTCCTGCCCTTCTCTTCGGCTCTGATGGGCAGACTGGCGGTTGCCAGGTCGGTCTAGATTAGTCCTCAGGCCGAAGCCCTGTACATGTATGCTCGGTTGGGATACGTGGCAATCAGCAATTGATCATAGAGGCCGCAGGGGAGAGGAGGAGGGGGAAGGGGTAGTGGGTGGTGGCAGAGAGGTTGCTGGTGAAGACTGGCCGGCCCCTAGCCCCGACGTTCATATGTTGGCTTGTTTAGCTTTGCCGCGGGAACGACAGAAACGGACGGACGGACGAACAAGGGCCGTCGGCAGGCTGTGCTTAGCTGTCATGACAAGTCATGAGCACACTGCTCACTGTGTGTGTACGGTACACAAGTCACACTTCACACCCCTTGACGTGGTACATTGCTACGCCTACAGCGCGTGCACTTGCATTTAACATTCCTCCATAGTAGGCATGTACACATTTTCGACGTTTTCACGAAGCGGTGAATCATTTTGGAAACGTAACAACTGCGTACGGAACACGCCTCAAGACAGAAAACATGATCACTTGATGGTGTCAGCCTCATAGACTGTGGTATCACATCAACACTTTTTACTCTACCCCTGGAATCAAAAGACTGCTGAACATCCATTTCAAAGCTCTAGGTTAATATGGCTCAAAGTGTTTTTTTCAAAATTTAGCTTCTTCTCTGCTGAGTTGGTTGATTTGCCAGACCATGGGTACATGTACATATATTCGCCAGATTATGTGCATGTGTACAGTGTACATGTACATGTACACACTGTGTACAACGTACAAAATGTACATATTATTATGTGCATTCAACACATAAATTTGTTGTACATGCTCACGTACATACATGTACACAATGTACAATGTACATGTACAGTACATACGTGTTTATGTGCAGACATCATTGGAACTTGACAGTGTACAATGTCATTTGTACATACGTACATGTACCAGTATATCATGTACCGATACGTATAAATGTACATGTACATGTACACGTACGTACATTATGTGCTTACACGAGTATACTTGAAACATTTGATTTACATACATGTGTACATGTGTACATGTACATGTACATGTATACATGTACATGTATACATGTACATGTAAGTACATACATGTAAGGTACTGTACATAAATGTGGACAGTGTACAGTACCGGTAGGTGTACGTCATGTACACGTACTGTACATGTACATTACATGAACACGTACATGTACATGTACATGTACATATAAGATCTGAGTTGCACAGGAAACTCATAATCTACAGCAATGCATGTACACGGTGTGATGTACATGTACAATAACAATTCGCAACTGTAAAGTTATCTGCAAATGTAATGGATCCATGATCCATCACATTACATGTACATGTACATGTACAGTGTACACTGTACACCATGGAGCTAGATACCGGTACATGCACAGTAGTGTGTGGTCACACCGTGTCATCTTTCAGTCTTCCCCCACAGCACACATGTTGTGCAATTGTGCCCAGATGCCATGGCACCTTCCCTACTCAATGTACAATGTATCAGTTACAAGCACAGCACTACACCACCCCCTGGGGAAGGCTCTCGAGTAGCGGTAGAAAATGACCGAGGAGATATTGGACGGATTTAATAGCCATTGTCAATATTTACTGTTCAGCAGGATTTGATATGTGAGGGTGGGTTGCACACTTGTGCAATATTACGCACATATGCAGGTATGTTAATGTAAGTACACACACAATATGTAACGTAAATGAAATGGAATATGTACACCTGCACATGTATTGTATGCACATGTGCTATTGTACTTTGAGTTACGGGTATAATGACCTGTGGACATGTACATGTACGTACGTGTATCATTTACATGTTGTGTACACTGTACAAATGTACAGTGTGTGTGTAACATGTACAGTACATGTTCAGTGTACATACATGTACATGTATATTGTGCACTGTACAACATTAACATGTGATCATTGAAGCAAAAATGTGTACATGTAATGTACAGTAGGAACTGTACATTTTATGAATTGTGCATACAGTACCTGTGAAAGCTGTTCATGTACAAATACACGTACAGTACATGTACCTTGTTGCAAATTCTCCCAGTATTGACGTTTTTAGGAGAAACAGTCATCTGTCAGCAGGTTTCCAATGGCCAACTGTCTCAAATGCTAGGTACATGTACAAGTTTGTGTACATGAACATGTACAATGACCAGACCACTTTCAATAACTCACAACAATCTGTAGTACAGTACTTAACTGAATACTTGTTTATTGCTTTATTAATTCCAGGTTTTGAAGTTGAACAAGATGGACTTCTAAGCAGTCGCCTCTTCCTACCTCACCTTGCCCTCCCCCCAGGTAAACCCGAAATCTGTCCCACGGGACTCGGCTGTCCACTCTGCGTGTCCACACCGGAACGTATCTGAGATGCCAAGATTGGGCTAGCGTTTGCTTAGAGCAGTAGATTTAGACTTGCTCAAGGTAGCTCAGTTGGTAGAGCACTGGTACGTGAAAACCAGAAACCAAGGTTCAAACCCAGTCAAATTTTCTTTTGCCCCCCCCCCCCCACAGCAAAGGTGTATACAGTAGTTGTCTATTTTATGCACCCCGCCCTCCACCCCATCCCCCCATCCCCCTCCACCCTCCCTCCCCCTCCACCCTCCCTCCCCCATCGGCCCTCCCTCCACCCACCCTCCCTCACCCCTCCCTCCCCCTCCACCCTCCCTCCCCTCCACCCTCCCTCCCCTCCACTCTCCCTCCCCCTCCCTCCCCCTCCACCCTCCCTCCACCCTCCCTCCCCCTCCGCCCCAATCCAGTCAAATGTTCTCTTCCCACCCCCTTGGCCCCTTCCCCAGCCCATCAAACATAGTTCACTACCAGCTAGGCACCACTAAAGCGTGGGCAGTGGCCCGGGTTCGAATCCTGATCCAGTCAAATTTTCTCTGTGCCCCCTCTGCAGCCTGCAGCGAAGTTCACTCTCAGGGCGCCATATCTTAACCCCTGGACAGCAGCTCAAGAGCACCGCCAGTGACCTTCAAGCTGGAGGCCCGGGTTCGAATCCCGATCGTCTCGTTCCATTTGAACTCAAGAGAGAACTAAGATCAAATTTAAAAAAAAAAAGAGAGTTTTTGTTCGTCTGGCCCGGCCATCTATTATGACCGATCGGGAGGTGCTCAAGAAGATGGCAGCGAATCCCGGCCTCAACGACCCGCTCCCCGACGTCCGGTCCTCCCAGGCCCAGCCACCGGCCCCCGTCCACGACCGGCTGGGCCTGGTGGGGGCGCTGCAGCAGCAGCTGCCCTCGCTGCGCCGGCTACGGCGCCTTTCCGTCCACGACCGGGCCAGCAGCGACTCCAACCTGGCCCACCCGGACCTGCACCGCTGGCCGCTGTCCAGCCTGGCCATCAGCCGGCACGAGGTCACGCTGAGGCCGGACGCCACCGTGGTGGTGTACTGGGACATTAAGGACAGCGTCAGTGCCAGTGACTGGATCGGGCTGTACCTCGAGGGTGGGTAGATCCAAACTTTCTTTTCTCAGCCGGCAAGCTACATGTACCTGTATTAGTACGTGAAACTTCAAATGTTGCGTGCGTACACAACATTGTGTTACGTAACTTGCGCAACATTTTGCTTCCTCTGCTGAATATTACTGAAAAGAGTCATTGTGGCCCAAGACTTTTGTAAGTTGCGTAACTTATATGCAACTTTTCTTGAAATCGGCTGCCGGGCCCTTTTTCAAAAACCCGGCTCAGGCTCAGGCTCTGGCTTTGTCTCCATTTTTTCCCGTCCAATTTTAAGTGCAAGGCATGAAAACTTGAGGCCTTTGGCTTCGTTTTTCAATGTTACACTGCATTTTGAGAAAAGTATCCAAAGCTTCAACTTCAACAAAGAACTCCAACCCAAAGAACTCCAAGCTTTTGGATGGTAGGGACGAAGCCGGAGCCGAAGCCAGAGCCGAAGCCTAAGCCAGGTTTTGGAAAAGGGCCCTGACTTCAGTTTCAAATGCCAGCGTAACCAGTGGCCTTGATAGGACGAGGGCCCAATTTTGCTCTGCTCAATTGCCAAGATTTTCTATAGGCACAAAAAGTCATGATTCATACGTACGATCACCTTGCCAACCCAAACTTCACCAATGTTTCACGGCAAGTAAAGAAGAGTGAAATACAAGTCCAATGCAGTTGACATCGCATCACATCCTGTTTACAAAAGGAAGATTTTCCTCGCTTAGCAGATTTTTCACGCTTAAGCGACTCCGTGAAATAGGGTCCAGCCTTCAAGCGTGCCCCTCTACAATTTTTGTTTTAATTCTAATTTCAGATTATATAACAAAATTGTATATCTGCCTTTACATTTGCCGTTGTCCTCCATGTCTCAGCGTTTCTGGATGTGTCTTGCTGCTCCTTGGTCCCTAATCATCCCTTTTGTTTGTGTTTTTGTGCTAGGCTGAACAGCAGAAAAGAGTCTTAAAGTTAAACAGTCCCTTTTGCATCCTGCAATTGAGTAATCATCAGCATGGGGTATTTACTGTACAGTGTGTTGTTTAGCTTTGTGTATAAAAGGCACCTTGAGTCTACATGTAGTGTACATGGTACACGTGTACATGTACTGCATCTCAGATACATGTATTTAATTATAGCACAATGTTTTGCGTTACGTCAAGCAAGGGCAAAACCTCATTGACCGTACTTTACAAATACCCATTATTATTATCATCATCGTTATGTTCCACACAACAGAATGAAAGATGTTATTTCCGTCCATGCTGGATTTAGCTCAGATCATGCGGCAACTTGAGGGTTTTCATTACCGGTATACACTGAGAGATACATGTACGTGTACTGTGGTAGCACTGTCAATTGTAACGGTTCTAGAATCTACTCATTGAAATTTGCGATGTCTCTTAATCTTTCTACCAGATAAATCTCGAAATCAACCTCACAGGCTCACCCCTTCCCAAAATTTCAACTTTGAAGTGCTCACTCAGAACTTTAGAATACATTAATATTATGGGTAATTCCATAAATCAGGGGTCCAATTTATGACATGTTGGTGTCCCCACTTACATGTACATTATGTACATGTACATGTACATTGTAAGGCCTAAACATTCATCTTTCCTGCATACGTGTACATGTAACATTATAACTACTGTACCAGTAAACATGCACATTGTACATATGAACAGTACACAATGTTATACAGTACATGTACCTGTCAACAGCACTGTTGACATGTACTTTTTAATCAACAGAACGTTTAATTTATTGATTGATTGATTTGTTTCTTCTTTAGACTGGGTGTCCCATTCAGTGCTTGCAAAGCACTGATCTCCCATATGGGTCCCGGTAATAATAAGAAAATACCGTACATTTAATATAAAAAAATAAAACACTTTTTTATGTAAAAGAATTACGTTGCATACAATAGTTAAAATTGGTTAACAAAGCTTTGGACTGATGTGAGAAAAGGATTTTTTTAACCCTGCTGGAATGTTATTCCAGGCTTGAGCACCACGATATTGAAAGGTATTTCTACCAGCTTTGGTTCTAGGAAGTGGTAGTACAACATTCCCATTAGTGCTTGATCTTGTGCGATGTGAGTGATGTTCGTTGACCCTACTGAAATTGACCCTAAGATAAGTTGGAACCAAACCTGCTTAACATTTATTAATCATTGTGCTAAGATGTAAATCCCTTCGTTCATGTAGAGTTTTCCAGCCCAGGTGATTAAATGTCCCACTTAGTGGATGTTCTACATACATGTACATTGACATGTATATGGAGCATTTAAAACAATTCATCCTGCCCTGTTGAGAAGTTTGTCAATATGTTGTTACAACATTAAATAAAGGAAAGCTGAATGGTTTAACTAGTACATGTTTGTACAGTACATTGTATGTAAGTCGGGACACAAAAATGTCACACATTGGACCCAGGATTTATGGAATTACCCATTATGATTGCATACTAAAGTGACGCCATATTCCTAGAAATCGGAATACGTGCCTATTTGCACGTACAGCTGTATGACATCAGCACTTCTTCCAAAAAATTATGAACGGTTTTGTTTTCTTGCGACTCTAAATAAATACATGTGTATCCACGGGCTAGTGGATGTGTTTACACACAGTCCCTGCAGCTCATCGATTTCATTTATGATGAGTAATTTGTAATTGTGTACAGGTACAGGTACAGTACTTGGCTGACAAGAGATACAGTACATGTACTTACTGATAATATGTACCGGTATATGTGTAAATGTAAAGTAGACGATGCTTGGAACAGCGGACGTACATGTACATGTACAATAGACTGTTTAAGGTACCTGTAGGAGTTTGGACATTGCAAATAAAATTGTTCAAAGTACAAGTGTGAATATGTGAACCCTACATGTATGTGTACATGTACACTTGTACATGTACATGTTGTGTACAGTGTATGTGTACACCGGCACTTGTACGTACATGTAGTACACATGTGCATAGTATGGTACCGGTAAATGTACATGTACAGTACAATACATGTACATGTACATGTACATGTACACATGTACATGTACACATGTACATGTACACATGTACATGTACACATGTACATGTACACATGTACATGTACACATGTACATGTACACATGTACATGTGTATGTACAGGTGTATGCATACAGGTGTACTTGCACATGTACACACATGTACGGCTCCTGATAGTGATCAGTTGTTCACATGTACTGTACATTGTACAGGTACATGTACTACTGTACTGACCGGTACATGTGCATATACATGTATATGAAGATGTACATGTACATGTACATGTATAGTACACAAACATGTACATGTACACCGTACATGTACACATTACTGCAGGTACAGTAGTACATGTAGTACTACACAAACTGTTTGTGACGCATACGTACAGCTGCCCTTTGCACCGGTTCTCACAAAGTCCACACCAAATAACCTCAGAAAAGCGTCTGTGAATCTGCATCTGCATCCATTCACAAATACTGTACAGTTGGCCTCCGTAGGCAGTAGACATCCCACACACATGGACTGTACTGTCTGTAGGCCTACCATACTCTACAATAGACACAGGGTCATTAGTAGAGACAGCTGCGCATAAGGGCAGCTTTACTCTCTCTCCCATCCATCCTGAACAAAGGATTTGGGCAGTCATGCGAAATGGAGTTATACGAGTACGAATACACGTATGGTAAGACCATCAAAGATATATAAACATTTATGGATAATACTTTTCCATGGAAACCAAGTCTGCTCTTTCTAATGCTCTTTCTTAGTGTTTGGACAATTCTAGATTAAATAAAAGTTCAGATGGCCTATTGAGTATTTTTATGATCCTAGCAGGATCCTCCTCAAAGGTACATGTACATTTTATAGAAAGGTCCCACAACTTCTACAAGGATTCTGAATTTTTCAAATTTGTATTGAAAATGTGAGAAAATGTGGATGAAGCGTCTTCGGACTATTCAACCACATGGTCTCAACATCCAGGAGGGTAATGACTAACACCATGCAGCTTTCTGATAATCCTTCTTTTGTGTTCACTCCTCCACACTTCTCTCTTTGATCTTTCCCCCTCTTCTCGCTAATCCCTACCCTACTCTTTGGCCTTCCTTTTGATCTCACCCAGCCAGCTTTACTCTATGTCCTTTGTTTCTCATCCGTGTCCTATTCACTCTCTTCCCCCTTCATTCGTGTACATGTCTGTTTTGTCACTCTACCTTTGAGAAAAGTTCCTGCTAGGATCGAAACATCAGGCCCACTAAATTTTGAGATTTGTGTTATTTTTTGGTAAATTACAGAGTAGGCCTACATTTTACAATTAATTACTAAAAAAAAATTGTTGAATTTATGACAAACAAAATAACTTTCCCTTTTACCAATACCATGTCTGAAAAAAAGTGAGCATTTAATTTTGTTTTTGCATTTTTTCTCATGACATGGTTGACGAATATTTATTCAGCCAAAACTTAAGCAGGATGTGTTATTTTATTTAAGATGAGTTCTTGGGTAATACCTTGACAAAGTACGGAAGCGATTTTTTAACCTTAGCAAGTGGTCAGTTTCCTCAATTCTCACAGATTTTGAGGGCCTGACATTTCGGTACGAGGACCTTCTTCAAAGGCCAAGAAAGCCCCTGTTTGGTTTGGAAATGTCAAACCCTCTGAATTTTTTGAAATTTGTATCCTGATGGTCCTTGTGTCGCAAGTGTTTGTTCAGTAATATGCATTTGGATGGTCCAGGTGGAAAATACCGCTCCGTTTTTTTTCTTCAAAAAAATTTCATGAGCAGCTTTGGTGAGTACCGCACCATCCAGCCAAATACATGCGAGAAGCAAATCGGAATCATAATATACATTAAAGAGGGGTCTCAAGATGATGGGGCAGTAATCAGTGCATGGATGTGAATTGCAAATACAGAGGAGATGAGCTCTTGGTGTAGTCTGATACACTGCATACTGCATAGTCTGCCATGAGGATCACTCAGTCTAATGGACTCATGCATACAGTACAGTCCATGTACATTGTACATGTACATGTGCAGTCCTGTACTTGTACATGTATACGTGTATGTACATGTACATGTACAGTACACACATATTTGTAGACCTTCCGTACCGGTACATGTAGACTGTAGTCCAATAGTTTGAATAGGTATCCACAGGGAAATTGCAAAGGTTTACATGGTTTATAGGTCTCCACAAGGTTTTCACAAAACTGGTATAAATTTGGAAATACAGCACTTGGTGTTCTTGTAAAGTCTCAAAAATGGAAAATAATGTGATGGGTAAGAATCTGTCGCAAATCAAAGCGTTATGTACATAAGGGACATACAGGATACGGTCCACATTTCTACCCAGGAAAGTGTTTGAAAACATTGTTTCTCACTCGGTTGTGTAGTGCACGAGAACAAAGCAATGTATTTACATGCAATAATGCATGCAAAACATATCCATGCGTACATGTAGGTAAAGAAAATGTCACGTCAATCAGAGCAAACTCTCATTGAATTGAAAAATGTACACGTACATGTATATGTACATGTATACACAGTACATTGTGTACATGTACATGTACAGTGTGTGTACATACACTGCCGTGCAAATGTTATTACGCACCCACAACAAAAATATGCTTCGTGTTTTTTACCCGATTAAATAATGGATAATCACTTTCAAAATCATACCTGTCTCTTGAGTGGTATATCTATTGGAAATTAGCGATATTTTAATGACACAATTATGCTTTATGTGTGGTTTAACGTTGCGACGAAAGTGTGTCGCGAAGTTGCTCTTTTTGCACGTAATTCAGAGGGTGTTTCTTAGTGGAAATATGATTATTACTGATTAAAAGAATGACTCCAGACACAGGTTTGATAGTTTAGTGAACTTCTGTGATTTTTCAAAGTGAATTCTTGAGTTGAAAATGTTGCAATGGGTGCGTAATAACATTTGCACGGCAGTGTACATGTACATGTAATGTGCAAGCCTTGCCTTTCTCAGCAAGTCCACCCACTCCTCCCCCCCCCCCTACTTCCATCTTCTCAGACAGCATCAGTCACTGTCAAGATTCATGCCCAGGGAGAGGAGCAACACGATCCCCTAGCGCAGTCTGACCACGTCTGGTGCCCCCTTCCCCCGCGTACGAGGCGCATCAGGGGAGACGCTGGCAACCCGCAGGTGCCAGACTACGTCGTCACTCCCAGCCCTAATTGGTTCCTCCAATTTCAATTGCCAATACAGCGCTCATATTTTGGAGATCAAACTGTAAACAAACCCTCAGCTGCAATGCACAGTGCATTTGCAATATGTAAATGTGCACTGTACTGTCATATTCTGTATTACAGTACATGTCAATGTACATGTAAGTGCCATGATGTATGTGGGGAAAATATGCATGTACCGGTACATGTACCGGTATTTGCACATGTACATTTATGTATACATACAATTTTTTATGCCAAATAACCTTTGGAATTGTCTGGGGCCAGTTGGAGACCGACCCCAGCTTGTCTGATTGGCCAGTAAAAAAAAAAAAAAAAAAAATATTCAATTCTGTGCAAAAATGGTGCTAACCTGTTCACTGACTAAAAAAATACCAAATCCCAATATCAAAAATTAGGAAGGGCCGATGTTTCGATCCTAGCAGGACCTTTCTCAAAGGCAGAAAGGTCCTGCTATACATGTACATGTACATTGTACATGTAGGATGTACAAATGTAGACGTCAAATCCTCCTAAGTCTGAAGTAAAATACATGTACAGTAATGAAATTAAAGCTTGCTATTTTAATCAGATATCAACAGTTGATATCGGAGCCCAATTTTTCTGACGGTGACTGCGCAAGAAAAACACACGAGACAGCCGGTCCAGTGTGGTCATCCATATATGCACTGCAGCTGACTGACTGCTGAAATCATTGGACTCTGTCCATGGTCAGCAGATATTTCAGCCTCCTTGTTTGTAATTATCAAGTGCAGTATTGTTACATGTAGTGTACTTACAGGTTACTGTACAATGTACATGTACGGTACTGTACATGTGTACATGTATGTTCATTGCCCTTTGGATGTCAGTTGTAGAGAGAGTGTCAAGGCCACAGCATATATGATGAATGAACACAAGGCACTCTACATGTGGGGCACGTTCGCAGTCAATTAATTTAAGGGAACTAAGATTATGGCACGTACAGTGTACATGTACTGTGTGTATTGATTCCACATGTATGCTCCTCAGGTACATACGTACATGTACATGTACATGTAAAGTACATTACTGTACATGAGCTCATTTCGTGTGCCAGGTTTAGGATGCGAGCCATAACCATGATTCATTGCACACACCTGAACATGAAGGTGAAGATGCAACAAGTTGCTAGTTAATAAGATACTGTACAGTATGAACAAATGTACGTTAAGCTTGGGCGGTTCTCCCGGTTCCAAGTGGAACCGCGGTTCCAAAATGGGAACCGGAACCGTGGTTCCGCTTTTTTTTGGAACCGGGTACCCGCTTTGGACGGTTCCCGCTTCAGAGGAACCGGTTCCAAACTCTGTGGCCAGCGCGGCCCAGCGCACATTTAGCGAACACGCAGTCACGCAATGGCCTGGCCCCAACCATGGATAACTTATGCAATGTTGGTTTGTACATGCACAGTGCAATGGGTGCATGACACATGTACATGTACAATTTACTTTGTATGCCTGTAAATTCACAACAATCGAACGCAGGCTGCTACTGTGGTACTGCACGTGGCAGCAATAAGCAACGCATTGAATGACCCCATTCGATCGTGGATAATTCTGTACGCATACATTGTACTACAGCCTACACGCACTGTACTTGTGTTGCCATGTGGTGCAAGTCTGAGTAGGGCTCCCAAGCATGTGTGATTTCATCAGTATTTCATCGGCTACCAATGCCCAATCACGCGATTCTTTTACAGACCACATGGTTGTGACGGGTTCACTTGGCTCCCTAGGCAGAGATATATTTATCTCGTCTTGTTACTTGTGTTCTTACATTGTTCTGCACGTACATACGGCCGGACTCGCGCGGCTCCAGCGTAGGACTCGGCTATTGCACGATTGCATTGGACTCGGACCCGGTTCCTTCGCGGGGGGGAGGTACCAGATTTGGAACCGGGTATTTGGCTCGGGAAGTGTCCCAGCTTTGGAACCGGGTATTTGGCTCGGGAAGTGTCCCAGCTTTGGAACCGGGTATTTGGCTCGGGAAGTGTCCCAGCTTTGGAACCGGGTATTTGGCTCGGGAGGTGTCCCAGCTTTGGAACCGGGTATTTGGCTCGGGAGGTGTCCCAGGATTGGGACCGGTCCCAAGTTTGGAACCGGGTAATTGGCTCGGGAGGTGTCCCAGGAATGGAGTTTCGGTACGGCGTGGCGTGGGGTGGGGTTCGTGTATTGCTATGGCAGCGGATTCGGTACAGCGTTGTGTGGGGTGGGGTTCGTGTATTGCTATGGCAGCGGATTCGGTACGGCGTTGTGTGGGGTGGGGTTCGTGTATTGCATGGGAGCGGATTCGGTACAGCGTTGTGTGGGGTGGGGTTCGTGTATTGCATGGGAGCGGATTCGGTACGACGTTGTGTGGGGTGGGGTTCGTGTATTGCATGGGAGCGGACTCGGTACGGCGTGGGGTGGGTTGGGGTTCGTGTATTGCATGCATGGCAGCGGATTCGGTACAGCGTTGTGTGGGGTGGGTTCGTGTATTGCTATGGCAGAGGATTCGGTACGGCGCGCCGCGTTGTGTGGGGTGGGGTTCGTGTGTTGCATGGGATCGGGAGCAGATTCGGTACAGCGTTGTGTGGGGTGGGGTTCGTGTATTGCACGGGATTCGGGACAGTGTTGGGTTCGAGTTTTGCGTGGGATTCGGGACCACGTGCATCTCGGGGTATTGCGTGGGATTCGGGACCACGTGCGTCTCGGGGTATTGCGTGGGATTCGGGACCACGTGCGTCTCGGGGTATTGTATGGGATTCGGGACGGCGTGGGGCTATGATGTTGCACGGGATTCGGGACGGCGTGGGGCTATGGTGTTGCACGGGATTCGGGACCGCGTGGGGCTATGGTCTTGCACGGGATTCGGGACCGCGTGGGGCTCGGGATCGCGTACGTGGGGCCCCGGTGTTGCTCGGGATTCTGGACTGCGTGGGGCTCGGGTATTGCTCAGGATTCGGGACCGCGCGGGGCTCGGGTATTGCTCGGGATATGGGACAGTGTTGGGTCCGAGTTTTGCGTGGGATTTGGTACCGACACGGCTATTTGCGCTAGCTGTCGGCTCCAGCGATTGCTGGTGTTTGAATCGGGGACTGCAGGCGTTGGAATCGAGGACTCGGGAAGTAGCCACGTGGTACATTTTGTCTGTAGCGTACCTGCCGAAGTTATCCAAGTTACCTGGCCAACCATGCTGGCGCGCGTCCAATAAACAACCAAAAGGTAATGGCTTGACCCTTCCACTTTCTACGGGTGAATTTACTCAAAGGGTTTTATTCCCTGTTCTTAATATGCCATGCAGAATTGCTTTTGAATAGAGGATCGTAAAATCTAAACATGTTTTCAAATCTAAATCTATATCAATCTACGGTTTATTCATCGGTCTACAGAAATTATTTTTTCCATCGAAATGAAATCAAATCACCCCTTTTTTAAGAATGGGAAGACCCGAGTTTGGGTTTGGATGATTCCATTCGTTTAACGGTTTCGTTATTGAACCGCGTTGTATTTTCCGTTAAAAATATTGGGCAAATGAGCAGCCAAACAATTCAAGCAAATCTTTTAAACATGTCTCATACATCCTATTGATACATAAATGACAATCAGACTGCCAAACCAGCATTCGGTATACTTTATCAATGCATTGAAGCAAAATTAAGTCGCCATAAAAGACGCGCATGTAGTTGAACCTTCCAAGCTCATGGCGGCGTCTGCGAAACCGCGCTCACTGAGGTCTTTTTGTTTTTTATTAAATCTTATGTTTTTCTTTGTTTTTTAGGAACCGGTTCTATCTCGGAACCGCGGTTCCTAACTGGAACCGGAACCGGTTCCCAAAATCCTGGAACCGCCCAAGCCTAATGTACGTACATGTACATGTAATGTACCGGTATGTACATATAGTACTGTACATGTACATACATGTACAGTACGGTACTGTACATATTCATGTTGCACCTGTTCACATATTCACGTACATGTACCGTACATTACACATACATTGTGTACATGTACATGTATTACATGTGTACAGTATACACATGTACATGAACTGTACCTGTATGTACGTGTAACTTACATGTATCCTCTAGGCCTACATCTACATGTATAGTACCTTTCACATTACATTCTACATGTACATGTAAGTACTCGTAGTACTGTACATGTACATGTACCACTAAACTTGTATGTATTTTGTACTGTACAAATGTACATGTACATGTACAAGTACACGTGTATCCTCTAGGCCTACATGTACCTTTCACATTGCATTCTACATATATGTACTGTACTAGTACTGTACATGTAGCACTAAACTTGTATGTATTTTGTACTGTACATGTGGTGATGTACCATACAAATGTACATGTACTGTACATGTAAATGTACATACATGTACGGTACATGTATGTTCAGGGTATACGGTTACTATGTGCAGTGTACGTACATTTTGTACAGGTACATGTACCGTACATGAATATTATGGACATTATGCATCTACAAGGTACATGTACTACAGGCTACATGTACATGCATGTAGCTGTTGCCATGACGAATTTCCCAAAATATCAGGCTCAATAACATCCGTAACAAGCCATCCCCTCCCTCGACCCCTCCTCTCTCCCCCCTCTCTCCCCCCCTGTATAGTGATTTATACAATATCTTCCGGATGAAATTTCAATCAAATTACATACATGTAACCCTTCCCTCAAGTAACGTGCACTCAAATCCCCAGCCTCCTTTATCCCCTCTTAAAATATCCTCCCAAACGCACACAAGACTTGCGCAAGTTTAACACCGTGCATCCCGCTTTCCTTTTGTGTTCATTGATTGACAAGCAAAACTAGGGACCATACTGTCATTTCCGGTACATGTACCGTACATTGTAGATCAGTACCTTTGTTCAATTTATTACATGGACATGCATTGACCAAAACGGAAAAAAAAAAGAGAGAGAAAGGATAGGGGGAAATAAAGGCAGATATATTTTTAAAAGTTAAACCCCTTGAAGGTAAGATGACTGTTAGAAGATTTAGCAGGAAGTCTCATTAAGTGGACATCTTGACGATGTGTTCGACCCCCCCCCCCCCCCCGTTCCCCTGTCAGAAAACGGACAAAAAATGAAAACCAACTGCTGTAAGTAGGCACATCCTCTTCACAGTGTGGTGAGGGGGGGTTGGCAAGGGGGAAGGGGAAGGGGAAAGAAAGGGAGAGAGAAGAGAACGGAGTAGAGGAAGTGGAAGGCGAGGGAGGAATGAGGAAGGCTCGCGACAATTGAGCAATGGACCCTTATCAGTGCAGCAGTGGTCAGGCGACGGGTGCAGCTAGGCGACGGTTTAGGCGTAGATCTGAACCCAAAGGTAACGGTACCCAGGGAGAGAGGGGAGAGTGATATCTGGTTGTTGTTGTTTTGTTTTGTTTTTTTCTCCAGCGACTTAGCGGCCAAATGGCGGTTGGAACTGCCTTGGTTGGGGGCAGTTGGAGGCTACCCCCAGCTCTCCTGATTGGTCAGTTGGGAAAGCCCCCTAAAAATTCAAAAAACGCAGGCGGTCTCAACCCAATACCACTTGTAGAAATTTTAGAAAAGCAGTAGACAGTATATTTCAGATTTCTGCCTGTGAGAGTTCAAAGAAACATTCTGAACTTTTCTGGACAGCTAAACAAAAACCGGGAATGAGAGCTCCAGCATAAACACAGAGCAAGGCTCCGTTGGGTAAACTGGCCTTCATGTGGTGATTTCTTTGCCTTGCCTTCTGTCAACCATGGAGGATGTGTCAACTAATCAGTGTGATGTTCAGTTCACATTCTGTACGCTTTGCAGTAGGCTACTGTACACATACATGTACATTGTACATGTTGATGTACATGCACATTACATGTATGTGTACATACTGTCCATTGTTAGTGCATTTTGTTTATGTACGGTACATGTACATTGTGTACACTGTGCATTTATAAGTACAAATACATGTATACGTACATACATGTAATTGTGTACATGTACATGTACAGTTGTATGTACAATGTACATGTACATGTACACTGTACTTCAGTACTTGCATGTACAAATGTAATTTGCAGTACATACATGTACCGGTATGGTACAATGTACATGTACATACACAGTACATATATGTATATAAATTTAACATTTATATAATTTAAATGATTTTGCCTGTACAATGCATCTGCAATAATGATAATAACGCCTTACATGTACATGTACTGTATGTATAACCTCAAAACGCTTTACAAACACAGTTCCACAAAAGAAAGTGATGAACAAAGATACTGTACATGTACTGATATACATGTACTATTACATTAAAAATAAACTACATGTACAATCCCAAAACCTATTAAGTATACATGTCAATAACGCGAAGGTACTCACATGTACTGGTACATGTACATGTACATGTATGTGGTTTACTTGCTTTCGGTTCTCAATTATAAAAACAAAAAGCGCTGTACATGTACAATAGTCTACAAAGTATGGTCATGAAGTGGTGCATACTATAGTCAAAATAAATGCCATTTACCATAATCTTACAGTTCTTACCGTACATGTACATGTACTGTATACTGTACGTACAGGTACAGGTACATGTACTAGGTATACATGTACTAGTATACAGTACAACTGTGTACATGTACATGTATAGGCCTACATTGGACTTGTATCACGTACTGGTACATGTATACATGTTATGTTCAGTATGTCTTTACCTTTCAATGGAAAGCACACTATTTTTGCAGCCTCGCATTCATACATTGTATGCACATTTACCATGTTTACTTTACATGTAATGTACTACAGGTACATCATACACACTGTAGATCAAAAGCCACTGACAAGTTCACTGTCCAATATTGTGTACACTCAATTGCTTACACTGGCCTGTGGCCTTCCTGCATTCAGGTCAGACCATATCCAGTGTACGGGTGTATGTAAATGATAATGTGCACTGAATTTCTCTTTTAGAAAACAAAAATATATGCTCCGGATTTCTTTGGGTGAAGTTTGTGTACTGTACAGGCACATGTACTGTATGTAAAGTACAGTACATGTACAGTACTGGTACATAGTACAGTACAGTATGCATGTACAGGTGTATGTGAACATCTATGGTTATACCCACCACATACAGTGTAGGCCTAGAAAGTAGAAACTTAAAAAAAAAAAAAATTGAGGGCCTGATGTTTTGAACCTTTCTCAGGGCCAGAAGTGGAAATGCCCCTGCTGAAATGTTGCTACGGAAACCATCAGTGCAGCAGTCGCAGCACCTTTGTTTTTGTTCACTCCCCCGGTCGATGGGACTCTCCATCAACCCGTTTGATTGAATTGAACTTGCCTTTAACCCCCGAAGGCCCTCTTGCAGGGTTTCAGTCCAAAACACGGGGGCTCGAGGAGGCCTTACCTGCATGCTCTGCTGGGTTGAGCAGGTGCAGTGCTGGTTTCAGCCGGGTACAGTGTAGTTGGGGACAACTGCATGTACATGTACATTTTAAACAAGTTGTACATTACAAATGTACATTGTACATGTACATGTACATGTGTATTGGTAATGTAGGGTGGACGTGCAAACTGAGGACAACCATGTGCAGCAATACGTTACTGGCATCAGCAGGCCACTTTTAGTTGTCACTTTTGTTGCTGCTGTTGCTGTTGCCACTTGTTGCTGTTATTGCTACTTTTGCTAGTACCGTTGTGCATTGGTGATGTTGCTGCTGTTGTTGCTGTTGTTACTTTTGTTGCTGTTGTCACTGCTGCTGTTGTTGCCGTTGTTGTTGTTGCTGCTACTGTCACTACTGTTATTTCTCTTGACTACTACTGACATTTTTGTCCTCCCTTTTCTTTTCCATCTTTTTTAACAGCTTCATCGTTGTCCTTATCTTGGGCTTTGTCTTCATCTCCATCTCAATCTTCTTCACTGTCTTCTCCATCTCAGTCATCTTCACTGTCTTCTCCACTGCCTCATCTCCCTGGTGTTTCTTCTTCTCTGGCACCTCTTCACCTTCCTCTTTCTCTACTTCATTCCTCATTCCTCTTAGCACTAGCCCAACGGTCATTGTCTATTAAAAACAGCTGCGGGCTAGTGAAATGGCCCACTTTGCTAGCCCGTCGGACTAGTAAAAAGTAGACAGCGGTGTGGCGGCAAAAACCGATGCGGGCGGGGATGAGAAAGTAGAAACTAATAATTTACTTGACAGTCTACATGTAATAACCTTGTGTTAAATTTAATATTAATTATACAGGGTTAGTAAAACTTGCTGCAGGCTAGCAAAAAAACTGAGTTTACTAGCCTGGTGGGCTAGTTAAAAAAACAAATTAAGCTCGAGGCTTGCCTGTCCTTCTCATCCTCCACCTCAGTCTTCTCCCTTTTCCCCTTCTCCTTCTCCTAACAAATCCATAATGTATCTTTAAAAAAACAGATTAATCAACCAATTTCTTCTTCGTTTTTCCTCTTTTTTTTTTGCAATGCAGGTGAGAGTTCGCCCGCCAACTTCCAGAGTTTCAAGAACCAGGGCCTGAGTGCCACCCACAAAGGGCAAATAGTCTGGCACATGGACCAGGAGACGTGTTTCCAGAAACGTGAGCCTCTCCATTTTTGTTTTTCTCTGTAAAAAAGCTGCATCCATCCACCATGTGGTCAAACCAAAACTGAAACATTTATAAGTGATACATGTATACATACATTGTACACAAATGTTGCCAACTGCTTACTGACTAAAATTACCAAAATGCAAATTTCAAAATTTAGTGGGCCTATTGTTACGATCCTAGCAGGACCTTTCTCAAAGGCAGGACCTTTCTCACTCTGCCTTTGAGAAAGATCCTGCTAGGATCGAAACATTTATAAGTGAGAAAAAAAAGGCAAAATTAAAGATTTCAAAAAGAGGTGATATGATATTTTGACGTCAAGGAGAAATGTAATTTATTGATTTTTTTTTATGAGTAAAAGTAGCGTGGTAAGATCAGTGTTTTGCCCGATTGCCCGGTGGAAAAAAACGTGTATGTAGGCCTACTTGTACATGAAGAAGTGTGTATGCAGTGCTACTGATACACCCAGTAGGACAAAACCCACATTGTATTTGATTTCAAAAGTGTTTACAATCTTTACGCCCTCCCACAAGGGATAATTTTCCTTCAGAGTTCAGACCACACTGTGTGCTTCTTGGAAAAGCAATGTGTTACCGCACTCCGGATGTTTTGGTGTTTCAGCTCAAGATTAACCATTAGCGTAGGAGTTAACGATAGATCATGTTGCCTGTCTGGATCAATTTGGTCACTAATCTGGTTTCAGGAAGCCCCCATCTCCCTCCCTCCCTGCCTCCCTCCTTTCCACCCTGTCTCCCTCCCTCCCTGCCTACCTGCTTCCCTCCCTCCCCGCCTCCCTCCCTGTCTCCCTCACTCCCAGCCTGCCTGCCTGCCTGCCTGCCTGCCTGCCTGCCTCTCTCCCTGCCTGCCTGCCTGCCTCCCTCTCTCCCTGCCTCACTGCCTGCCTCCCTGCCTGCCTCTCTGCCTTCCTCTTTCCCTCCCTGCCTCCCTCTCTTCCTGCCTCCCTGCCTCTCTCTCTCCCTGCCTCCAGCTATCCCTGCCTCCCACTCTCACTGCCTCCCTGCCTCCCTCCCTCCCTGCCTCCATCTCTCCCTGCCTCCCTCCCTCCCTCCCTCCCTGCATGTCTGCCTCCCCTGCCTCTCTCCCTTCCTGCCTCCCTCCCTACATCCCTGCCTTTCTGCCTCCCTCCCCCTCCCTTCCCTCCTTGCCTCCCCCTTTCCCTGCCTCCCTCCCCACATTCATGCCTCCCCTGCCTCTCTCCCTTCCTGCATCCCTGCATCCCTACATCCCTCCCTCCCTGCCTCTCTGTCTCCCTCCCCCTCCCTCCCATTCCCTCCCCCTCCCTCCCCCTCCCTCCCCCTCCCTCCCCCTCCCTCCCCCTCCCTGCCTCCCTGCCTCCCTACATCCCTTCCTCCCTGCCTCTGTCTCCCTCCCCCTCCCTCCCATTCCCTCCCCCTCCCTCCCCCTCCCTCCCCCTCCCTGCATCCCTGCCTCCCTACATCCCTCCCTCCCTGCCTCTCTGTCTCCCTCCCCCTCCCTCCCATTCCCTCCCCCTCCCTCCCCCTCCCTCCCCCTCCCTCCCTGCCTCCCTCCCTCCCTCCCTCCCTGCCCCCCTGCCTCCCCGCCTCACTGCCCCCCTCCCTCCCTCTTCTTCCCCCTGTCCCATGTAGTCATGTCCCTGTGTAGAAGGGGGCCGTTAGTGTATTGGATTCCTTTGGGAGGAAAGAGTGGGATTGGAGCAAATTAGTTCCCCCTCTTTGAACTTGATTGGAAGGGATTTGCCAAGGTTAGAGGAAAAAGGAAGAACCCGCAGGCCACAGCAGAGGGTCATGATTACATGTAGTCATCCTTCATAGCCCAGCTGAGTAGAGCCCAATTGACTAGGTATGACTGTACATGTACACTACGTACCATGGCAGGGGCTGAGGCTTGTGACTCCCAGTTTGCCCAGTGCAGACCCGAGTGAGGATCGACAAAGTGAGCTTTGGGGAGATCTGGGGCCAATTTCATAGTGCCGCTTAAAGGCCCAATACAACATTGGTAAAGGTCAAAATATTGCCACAGATTGTGTGTTAAACCATTAAACATCCCAAACAGCTCAAATGGTGATCTGAGAAAGTAGAAAAATATTTTTGAAAAAATTTCACGGTTTTTGCACCATTCTTTAGTGTAAGAAATAGTATATGACTTGCGAGTAATAAACTATTTGTCGATGTTGAGTGAAGATTTCTAGAGAAGTACAGCATTCCAGTCCGTAAGATTTCAACATGAGGATTATATCATGACCATCTACCAACTGTGTAAATTAGAAGGAAATCTGTGGACATCAATGTTTTCCGATCTTCCCAATGTTGTATTGGGCCTTTAAGCACTGTCAATTTTTTCTCGAAAATGAGTCGCTTATCGCACAGCCCTTTCCTCACAAACAAGCTGACTGAAAGTGTAGCCCGCAGTAGGGTTTAAAAAAAATCTGTCCCAAAATTAATTTTCTGATATTGGTTATTTTTAGCTTCATTTGTCAGTTAGTCACAATATTTTCATATTTGCCAAGTGGAAACTTGATTTTCTTTTTATATCTAAAACTTGACATTACAGGAGGTCTTGTGATATGACTTCCTGATCATAATTCAACCCTAATGGGACTCATTCTTGTAGAGCCCATCACATTTTCTATGCCTTTCTTGGGGGGCTCAGATTGTTTTTAATTTAGACATAATTGTTATTATCTGTTTAGTCTAAGATCCAGACTAAGATTTATCTGGTTTCAGCCAGGTGATGAGGGGCTGTCTTTCAAATCATGTTTCAAAATCCGACCTATCTTTTTGAGGCTCATAGATTTTTTGTCATCTGAGTGCCAGAATATAAAAAGAAAAAGATAGGCATACAATGCCATACAATTTAAACTTGAATTGTTATTCAGGGATGTAAGACTTCCGAAAATTTCCAGATTTCCAGAAATGGAAATGGCATGATTTTATTTTTGGATTTCCTGAAATGACGTGATTTAAAAAAAAATAATAATTATGTTAAACTGGTATCTCAAACTGCTAAATTTTATCTGTTAAAACCTACACACCTGCTGAAATCTTGCAGTCGCATCTCTCTGTCATGTAAGTGCTCACTCACAGTCGCACAATTTATTGGCCTTTGGTGATTTTTGGGAAATGACTTAGTCGGTCACTTACATCCCTGGTTTTTCTTTTTTTTTCTTTGCCTAACCCCCGCTAGCTGTGACCAGAGTTTGCTTCAAATACTACCATGGACAGACGGGGGACCTGAGGGCAGTGACACCCACGATAACCGTCCGAAATCCCAACGCAAGCGAGGAGGACTCATCGCCGGACAATGGGCCGTTCTTCCACGTTTGCATCAGCGGTGGGTATCAGTGGTACAGGTGGATCTACATGTATATGCAGACAGACAGTGGCCCGTTCTTCCACGTTTGCATCAGCAGTGGGTATCAGTGGTACAGGTGGATCAAGGGAGGGAGGCAGGGAGGTAAACAGACGGACAGGCAGGCTGGTAAGCAGGTGTGGGCGGGCAGGCAGAAGGACGACAGAGGCAGGCAGACAGTCAGTCAGTCAGTCAGAGAGACAGACATACAGACAGGCAGGCAGGCAGGCAGGCAGGCAGGCAAACATTCAGGGAAATAGACAGATAGGCAGGCAGTCAGACAGCAGGCAGGGAGGTAAACAGACGGACAGGCAGGCTGGGAAGCAGGTGTGGGCGGGCAGGCAGGATGACAGGCAGGCAGACAGTCAGAGAGACAGACAGACAGACAGTCAGACAGGCAGAAAGGCATGCAGGCATGCAGGCAAACACTCAGGGAAACAGACAGATAGGCAGGCAGGCAGACAGTCAGTCTGTCAGAGAGACAGACAGACAGGCAGGCATGCAGGAAAACACTCAGGGGAAACAGACAGGCAGGCAGCTAGACAGACACGCAGACAAACAGGCAAGACAGGTAGATAGCAAGGAAGACCAAAAAGATAGAAAAGTAGACAGCCAAGCTGACAGACACATAGCTAGACAGGTTAACCAACAGATATCTACTGTAGATCAACTATACCAGTCTCTAGTACTACTAGTAGCTCAACCAGACTCGCCACCATGCATCCGTGCACAGTCATCCATCATTGAACGATCACCAACTTTAAGATAAGATGAGAATAAGACCACCCAAACAAAACTCCGGGGTGCACTATAGTGGAATGCAAATGATAAGAGTGCCCCCCATCTGCCTTGCAAAGATCGCACTGGCAAGACCCTCTTATCCTCTTGAGCATTTGAGACGTTCCCTCACTCCCCACCCCACCGCCGTCCCCTTTCTCCTCGGTCCACTCCATCAGAGGCCCTGAATATTTCAGCAGGGTTCATCCGTGAGATGGCCTTGGTGATAATACCTGCTGTCATGACAATTTCTCACTTTTTTCCCTTCTTTTCTCTCTATCTATAATGTATGTCTTTCTTTGTCTCTATAGATCTTTCTCTTCCCCCTCTCCCCCTCCCCTCTCTCTCTCCCTCTCTCTCCCTCTCTCTCTCTCTCTCCCTCTCTCTCTCTCTCTCTCTCTCTCTCTCTCTCTCTCTCTCTCCCTCCCTCCCTCCCTCCCTCCCTCCCTCCCTCCCTCCCTCCCTCCCTCCCTCCCTCCCTCCCTCACTCCCTCCCTCCCTCCCTCCCTCCCCTCTCTTTCTCTCTTTCTCTCTCTCGCCCTCTTTCTCTCTTTTTCTCTCTCTCCCTTTCTCTGTCTCTCTTCCTCTTTCTCGCTCTCTCCCTCCCTCCCTCTTCCTCTCTCTCTCTCTCTTCCTCTCTCTCTCTCTCTTTCTCTCTCTTTCTCCCCCCTCTCTTTCTCCCCCTCTCTCTCTCCCCCTCTCTCTCCCCCTCTCTCTCCCCCCCTCTCTCTCTCCCCCCTCTCTCTCCCCCCTCTCTCTCCCCACTCTCTCTCTCTCTCTCCCTCTCTCTCTCTCTCTCTCCCTCCATTTCTCTCGCTCTCTTCCCCCTCTCTCTCTCTCTTCCTTTCTCTCGCCCTCTTTCTCTGTCTCTCTCCCTCTCTTTCTCTTTCTCTCTCTCTCTCTCTCTCTCTCTCTCTCTCTCTCTCTCCCTCCCTCCCTCTTCCCCTCTCTTTTTCTCTCTCCCCCTCTCTCTTTTTCTACCCCTCTCTCCCTCTCTCTCCCTCTTTTTCTTTCTCTTTCTCCATTCCTCTCTCTCTTTCTCCCCCCTCTCTCTGTCTCTGTCTGTCTCTGTCTCTCTCCCTCTTTATCTTTCTTTCTCTCTCTATCTCTGAGGGGTATTTGCTGGGCTTTTCAGATAGCTCAAACCACCATCGAAGGGCAAACGACCCATGATATTAAATGGGAAAACAATATGGCAATACACTGCCTGTGCCGGAAGGGCACTTTCCACCTTTCCTTATCCATTCTACTTTCTGTCTGTCTGTCTGTCTGTCTGTCTGTCTGTCTGTCTGTCTGTCTGTCTGTCTGTCTGTCTGTCTGTCTGTCTGTCTGTCTCTACTTCATGTACATACAGTATTGATAGGAATGTGACTGTGAGTGGGAAGGGCTTCTTATGTGCGTGCGTGTGTGTGTGAAGATTACCTGGGTAGGTTGATCGGATTGAGGTTTTTAGGTGTTGTCATCCCGTGAAATTTGAGGTTTGCGGCACTCTGTTTGAAAGGCAGCTCTGGCATGTTTGCACTCTGACCCCCCACCCCTTCAATTCATGTGGAGATAGACTTGCTCAAGTCCCTCTTTGGTCTTCCTCCCATTGCAGGCCTACATGTATGTGTAGTGTTCATTTCCATAATTTTTTTATTTACATTCATATTACACATTATCTCTGAGCATTTCTTTCGATTGACGTACAGTACTACACAAATAGTGCAAAGTGCTAATTGACTTACATGACCAAAATTCGAATTTTAAAGAATTTAGAGAGCCTGACATTTGATCCTTGCAGGACCTTTCTCCAACATGTCTAAGATAGAAAAAAGTGGTGTTTTATGTGTTCTGGTGATTTCTCAGTAGATTTAAAAATCAATTTGCTTCAACTGTCATCTAGAGTAAATTTTTGAGATGTGTTTTTATGAAAAGCAGTTTGCATTTTGATTTTGAATCACTGTCAGACAAGAAGAATTCAAAAATTTGAAAAGAATCCTTTCAAGAAGGTTTAACAGTCTAAGAATCATAATCTGGTGATTTTCAGGAGGAATTCCTTCCAGCCTTTTGCAGATGACGAAATAGAACTTATAAAAACATATAGCAGGCAAAAGAAAACACGAATTATGGGCGAGACATCAACACCCTACCCAAGAATCACGCCCGTAGCACAAATTTGGGTTTTTATTTTTGGATTAATCTGGCCAGAAGTCGTTCTGAAAGGCCATGGACTAAAAGGATGTGTGAAAACACAGCAGTCGAATCAAAACAGTGCTTGCGGTGACACCACGTATAGTCATCTCTTAGGAGATGGAGTATGGCTCTGAGAAGAGAGCTATCCCTTGCATAAATTGCATCTCTTTCAAGAAGGAATAGGCTCTGTGGATGAGCCGGTAACTCATCATTTTCACAAAGTGTGCGCTTGGCAAATGTGACCTGGCACAGCGACATGAGGAATATCCCACCAAAACACTTTTCGAGTAAACAACGCCTGAAGTCAAAGTATCTTCTCAATTCGATTAAAAAATAAATCAATTTTTTTTTATTTATTTTTTCGAAAAGTTAATGTATTGGAGGATTTTTCCGAAATCCGTCTCTAAATGTTGAAAAAACAAGGATTTCGGAGGGTTTTTTGTGTACTGTTTTCATGAAAATGTAAAGTTCCTGCCTTTTTGAATGGCCGCTTTCGAGGAGTTAGACCGATGCTGCTATATTGTGTCTGGTACCAAATGAACGAGTGAAGTCCCCTTGTACTATTTGCAACAAAGTTCACACAGAAATACACTTGATATCATTTGAAAGCTAATGGTATACTCTTTCACATCATTAGAAAATCTTAAAATCTCAAAAGTTGGGGCTATTCCTCATTATGCTGTGCCGGGTCACAAATGGGAGACGGAAATAGAGCAGGGAGGAGAGACTAGGGTTGAGATCAAAGGGAAAGTCAGAGGAAAAAGCGAAGACTGCTCTTTTTATCTCCTCCTGCCTCTGAGAAAGGTCCTGCTAGGGTCAAAACGTCACGGCCGCTATATTTTTGAGATTTGCATTTTGGTCTCTTGAGTAGTCAGTAAGCAATGCGCAACATGTTTATATGTATTGCCCCGGGCAGTCAAGTTGCTATTTCTTAAATAAAAACAGCACCTCATTTATGATTGATCTTCCCATCCTGAAATGGTACATGTACATGTACATGTAGATGCAGATCACCCAGCAGCACAAACTGGCCTCTTGCATAAACAGAGAGATGGAGGCCAGAGTCTGTGGGAATGAAAAGAGGATCAGATTTCTCTGACTATGAATAGAAAGGGAATTCCTCCCAAGGCCACATTCTGGGAATGATTTGTCTTTTTTTATGGGGGATTGGAAGCTTCTTAAATTCCTCCTCGTTCTTGCTCCTCCTCCTCCTCCTCCTCCTCCTCCTCCTCCTCCTCCTCCTCCTCCTCCTCCTCCTCCTCCTCCTCCTCCTCCTCCTCCTCCTCCTCCTCCTCCTCCTCCTCCTCCTCCTCCTCCTCCTCCTCCTCCTCCTCCTCCTCCTCCTCCTCCTCCTCCTCCTCCTCCTCCTCCTCCTCCTCCTCCTCCTCCTCCTCCTCCTCCTCCTCCTCCTCCTCCTCCTCCTCCTCTTCCTCCTCCTCCTCCTCCACCTCCTCCTCCACCTCCACCTCCTCCTCCACCTCCTCCTCCTCCACCTCCTCCTCCACCTCCTCCTCCGCCTCCTCCTTATCCTCTTTATCCTCCTCCTGCTCCTGCTCCTCCTCTTGCTCCTCCTGCTCCTGCTCCTCCTCCTACCCCTCCTCCTCCTCCTCCTCCTCCTCCTCCTCCTCCTCCTCCTCCTCCCCCTCCTCCCCCTGCTCATCTCCCTCTTCCCTCTCCTCCCTTTCTTCCCCCTTCTCTTCATCCTCCTCCCACTCTTCGTCCTCCCACTCCTCTTCCTCCTCCTCCTCCGTCTCCTCCCCTCCCCCTCCTCCTCCTCCTAGATTAGGGAAAGCTCAAAGGGAAAGGCATGCAGTAGAGAAGGGATCAAATAAGGAATGATCAAATAGTGATTCAATTTGCAGACATCTTAATCTTAACCCCTTGGCCAACTACATATACATTCCCCTGAATGCAGAGATCATGAGTTGGAAAATGACTCGCATTGCGTTAAAGTCATGATCAGTGTTTTACATGGATTCCACAAAACCTCCCTTGTTTTAAGTTGTAGATTAAAAATCAAGTTTCCAATCAGCAGATATGAAAATATTGACACTGATGAAGCAATGTAAACCATAAACAGAATTGATTTCCGTCAAACAAACAAAGGAAAAACTGACTCAGAACTTTTGAACAAATTGAAAGATTGGCAAAGAAAACTTTGACTGGACTGGTGCATCAACCTGAGACCTGGGATAACGTGTACCAGGGTTAACATGTACCAGTGCTCTCCCATCTGAGCTATCCAGCCCTTAGATGGTGGCCCTCCCAAATAGTCAACTACTACATGTGGTCTTTGCCCGGGTGAGGGCGCCAGTCAGACCATTAATCAGAATTGAATTTCGATAGATTATGATGGGAAAAATGGCCATGCGCGAGAGGATCTCATTTTCCACCGAGTGCGTCAGATAGATCCTGATTAATAGTGACTTGTTTGCCGCCGTAGACGTTTCATAGGGAGGACCGAAGGACACAGGAACTGTCTGTGGGTCTCCCCGCTTCCATCGGGCTGATTTCTGCGGGCAGCTGATGGAGGGGGAGAGGGGGAGTAGGAGTAGGGGGAGGCTTAGTCGCTCAGCTGCCACAGCGAACACTTCCTTCCGATGTCCATCTGAGCGCAAGATTCCGCTGTATTTTCGTACAGCA